>RPOG01000421.1:15468-376005 GCA_008086565.1 Thalassoma bifasciatum | reverse complement strand
ACCCTGCTTGTTTCCTTATTTTTTGTGGGCTTGTTAAAGGGATCTCCTGCTCTCTGTGCTGTACACCCTCCTCGATAGCTCAGTTGGTAGAGTGGAGGACTGTAGATGATGGTTTTAGCAGTGATCCTTAGGTCGCTGGTTCAACTCCCGCTCGTGCATGTGCTTTCTCCAGCAGTTCGGTACTGTAACTCAGCCTACGTGAATGAGATCCAATGGCCCTATCTATGCAATGTTTATTTGTTGGTCTTCTTAGTCAAAAAAGACCTCTAGACCAGAGGTAAATTTTCATTTTGAAGGTGTGTTTTGTGACTTTTGAGAAGACTTTTGGCATTTGAGATGAAGTGAGCCAACACAAAGGTACAGTGATTTTCCCTAACCCTGCTTGTTTCCTTATTTTTTGTGGGCTTGTTAAAGGGATCATTTGCTTTCTGTACTGTACACCCCCTCCGATAGCTCAATTGGTAGAGTGGAGGACTGTAGAGGATGGTATTCACAGTGATCCTAAGGTCGCTGCTTCAACTCCCTCTCGAAGCATGTGCTTTTTCTAGCTGTTCTGTACTGTACCTCAGCTTAGATCAAAGAGATCCAATGGCCCTATCTATGAAATGATATATTGTTGGTCTACCTAGAGAAAAAAGACCTCTAGACCAGATTTAAATTTTTCATTTTGAAGGTGTGTTTTGTGACTTTTGAGAAGACTTTTGGCATGTGAGATGAAGTGAGCCAACACAAAGGTACAGTGATTTTCCCTTACCCTGCTTGTTTCCTTTCTTCCAGGCTTGTCAAAGGGATCATTTGCTTTCTGTACTGTACACCCCCTCCTATCGCAGAGTTGGTAGAGTGGAGGACTGTAGAGGATGGTATTCACAGTGATCCTAAGGTTGCTGGTTCAACTCCCTCTCGAAGCATGTGCTTTTTCTAGCAGTTCTGTACTGTACCTCAGCTTAGATCAAAGAGATCCAAATGCCCTATCTATGTAATGATTTTTTGTTGGTCTACCTAGAAAAAAAAGACCTCTAAACCAGATTTAAATTTTTCATTTTGAAGGTGTGTTTTGTGACTTTTGAGAAGACTTTTGGCATGTGAGATGAAGTGAGACAACACAAAGGTACAGTGATTGTCCCTTACCCTACTTGTTTCCTTTCTTCCAGGATTGTCAAAGGGATCATTTGCTTTCTGTACTGTACATCCCCTCCGATAGCTCAGTTGGTAGAGTGGAGGATTGTAGAGGATAGAATTCAGAGTGATCCTAAGGTCGCTGGTTCAACTCCTGCTCGAAGCATGTGCTTTTTCTAGCAGTTCTGTACTGTACCTCAGCCTAGGTCAATAAAATCCAATGACTCCGTCTATGCAACGTTAAATTGTTGGTCTACCTAGAGAAAAAAGACCTCTAGACCAGATTTAAATTTTTCATTTTGAAGGTGTGTTTTGTGACTTTTGAGAAGACTTTTGGCATGTGAGATGAAGTAAGCCAACACAAAGGTACAGTGATTTTCCCTTACCCTGCTTGTTTTCTTTTTTGTAGGCTATTCAAAGCGATCATTTGCTTTCTCTACTGTACACCCCCTCCGATAGCTCAGTTGGTAGAGTGGAGGACTGTAGAGGATGGTATTCCCAGGGATCCTAAGGTCGCTGGTTCAACTCCATCTCGAAGTATGTGCTTTTCCTAGCAGTTCTGTACTGTACCTCAGCTTAGATCAAAGAGATCCAATGGCCCTATCTATGTATTGTTATATTGTTGGTCTACCTAGAGAAAAAAGACCTCTAGACCAGATTTAAATTTTTCATTTTGAAGGTGTGTTTTGTGACTTTTGAGAAGACTTTTGGCATGTGAGATGAAGTGAGACAACACAAAGGTACAGTGATTTTCCCTTACCCTACTCTTTTCCTTTCTTCCAGGCTTGTCAAAGGGATCATTTGCTTTCTGTACTGTACACCCCCTCCGATAGCTCAGTTGGTAGAGTGGAGGACTGTAGAGGATGGTATTCACAGTGATCCTAAGGTTGCTGGTTCAACTCCCTCTCGAAGCATGTGCTTTTTCTAGCAGTTCTGTCCTGTGCCTCAGCTTAGATCAAAGACATCCAATGGCCCTATCTATGTAATGTTATATTGTTGGTCTACCTAGAGAAAAAAGACCTCTAAACCAGATTTAAATTTTTCATTTTGAAGGTGTGTTTTGTGACTTTTGAGAAGACTTTTGGCATGTGAGATGAAGTAAGCCAAACCAAAGGTACAGTGATTGTCCCTTACCCTACTTGTTTCCTTTCTTCCAGGATTGTCAAAGGGATCATTTGCTTTCTGTACTGTACACCCCCTCCGATAGCTCAGTTGGTAGAGTGGAGGATTGTAGAGGATAGTATTCAGAGTGATCCTAAGGTCGCTGGTTCAACTCCTGCTCGAAGCATGTGCTTTTTCTAGCAGTTCTGTACTGTACCTCAGCCTAGGTCAATGAGATCCAATGACTCCGTCTATGCAACGTTAAATTGTTGGTGTACCTAAAGAAAAAAGACCTCTAGACCAGATTTAAATTTTTCATTTTGAAGGTGTGTTTTGTGACTTTTGAGAAGACTTTTGGCATGTGAGATGAAGTAAGCCAACACAAAGGTACAGTGATTGTCCCTTACCCTACTCTTTTCCTTTCTTCCAGGCTTGTCAAAGGGATCATTTGCTTTCTGTACTGTACACCCCCTCCGATAGCTCAGTTGGTAGAGTGGAGGACTGTAGAGGATGGTATTCACAGTGATCCTAAGGTTGCTGGTTCAACTCCCTCTCGAAGCATGTGCTTTTTCTAGCAGTTCTGTCCTGTACCTCAGCTTAGATCAAAGACATCCAATGGCCCTATCTATGTAATGTTATATTGTTGGTCTACCTAGAGAAAAAAGACCTCTAGACCAGATTTAAATTTTTCATTTTGAAGGTGTGTTTTGTGACTTTTGAGAAGACTTTTGGCATGTGAGATGAAGTAAGCCAACACAAAGGTACAGTGATTGTCCCTTACCCTACTTGTTTCCTTTCTTCCAGGATTGTCAAAGGGATCATTTGCTTTCTGTACTGTACACCCCCTCCGATAGCTCAGTTGGTAGAGTGGAGGATTGTAGAGGATAGTATTCAGAGTGATCCTAAGGTCGCTGGTTCAACTCCCTCTCGAAGCATGTGCTTTTTCTAGCAGGTTTGTCCTGTACCTCAGCTTAGATCAAAGAGAACCAATGGCCCTATCTATGTAATGTTATATTGTTGGTCTACCTCGAGAAAAAAGACCTCTAGACCAGATTTAAATGTTTCATTTTGAAGGTGTGTTTTGTGACTTTTGAGAAGACTTTTGGCATGTGAGATGAAGTGAGACAACACAAAGGTACAGTGATTTTCCCTTACCCTGCTTGTTTCCTTTCTTCCAGGCTTGTCAAAGGAATCATTTGCTTTCTGTACTGTACACCCCCTCCTATCGCAGAGTTGGTAGAGTGGAGGATTGTAGAGGATAGTATTCAGAGTGATCCTAAGGTCGCTGGTTCAACTCCTGCTCGAAGCATGTGCTTTTTCTAGCAGTTCTGTACTGTACCTCAGCCTAGGTCAATGAGATCCAATGGCCCCGTCTATGCAACGTTAAATTGTTGGTCTACCTAGAGAAAAAAGACCTCATGCTGACTTTGCATTTCACATATTGATATTCAACTTTATTCCACTTATTCTTCCGTACGTTTTTCGCCGATTTTACAGTCTTCAAATTTTCACCCATTTTCACCGTTCAACTTTTAAACTGTTCAGCTCATTTAGTAGATGGGTGCTATGACCTTTGAAAGCTTTAGCTATTAAACTTTTTGATTTATTCAGCTTTTTGTCGAACTTTTGATCCATCTGGAAATAATTGGAAATTTCAGCTCTGCTCCTCAAAACTCCTTCAACTTTGGGATCCTCTAACTTCAGCTTACTTCCACTTACAGACTTCATTCTTGCTTCAAAATGTTCACTTATCCTTCAACTATCTTCACTTCATTCAACTTTTTCATATCTTCAACAATTTTTGAGATTTTGCTTCTTAAGCGACCCCAACTTTGCACTTTTTTCACTAAAATTCAGCTGGTCAGAGTGTGGAATGTTCAGAAACAGAGTGGGAGCTGATGACAGAAATCTGCTGAACAAACTTGATTTTTTTCAGCAACTGCTCACTCCACAGACATAAAAAAGAGATCAAAATGTTCCCTGACTTCTCCTGCTTCTAACAGAGGACACATCAGAGCAACAACTTTGTTCGTTTTGGCTCCCCGACCAACTGTCCAAAGAAACCCGCCTCTCTTGACATGGAAATCTCTCCAGCAGTTGAAGCAGCTTCTCCAGCAGTTGGTCTGTTTACATTCAAGTTCATGGTCTCCATGGTAACTGAGGATCTCAGCTGGCTGTCACATCACATGCAGATACAGACTAACACACATTCATGTTTAAACATTTTGGGCATTTTAAAGACTTCAGCACCATTTCCAAAGATCTCCATCCATCCTCTTACACCTTTATGGGTCCACAGCTCTTTCCAAACAAATCTTCTACTATTTTTTTTCCTCTTTTACCTTCAGCTGAAGGCTGCTTGTAACCTTCAGATTTCTACTGCTTTTGCTTTGAAATGATTAAACTGTTTTAAACTTTATTGAAAAGATTTTAACAATGTAAGCAGTTTGAAAAAATCTGTTCATCTACTCAAACTCATGCGACCTCAACTGCATTTTACTTTCATAAACCTCGATTTACAGACTCTGTTCACACATTTATCTTTTACTTTTCATGCTTTTTGACTCATTTTCTCTTTTCAGTTTTACTTTCTCATTTGCTCCTTCATATCTCCTCTATTTTTTTGCACCCTTGAAATCATTCCTCTTTGCTTTAATATCCTGTTTACTCCTAACTTTTTCATACTTCCCTTCTTCATATTTTCTACCCCTCCTACTCTAGATTTGACTCATTTCTCTCTGCTATTTAACTCTACTTTAACTTCTTCCTCTCTGCAGTTTTACTACTTGTTTAATCAGCTTTCTCCTTCTGCATTCTTTTCTCTTTTTCTTGCTTTCTTCACTTTTCTACCTCCTTCCATTCTTCAAATTTAGGTTTTCTAGCTTTGACTTACTGATTTCATTAGACATTTTCATTTTTTTCACATTTTGAGCTTTTTCAACCATTTTCAGCTATTTAACTTAACATATTCAGCTTTATTTAGCAATTTTCATCTTCATTTTCCACTTTTCAGCTTCTTTTTGCTACTTAAACTTTTAAACCTTCTCCTGCCTCCTCTGACATCAACTTTTCCGTCTACTTTTTTCACTATTTATTCTTCTTTTGCACTTTTTCACTCCTTTTGTAACTTTACATCTAAACTTTAAGGTTTTTTCAACAATTTTCAGCTATTTAATTTCACATATTCAACTTTATTTAGCAATTTTCATCTTCATATTTCACTTTTCCAGCTACCTTTCACTTTCTTCAGCTTCAGCATTTCAACGCATTTGCTGTTAAGGAAATGCAGCTTTTCTAGTTAACCTCAATGTTTTGAGGAAAAATTGATTCCCCTTTGTGAACACTTGAATTTTTGAACCACACTTGGTCTCATTTCCAGAAAATAAAAGGCAAATTCTGCTCAAAATATGTTAAATTTGTAATACATTTGCTGCAGAAAAAGAACCATGCAGTAAAACCAATAACAGCAACAAATCCACCAGGCTGAGGAACCAAACAGACAGATCAAATTTGCCAAAGTTTATTGGGAGCCTTCATACAAAAAATGAAATTATGGCTGTAAAAAGTTACAAAGGATTATTGTTGACATTGATATACTTTTGGCATTTAAGGCCTATTAACCCAATACATTTCTGTATTTGCAATTCATTTTGAATCTAAAGTTGTTGACTTTAAACAAGCAGATAAGACAGTAATATTTAAAAACATACAGACCAATAGATACCTGCAGATTACCTCTCAGTGGTAGATTTACAACACAAACCCACAAAAATCTGAAAAGCAACCCAAAAGAAAAATGCCTATTTTCAATGGTGAACACATGAATGTGAGGCAGCTTTTATTACACACAGCCAACTAATTTCAATGCGCCCGTTTCAGTGACAGTTCGATGAATGCAAACAAAAGTATTTACACTGACTTTCATGACATTGTATTGGACTATCGGCGTGCGGGCATGAGTAGCTGCTTCGCTGTGACCGAATCGGGAAAGAGGTTGTGGTAGGTTGGTAAGGGAACGTAGGCAGCTGTTATCATTTTTCCTGTAAGAAAAAGGAAAATGTAAGTGAAACTCTAATTAGCACAATCTGGGTTACCTGTGGGTTTCAAAGACTGAAATGATGAAAAGTTAGTGTACCTGCAAACCAGCGTCCATGAAGAGCATTTACAGTTGCCATTGCTGCTGGTATCGAGGGACACTTCACATACACGTTGCCCTTTTCAGAACAGAAGAGAAAGAATTAAAAACCATTTTAAGCTTACATTATCTTATGTGCCCAAAAACAGCTCTGAAATAAATGATGCAGTACTTACTTGAGCAGAATTTTTATCAACATAAATGTGAACAATTCCTCCATGTTTGTTGCACTCCTCAATGACATCATCCTGGATCTCAATGGCCCAGGTGGGATCATTCTCCCTGAAGAACAAACAAAAAGGTTAAAAATCTCCTCACATATTAAGGGAAAGTACTCTGTTTGATAAGCAAGAGTATCATTAACTGTTTAAGTTTCATAATCTTAGTGAATATGCAACTTGAATTTAAAACCTGGGGCTCCCTGGTTTTTATTAGGACCAGCTTGAGAAATGTGCTTCTATCCCAGAGATTGAGTACTTACGACTGTGGGTTGAAAAGATTGGACAGCTGAAGGCAGTGTGTGGCCAGCGGCTGTGATGGGAGGTTCAAGGCTTGGCTTGGAGCTGGAGTTGGAACAGCTGAAAAACAGGGAAAACAATGACTCACTGAATATTCTGAGTAAACAAACACCAAATGTTGTCCACCATCTAAGCACATACCTGGTGGAGCAGCAATGTTTCCAAAAGGCATGGAGCCAGTCATCTGTAGAGCCTGCTGAGCTGCAGGAGGAATCTTCAAACCAGTTCCTGTCACAAATAATGGGATGTAATTACAGAAACAACTTTAAAAAATTAAGTCAAATAAAACTGCTTTTTGATACTCAACACACTGTGTCTTACTGTCAAGCAGAGAAATTGGTCTCAAAGTGATTTGTTTTTTCAACTAGATCCATCTGATCTTAAATTAGATTTTTGTATTTAATTTTTTTTTTAAATCCACCCCATTTTACTCTTCTGCTCCTTTTAACTGTCAAAAGAAATACACTTGCAGTACCAACTAACCTTCTGCGAGACGAGCCATGAGCTGCAGACGTCCTGTTGTGCCGAGGTCGATGCCAGTCCTCTCCAGTTCGTCGTTGTCCAGGAACGAGCTTGCTGTGGATGAGTCTGAGCGCTCTGTGACATGTCCCACCTTCATAGGACGTCCTGCCAGCTCAAAACCGTTTAGCTGCTCCAAAGCCTTCTTTGCACATTCTGCGTCTGCAAACTGTAAAAGGCAAAAATTCAGATTACACTCATTTCCACTGCTGGAGCAGAATCTATGAATCATGCACTCTGTGGTTACCGATATGAAGCCGTATCCTTTGGATCGTCCAGTCTCACTGTCCATCATCAGCTGGATCCCTTCAATCTTTGAAAAAAACAGAAAACTGATTTGTCATCAGTGTTTCAATGAAAACAGAAATAATTACCTTGTGAAACAGTTTCCTGACCTTTCCAAAAGGTTCAAAGATCCCTCGGAGCATTTCTTCAGTGATGTTGAAGTGCAGTGAGCCCACATACAGGCGCATTGGGCCTGAGCTACCTTTCTGTAGATTATTAGCAGCAGCAGCTGCTCTGTTTTTCTCTGCCTGTAAAAACATTCAATAAGGATAGGTAGTTAAAATAACTCAATATACATATTTGGAATTAATCAATGTGTCCCAGCCCAATGTGACCTGCTTTTATTCATATTTTGCACTGCAAAGCACATTCCAGGTGTGTTTGGTTTGATTTTTTTCAAATATTTCAACTTGTTTGGAGCTGAAGACTCGGCTGGTCAGTGATTGGGTCACTGACGGTCCTCTGCCGCTGAAGCACAGCAGCTGTCTATTTCTATGCGTGGTCACATCAGGTAGAAAATAGTCGAGTAGAAGGTTATACTTAGATGAAGTTACCATGACCTGTGAAGCCTGGACGATGATGGGCACTCCTAAAAGCCTCTGTCCAGTTAAACCAATTGCCAGTGGAACTGAAGAGGCCTCCACAAACTCTATGTATGCAATGCCCTTTGACCTTCGGGAGTTCCTATCAGATATCATCCGTACATCTCTCACCTATGAGGAGTAACAAGACGTCATTAGAGATAATTTATAAATGCAGATTTTTGCTTGGTTAACTCTGACAGTGAAATTAAAACTCACTTTTCCAACAGCTGAGAAGAAATCCTCCAGGTCCCGAGCTCGGATTCTGGCAGCGAGCTGCATGCAGAAAACTGTGCGAGCATCTCTCTCCTCTGGCGTTAGATTGTCAATAGGTTGCCTGAAAAAAAAAAAGAGAAAATTATTTAACAAGTTTAACAGTCTACTGGCTACCAACAATAAAAAAAACAACTAGTAAACTCCTTAGTTAAGTCGATCTGATTACGGTGCACTGTATAAGAAAGTTGTTTGCAAAAAAAATGTACCTCAATAAGTATTGAGCTTACCTGATGGGACTCTTTTCCTTTTTGAAAGGAGGGCTTCGACTCTTGGTTCTTTTTCGGCTGAAATGAAGACGAGAAGATTAAATTTATTGATGTTCCATTGGGGAAAATTCACTTGTACAGAATATTACTTCCTCAACTTAAAAGGGGCCATGTCATGAGCTCATCTGTCTGGATTATTCACCTATACACTTAATGTGACTTCAGCCAACCCAGTTCATTGTTTCTAATCCACCTGTATCAGATAATCTGTCCAGAACTGTTATATACTAAAGTACTTCAAAACGTTACTTGAATGCAAGCGTTTTCAGTCAAATGATCACAAATTCAGCAGGTTCCCACCATGGAGACTCTGTAAAAAGACATTCTAACATCACATGGAGAAAACACAATTTAACAGCATTTATTATGGCTAACATAACTTTCTTAAAGGAACACTACTACTGTGCACACTGGCTCACCATCATGTATATGTAGGAGTCTTCGAAAGGGAGTGAACATTTTTTTGGTGGCACTACTTAAAGACTGAGAATGTGAGGTATAGATATTTTGATGAAGACTGCATTCAGTGGAGCACAACAACCTACTGATGTGTCTACACCGTCAAGATTTTGAGGTCACTTACATGGGGCTCTTGCGTGCTCTGTACCGCCCAGAACGCTCCTTGCTTCTGGAGCGGCTGCGATGGCGCTCTCTGCTGCGGCTTCGTTTCTTCTCTCGGCTCTTGCTCCTCTTCTTGCTCTTCTTTTTGTCCCTGCTTCTACTTCTTTTCTTCCTAGAGCCCGGGCTCCGGCTCCTGCTTCGGCTCCTCCTTTTCCTGAAAGGTCAAAACGCCGTGTGTTTGTTCTGCAGAGCTTTGTGGTTTGAAGATGTGAAGCTTATGTGCAGTGAATATTAAGAAAATGAATAATACTTACTTCTTGCTTGAGTCGTCATGTCCGTTTGCATGAGAGGACTTGATCTCATCCTAAGCAAGGTTCATAGAAGAACATCATGAGGACGTAGATGAGACATTTCAAGTCGTCAAGGTAAAGGGGGTGGGGGTGGGACAAGAGAAAATGCAGAATATATTCAATTAATAATAATACTTCAAACTTCCTATTGTCATGTCTGGACTGTGTCCTTCCACCACCCCAATAGCTCCCCTTCCCCCTCCTTATCTTTTCTTTTTAAAACAAGGCTGCTCAGTACTTTATGAAACAAAGCAAAGTTAAGGGAGAATGTCCAACATTAGCAGAGTTCAGGAAGCTTTCACAGAAGTCAGATCATCTCCACCATTTCCCTTCTAACAGGCCGTACCCATGCCACTATTTGTGCCTAATCATGTGTCAGCCACTAAAAGAGATCCTGTGTGGTTGGTGTCAGTCCAGTGATCTTCACCCATTTTCGTTCTTGGACTGTAAGAGCTCGATGCCACCTCTGTCACACATCTTGCCCTGAAGCAAACAGGGATTCACACTTCTTAGTAATATTGACGCCCATGAAAATAAATAAATGAAATTAAAAAATATATCAAAATAAAGAAATCAATTACTTCAGCCACGTATTACACTGCTATTAGCCTTAGTTTCATATTATTGTTGGTATTTCCAATAATTTACTTGAGGAAAAATCTATGGAAAAGTTACTCACTGTATTATACAATGTTGCTCAAAAGAAATCTTTCTTTTACAGACATTACGGTAATAAAATACCATGTGATATTATGTAGCATGCAAGATTCAAGATGCTTCCTCACATAAAAATTGACTGATGCAAAGAGGCAGTATTCATATTTACATTAAAAAGAAACTATGATCATTTTTAATTGTGTGAAAATCATGACACAATCATGTGTTCGTCCAATCAAACTTCAAAGCTGGATACCTTGCTCTTCCAAGCCCATAAAATGCATGTTTTAATGTACAATTGTGATTCAAAAGTGAACAGAAATAAATCTCATTTAGTGTAAAACAATGACAAAAAAAAGAAGTTTTAAGGCATGTCGCGCCTCATTATAACGCTGCACTATACCAATGTACAAATTTTACAGTCATTTTGTCATAATCTGCCCCGCTTTGTATTAAAACACTTAAAAACAATATGGAATAAACTTTGCTGCATTGTTTAATAAATTCTTAAATATTGCATCTTAATGCACAAAATTTGTTCAATTTATTGGAAAAAAAGTGCAGCACCTGCATTTTATAATTATGCAAGACCTTTTTACATATAACGGTAAAGTTTATGATATATTGCGTTCAAGTAATTTATTGCAAAATGCAGCGTTATTGCATAATTTGGCACTACAGGGCACTTTTCGAATTTTAACAGCTTAATCAAATTTAAAAAACAAAAAGGCTGGAGTCTGTGGAGGTGATACTGTGATGTTTTTCTTACAAAGGCAGAGTGATACATGTTTTGCCGTTTCAGAACTTGAAATCATTAGGACATGATTGCGTGATTACACATTCTTGTACAGAGTAAATCTGAATACTGCCTCCTTTGCTCGATAGGTCAGGATGGACTTATTAACCACTGGCATTCACCTTTTTGCAACCGAATACGGATTGGATGTTCTAGGTTGAATCTCTTTTAGTCCTAAGGTGAACCACAGTACATCAGTATATGCACAATAACTACCTTCCTTTTTTTCACAGTTCACAGTGGAATCAAAGATGAATTCATGGGAGTAGAGGTGAGATATCATTAGGGAAGTCTATAAAGAGAGATAGATGTGGATTTATTTATAATTCTGTATTGCGTTTTAAATACTCAATCACACCACACAACATTCAAGAAAACTTTGACACATAAGCAAATATAAAGGACTCAAAGAGAAAATCATAACAGTGAAACAAGGCCTCATATCGCTGTTATCTGCAACCCACCTTCCTGTATGGCGCCTCCAGCATGGCCTCAACGTCAAAATCATCAGCCATGATGATCCTGTGACAGAAAGGAAACACAAACATGCAGATTAAACAATAGCAGGCTCTTAACTTCCTGATACTATCATTTCTTCACTTTTAAGCAGCCAACACTGACATTATCTGTCATTAAGCTTCATATTTGTTTAAAATTGGGTGGCTCCAAAAGTAATGTGGTTGTTAGCCATATTTTGCCAAGTGTGTCATATTTGATACTAAGACCTCTATCTTGGCAACATGATAAACAATTTCTTTACATACTTGATTAAAAAAAAACAAAAAAAAAAACACGTATTCTACCACCTTGAAGATTTTCATACCACTACAGTCAGCTGAAGTTGTATTTTTGCCCTTTTCAAAATGGCTGGTCTCATGAAATCACCCACTCACATATTTTCCGGATAATTGTTTCTATTTTTCAAGAAGTTGTAGTAAGAATTACATCTGAAATAGTTACTAAGTTTGTTCTGCATCAAATAAAAGCATATTTACCAAACAACTTCGCTACAACAGTTGACAAAACTGCCCAATGAATCAAATGTGATGCAGGAAATATCATAAATAAAATGATAAGGCAATTTTTTGAGGATTTTGTTATAAGTCTTACTAGAAATTTATTAGCATTTACAGAGTTAAGAGCATCACCAAAAAGTAACCAAATTGTTTCCAGACCTGTAAAGGCACATTTTATTGATTAGCAGATGAATGTAGTGTCAGTAGTGGCGACGATGAAGTTTCAAGTTTCTCACAACTTCTTATGTTTCAGGTGCCGAATTTAAAATAGTTTAGTAAAGATGATGAAATAGTAACAAATTATGTTTATCAAGGCGCAAAATAATGGGTATGAGATAGAGAATTTCGTGTATTTCATTTTAGCCGCCATTTAAAAATGAGTTGATATGTTAACCTCACGTTGAAACATGAAGCTAATGAAAACTCACCGCCTCGAGACGTCGCTTCAACGTTTGCGTACGTTGACTAATTAAAATTACAAATTTAATATTCACGATTTCGTAAGCGTAGTCTACTAATAGTAATAAAATTGTAGCTTTAGTTGTACACAGAAATGAGTGGTGTTCAAGCTGAGCACTTGAAACTGTTTACCACAGGCCTCAAAACGTCTGAAAAACAAGCGCTAAGTCACAGCACAGACTCAACATGGCCAACGGCTAACAGCGAGCTAGCCGCGTTAGCAAACACTGACGTTACCGTTTTTATTTGATGAAATGTTCTGCCAAAGTCACAAAATCACGGAAACGCGCTGCCGTAGAAATATGCCTCGACGTTTCCCACTCGGTGGCTCACGGGATGTAATCAAATAGATGAGAATTTTCGATGTTATGTAACCTTCTTTTCTGTTGCGGTCCGTGGCCTAGTAACAAAATGCTCGCCTTGTTCTTCCTCGTGTGTTTTTTGTTCTTTGAGATTTCATAGCGCGGCGGTGTTTCCACTCAGCTCATCGCCGCCTGCTGGAGCTGAGGAGTATTACATCACCCTGCCTGACGTTCATCTCCATTTCCTCATGGTCTGTAACAAACCACAACAGAACCACAGAACTTTTTTTCAGGATTAGAGCTACTTTCAAATAATCAAATGACTCCCCTTGGTCATTTGATTCAAGGATTCAAGATTTAAGGAGTTTTATTGTCATTCAACCCATGTACAACATGGGTGGGACAAAATTAGGTTACCCTGGTCCCGGAGCAAGCCCAATCATAGAAATGAGAATAATAAATATATACAAATATACAATAAAAAAGAGAATAAAAGAAGAACACAATCAACTAGCCTTTTTAACAAATAGACAGAATAAAATAATTAACTGTGCAAAAATTGCAGTGTTCATTTGTCGGGGGGGCACTAAAGATATTATTATGTACAGCTGTGCCTAAAAGTTTACACCCCCTCCCGCAGAATTTTCTGACTTTTTGGCCTTTTCTCAGAAAATATGAATGGTAACACAAAAACCTTTCTGTCACCCATGGTTAGAGGTTGGGATATACTGCAGCTCTTCTTATGATAATTGTAATATACAGGCTATAACACATTTCCCTCGTCAGTTTAACTTGCCATTTTTAGTCTTATATATTTAAGGGAAATTTTGTAAATCTAATCTTGCCACAAAGAAGAACATATCAAACACAAACTTTGATAAATGCATAGATAATAACATTCTGAATGGAGGAGCAATCAAAACAAAATAAACAAATGACCAGATGGTACGTAAAATTTAAGTTGTGTGTTGTGTGTCAGTTTGCTTTGGAGGCCTATTTTAGCAGTAAAAATTGACAGACTTCCTTAATTTATCTGTGAGTTGATTTGTCATACCATTAAAAAATACAAAGAGTATTAGGAGGTCCTTGCATTTCAGATTTATTTGCAACAAAATGAACAAAACACCGTTTACTTCTCACATACATTAAATGTAATCCTGACATGTGAGTGCTAAAGGGTGTCACGAGTGGTGATAAGTTTTTGTGTTCTTATGGAATAATCATTTGTGTAATCAGTAGTCTCTTGATGTGTTCACTGCTTTACCTTTAAAATATATTAATCTTATTTTACTTTAGTGCTGTACAGGCTGTTTTTCCCATTATAGTAACTGATCACAACAGTTTTACCGAAACAAACATTTAACAGTCATACTTTTTGGTTGCAGTCAGGCAGTTGAATCTTCTGTTGAAACTGTGTTTTTGAGTCTCACGGGTGAATCATAGTCTGGAGGGACTTCAAAAAACAGCTCATCATCAAAACACATCTCATCAGATGGAGGGCTAAGGGAGGGCAGCTTCAAAACGAAGCCTGTGAGGACCCCCCCGAGTGCTGATGCTGCTATGGTAGAGAACACTGCTGCAACCTGGAAGAGGGCTTGTTCTCTAGCTGTCCTGCCCAAGCCTGGTTTTAAACCAGGGATCAGCATCTGGAGCTCTTGCAGCTTTGGGTCTCCTTCCACTGGTGCTCTGTGGGTAAAGATCTCATAGAAACTTGGTCCATAAACATCCTCACTAGCCGTCAGTATAGCACATATGCCTGCAGCACAGGATATAAGCCCTGTTAATCCATGCAGATTATGTATTCCACACTGGTCCTGGATCCTAAAGCGCCTCGCCAGGAAAGGGCTCAAGTACTTGTATCCCAGCATGCAGGCAGTGCAGCCCATCATTCCTAGAGCATATGCAGCTGCAGGTGATATCATCATATCAACAGACGCTCCCACTGTCACGCCCCCTGCCAGGGTCACATTCTGAATATCAGCCATAGTGAGTTTACCATTTTTGTTCAGCATCGCAGAGAGAGCAAAGGCGGTGAGTGTGGAAGCGCTGAGGCCGATGAAGGTGTGCAGGATGGCTCTGTGCTGGTCATCTCCTTTAAGGGTCAGCGCTGAGTTAAAAGAAGGCCAAAACACCCAGAGGAACAAGGTTCCCATCAAGGCCAGAATATCTGACTGGTAGCTGGTGTTCTCCTTTGCATGGCCTTCATTTAGACAAGGCCTGTACAGAACAAAAGTGACACCAAGGCCAAAATAACAGGCAAAGAGATGAATGAGAATAGACCCCCCTGCATCATTGATCTTCAGATACTCAAGCACAGCCCACTCTGTGATTGCAAACACAGGCACCTCCAGCAAGGCCATGACCAGCAGCTGCAGCGGACTAGTTTTACCAAGAACGGCCCCAAAAGATATCAGCACAACAGCACAGGCAAATTCTGCATTTATCAGGTTGATGACTCCAAGATGAATTTTACCGTCATGGCTGAATTGGAAGTAGCCCTGCACCAAAATGGCCCACTGGATGGCAAAAGTAGCAGTCAGGAAGTTAAAAACCATTCCTCCAAAGCCATACAGGCGAAAAAATGCCAGCAAGCAGCCAAATCCAAGAAATATCATGACCTGAACGTCAGCAAAAATAGGGTAATCCCTGTACATGGCATTGTCCATGGGGTTGGTCCTGTTGCTCTGAAATCTGGCGTCTGCATGCTCATCATAAGTGACAAAAGCAGCATACAAGGCAACGATAATTACCTCCAGAACAAATATAAACACAGGTAACTTTACCCGCAGGCTGGTCGGCTGCGTCTTCATCTTGTCAACTCTTTGGAACTAATGAACATCATTTCTTTGCAGCATAGATTATCTCTGGTTAGATAAGACAGGTCAGAGGTGTTGTGGAAGCCAGAGCTCTATGTAACACAAACACAACAATGTTCGCTTCACAGAAAGGTCCTACTGAGGACTTTGGCCATCATAAAATAAATCTCTCTGTTGTGTTATCTTGGGACACAATACCAAATTACAGCAGCCAGTGTCGTAAAATGTACATACATTTAAGTAAATTCATACAGATATTGATATTAATCCATCATCCACAAGACACTGTGAAACAACCTTGTTTTTGTGTATAAATAGAATTGGATTGTGTCATGCATTTGATAATGATAGTAAAAGAAACTTTGTCGACCTCCTTGAGTCTATCAGTTGGCACATTACTAAAATTACTGAGTATGTACTTTATGCAATGCCTCACTCAAGGTTGTGCTGTTGCCCATACACAATCACTACCATGCAGATATTTGGTTAAACATTACAAATGAATGTGATTCTTACCTTTATAGGTTTCTCCAAGTCATGAAAAGATAAAGATAATCATTGAGGTGTCTCTGCTTACACAGCAAGTCCTGCAGCTTGATTAGAAACAGACTATTGCCAGTCGACATGTAGCCTGCAAAATTTGAATAAATAAAACAAAAAAAAGCATTTCACATCATTTTCTACACATTGTCTTTCATCTTAATTTGCCTTTTTCAGGCTTGTTTATTCACAATTTTTTGTTTTCCCAGGAAGTTTCGTTTTGACCAGTCATTTGGCAGTAAAAATCTGTGGCAGTGTTTTACTTGGCTTCAAGTCCATGCACTGTTGCTCTACAAATCAGCACTTATGCAATGCTGCTTTTCTATCAAACAAAAATGGAGTTGGCGACGCTTAAACCCTTTCATAACAGCACAGTTCAGTTTATACTGGACAGCCTAATGACAGAAAATTTTCAAGATAAGGGTCAAAGGCAGATAATTGGTTGGCTGCTGGTGTCTGACTATTCATTAAAAATACTTCTTGCAGCACAGTGAAAGTCCAGTTTGATCTGTGTCTGCCCCCATTTGAATTACTGTAAACTAAGCAGCTGTAATCACGTTATCTTTCTTAACCTGGCAGCTGATAAAAGGTTTGCTCCTGTTTGAGGTGCAGTGGAAATAACAGCTCTTATCTCAAATGAAATATAAAATATTGTAGGTATTGATATGGTCCTTGAGAAATTAAATTTTTGGGTATCAAGAAAGACAAAAACACATTGACAACAATAAGGTACTGGGAGTGTCTTTGTTGTATTAAAATGATTTTAATGTGTTTCATTAAGTGGGCCAATAAACTGGTTCCTTTAAACCATTTCTCAGTGATGACTGCATAAGATGTAGAACATTAAACAAAGTATGTCATTTTAAAAGACAAACTCTCTATTGATATATCTATAAAATCTGTATTCACACATATCACACAAACTGAATCTAAGTCTAAAACCACAGATTTATGTACAAATGTCTAAATTTGACACCCTCCTGCTGTTCAGTTACACATAATGCTGGTCACACTCATCAGGTTCACATGCAAACACACTGTGTACAAATGCAAAAACACATACGTGCCCACACACACACACACACATGAGGAAGAGAAGAAATTGTAAGTCTAAATCGCTACAGAAAAGTAACTGATTGATCATCTGTGAATCAGAAAAAAGAAAAAACATTTGACTTTTCAGAGCTCTAAAGGAAACATATATATTCAACGATACCAAAAGGAAACACGTGTATCATGAGGTGAGGTATATTATCAAAAACAACACATTCGTCTGTTTACAAGTCTTGTGACAAACTGACATCCGTGTTTGGTTTATTTCTTAACACTGATGTCAAATTCCCTAAATTTTACAAAGGTAAAAAGGTGTATGGTTGACAGAAATATATTGATCCTAATAGCTTTACAGGGACTGAAAGCTAACATGACTAACTATTCACAGTGAAAACTTTGTTTCCAGTTTTATGTCATAGACTATGCAGGATCTGTGGGGTTAAGTAAAGTACACTCACCCACCTTTCTCTGGTCATGTTGTCAGAAAAACACAATAAACTGACAAATGTCAATGACCACAAGCACGTTTGCAATGCTTGTCCAAAATAAAAACAACAGTTCAAAACTAAACATCTGTAATGTACACACTCAAAAACAGTCTAAGAGGTTCACAGCAGGATAAACTGACTTTATTTTTAAATTATTCTACGTTTCTGCATATATGTTCCAAGGTTCTTTCTTAACACTTAAATCACTTTTAATACAATCAACTTTTCAATCATTGTGGGCTACATGCAGCATATGGATCATGTAAGTAGCTCACTTTAGCTTAAATACTCTCAGTTTGCTTTAGACCCTTAACATATGAATGTATTGAAAATAAAGTTATTACAGAAGCTGGTAAGCTTTCTGACTCCTTTGCACAAACCCACCTTAACTACATAGTCAAAATTATATTCTCTGCTATTTAGATTTGTATCTTAAATAAATATATATATTTTGTTTTCTTTGCTGAGAAGATCTACAGCTGTATAGAATATTTTTCATAAAACTAAACCACACATTTAAATCAATGCATTAGATGCAATATATTCATTTCTATAAATCATTTCTATCATATATTATAGATGACATTTCTAAAACACTATTACATTTTTTTCTGTCTTACAGAGTGAAATATTGCCACCCAAGAATACATTTGTGAAAATTCCCCAAATTCAAGCTCCACCCAGATATTTTGCCCTTTTTCACTATAAAAGGGGTATGATCCTTTATGATATGACTAACATGAATACAAGGTAGAAATACTGGATGTCGCTTCTAATTTAGTGCAGCTTTTTTTTTTTTTTGGAAACAACTTATTTAATTGTCATAGAAATCCCTGAATTTGTCTGTAAACCACATTCTTCTTCGATTTATGGATTTTACTAATGCATAAATAGTTTTATCCTCGGGTGGAAACATAAGGGCTTCATTTAAGTGCAGTGAAACACAGCTGCATC
Source organism: Thalassoma bifasciatum (assembly GCA_008086565.1). Lineage (NCBI taxonomy): Eukaryota > Metazoa > Chordata > Actinopteri > Labriformes > Labridae > Thalassoma > Thalassoma bifasciatum. The sequence continues at coordinate 357,216 of RPOG01000421.1, read as the reverse complement.
GTTAAAGAGAGAACAGTTAAATAGATGGACCATTCTGCATTTAAAGTGACAGAGCTCAAAAGTCTTGTATTGCACTTGGATCAAGATGAACTGGGTCCTTCAATGGGGATAATGAAGTAAAGACACACGATAATCCACAGCTAGTCATCATTCTTTGATTTACATCTTTTCTGTTAAGCATAATTCAAAAACAAACAAAGGGATAAATCCCTGCCTTAATCAAGGACGAGACTGGGATTAAAACATTGTTTATGCCGGGGGCTTAAACTGCAAATCCTGCATATCTGCATTTAGAGTAAAGAGACCTAGTGAATGAAATAAGTGGAAACTTAGGAAGAGAGCTAAATCTGCTGGATCCAATTATCCCTGTCTGTTCTGGTAAATTTGTAAACACGCTGTAAATATAGAAACCTCACGCCTTTGCTTTATGAATTCACCATACAAACCAACAATAACAGCTTTTTTAAGTGAGTGCATTGAATGAACACAGGTATGCAGATTAAAATTAACCATACAGTGGAAGATGAAAACAAAAAAAGGACAAATATAATATGAATAACTGAATAAATTACAATATTTCATAAAATCAAATAAGAAATTGACAAAAAGCCTCTTTAACAAATGAAAAGGACCAGATCCGAAAAGGAGAGGAATAAAATCTTACACGTCAGAACTAACAATAAACTGATCTGTTGTCATCAGCTGTTGTGCTGAAAATAGAAGGGTGGCTGCTGCGTTATTCTCTGTACAGTGGTTTGAGGGTTGAACGTGTGAGTGGAAGGTGAGAGCTGATGGGAGATTTTAATTAAGTGACTAAGAGGTAAGAGAGGGTGAAGTCCATGAAGGTGCTGCTCAAAGCACTTCAGGAGTAAATAGTGATGACTTCTCGTCCACCTCCACGCACCAGCAGGACCCGATTGAGACCTTCAGTGAGCACCTCGAGGAACTCCATGTCTGAGAGAAAGGCGCAGTGAAGGAATGTGGTTTTCTTTAAAACAAGAGTTTACATGTTACATCAAACAACATGAGCATAATGGTGCAGGTTGTAGGCCCTATAGTTAGAGCTTTCTCTGATCTTAAAGCAATTTTACATCACATGGGTGATGGTTACCACAACTAAAACTGTCTTCAGTATTTCGTTTGAAGTACTTCCTCTGATAAGGGCAAATGAGGATCAACACTGAACTGAACTGAACTAAGCTGTGTACGCCGGGACTAACGAAAAAGGTTGCGCAGTTTGTGTGAGGTAGGATACAGTTTTCATCGCCCACACGATTCTTGGGTGGTCCTGGCATGTTGAGTAGAAGAAGTTTTGCTTCCTTGGACTTCTTCATGATGACCTCATTGAGTCGCATTGCTGTGTGCATGCGTCTCAGGTCAGTCTGGTTCCTGACAAAAAAAAGAACCACAGTGGTCTTAGATTACAAATGAGTTCCTTTGCTGCTCAGGGCTCACAGGATGTTCTGAAAAAAAAATGTCAACACTCACAAGTTCTCCCATTCTCTGCAGCAGCATGTCAGGATGGAAAACAATAGTAAGTTATAATCAGAATACCTTTATAACTTCTGTATCAAAAACATGATTCAGTCAGGTCTGTTATTTCTCAACAGCACACTCATGCTATTGAAGAGGTTGTAAACACAGACTCAAGTGGACCAACTGTGAGTCTATCAATCTGCTGGAAGAAGACCAGTTAACATGATGTTGTATTGATGGGAAAACAGAGAAAAAAGATTTGTGACTGAAACAGTGGAGTCCTTGTTAGAGGATAAGAAACAGTGCATGAAGTAAAAGCTCTATGAAACTGTGAGACGATGATGTGAGGACAGTTCACTGAAAGGAAAAATGTTTTGATGGATGATGTTTGGAGTTCAATGCTATGTTCATCTGCTGGCTATTAGCGTTGGCAGTGACTATTTTCTATTGTTACCTATTGAAACCAAATGTGATTTAGTGGTTCTGATGCAAGAACACACAAGGTGTTAGCTGATTTTTGTCTCAGCTGAAACCACTTCAACTTTTGAGGCCCATCAATATCACTCCAACTGGTTTTGTTTCATGCAACAAGCTCTTGTTTCCTTTTGGCTGATAATTTTACACTTTTCTTGCAAGGCAGATTTTTAGAAAGTGCTCTAAAATGTAATGTATTATTATTATTATTATTATCATTATTATTACATTTTCAGATGAAACAGAGAAAAATCATCACATCATACATAACTTTGTCCCACTCATTCTTTGGAGTCATTCTTTTTCTGCACTTTAAACTTGCATTTACCCTGATTTTTACTATGTTTGTAACTCAGATATTTGATGCGCAGACTATGGCCGTGATTAATCAATGAAAAATAACTATAAAAAGTGTATCATAGAGTAACTCAAACACATCCACGGATAACGGCGTAGCGCTTCGTTAGCATGACAAACTGGGGTTACAATGTTTTATTATGAATTTCCCAACTCAACTTCATCTTTTTTCTTATTTACACACATTTCAAACTGTCTATTTCTGCCCATTTTTGTTGTATAATCAACCCGTCAAACCCCTTGAACTGCATTTCATTTGTTTGAAAGTTACAAAATAAAGTCATATTGACTGATTCATAGCTATAATGCTAATTAAAGCAAGTTGCACCACATACAATAATGCTAACCACAGTCAAAATAAGAAATGCCAGAAGTTCAAATGACCATTTAATAGTTGAAGTTTCCACTGCCATAGAAAAATAATCTTTTGCGTAACATCTTTTATTTTAGCCATCATGGGTTTGGTTCCTACACCCCTGCTGCTTTAACAGCTTTAGATTCAACTTTTTCAGTAAAATGTACATTTATATGCTGGACCCAAGATATAGTCACTGAATGGGATAAAAAGACTTCGAATAAAATATGTTTTTCTGATAATTAAACTCTACTTGTTAAAAAGTGATGAAGTAATGTCTCATGCTCCATTATGAGAAGTTATTTTACACTTTTTCCATGTTAACAACTTTCAATAAAAGATAATGAGTCTATTTTGGGGTCATTAAGGGGTTGTATTCTGCCCAAAGTCCACAAACTGAATAGATCTGACAATCGGGATCCAATTTTGTGTTTGTGTAATTAAGTTCAAAGTTTTATTTGTCCCATGCAAGGGGACAGAAAGCACCAGTTTAAAGGTTGAGTCAAACAAATATTGACCACTGACCCACGTCCCTGTGTGCATGTCAAGAGTCACATCTGCTTCCTGTGCAGTGAGACTGTGCGGTAACTCACGGCTTCATGTTGAAGAGGTCTTTGCCTGCTTCTGCGTTGACCGTCTGTCCCTTGTCTGCGCCCTTGTTGTCCGCAGTGGGAGGAACAGGGCCAGTGGGGCTGGTGGGTGTGGAGGCGTTCTTACTGTGGATCAGCTGTACCTGTTTTGGGTTGGAGACAGCCACAGACTGAGACAGGGACACCGTGACGTGACAGTGTGACAGGGTGAAAGAGAGAAAAGAGACATCTGTCAGTGAAGGTGACACTCTGAGAACCAGAGGCCAGTGGGAAATCTCAGAGCAGCCGTGGAAAGAGAACAACGATGTGATGGTTGCTGCTCTTGTGATGAGATGTCATTTGCCCAAACCAGAGCACAGAAGCACAAAAAGCATGAGGGAATGAAGACAAATGTAAAGAAAGTTAAGAAACAGGTTTTATAAAAAGACACAGCAGCTTTACCTCATCTTCTGGTTTCTCTGCCGCACTGGCGCCCTCCTCAGTGCTTTGCTGGGAGCGCAGGCCAGGTGGGTTTTTGCGCCGAATGGACCCACGGGATGAATCTGTAATACTCTGAATCTATAGAAAAACATAAGAATAACAAAGAACCAGGGTCAGTTTGAAATGACCCTCGAGAGTTCATTTTCTCTTCTTACTTCAGCAATGATGTATCGCCAACAGGAGAAAGCACAAGTCGTGTTCTTCAGGATTTACCTCTCTCTCCATTTCATTCTTGGTCAGGTGCATCTGTTTAAGGATTTGTGAGCGCTGTTCCATTATCAGTGTCTTCTCATAGGTGTAGGCTGAAATGTCGCTGTCATGCTTTAAAATACACAAATAAACAAAAACACAATTTAAGAAAACAATGTTAGGTTTTAAAACCTGAGTCGCCTAAAGCAAATCAGTTTCAGTACTTAAAGGACACAGACAGGGTTCACACTATTCTAGAGATAACTTTCTCTGACTTTTCAGTAGCTGCATTTTCATTACAACAAGAATTGCACAAAATCTAAATATTGCTATCAAACTGCATCCAGTTTTTCTTTACAAGTTTTGAGAGTAGCCTACAATTTTATTGCGCTTCTGGGCCTGTTAATCCTCAACTGATAGTGAAATCATCACAGAACCAATAATTTTTCAATGGATTTTTGTAATTTTCTCTGTGTAATGAGTGTATTGTTTGGTGAAAAGAATGAAATATTCACTGATATCATAACTTGGGGCCATAGTGGATTTCCAATGTAGTAAAGATGAAAATATTGGAAAGAAGTGAGAAAACACCTACAGTTTTGTTTTTTTGCATTAAATTGGTCCCAATTCCTGTAAAAATGAGTTTTAAGAGTAATTTTCCAGTGGAAGATGTCACCAAGTGTCTTGAGTTAGTCTGAAATGCATCTGTTGACAGCCTACCCAACCTACTGAGGGTTCATTTTTCACATTGTTCTGTCAAAAAGTGAAGGTTGCACTCACTTAAATAGCCACAATTTTTTTGCAGTGTTTCTGGCAGCGCAAACCCTGCAATTATTAAATCTTAGTGTCCAAGAAAGCAGAAAAACAAAAACAAAAAGTAGGCCAGCACATGCCAGGTTCCCCCCATTTTATTGAGCTCTTTAGCATGTGGATCCCAGACTAAAGGGGAAACTCCAAAATTTTGAAAAACCTTTCAAATGTTGCCCAAATTGTTTTGCACTCTCATGAGATGTTTTTTTAAAGGTTTGGATATTGAAATGGAAGTGCAATGTGAACATCTTCTATGCAAAAACAATTCACAGGATGTGAATAACTGATGCTTCAGTAAACTCTTCAGTCTCAATCCTGTCCCAAATATATGGCCACTGCCACACATACGTATTCTTGGCCTTTGTCTGTTGACATCAACAACAACAAAAACGCGGATCAAACTGACAGTTACGGCTCTTAAAATGTTTGTGGTATCCACGGTTACCACAGGTTACAGACCTTCCTTATTCCTTCTGCCGATTTCTGCGAACTGAATCTCGTGGGACAAGATTTTTCTCAAGTTGTGTACTACTCTAGTCATGGCGCAAGTATACTTCATCAAAACTTCAGAAATATTGCTTTTATTTTGAACAATAGTTTAATGGAAACTCAGCTAGTGAAAATTAGATGGTAAGAAAGGAGCGCACGGTGCTGACATATTAAGACCAAAAGTGACCAGAAACTGATTTTTTTGCCAAATGTGATCCGTGTTTTGATCTGCTTTGTGTCTGACTGTGTGAACAGCAAAAGTCAAACTGAATGTGACATTTTCTGGCTGTTCCCATCGCAGTCTGCAGATGTAATGTAATATGAACAGCCAAACAAAAACATGGATTTGAACAATAAATCAGAATTGAGCATTGAGGCCTGCCTAGGGAATTTGGGTTCAAGAGTTATAAAGTACAGCTATTACCATGAAACCTTGCATAAATGATGGAAAACTCATCATAGAAACATGAAAATACACCTGAACTTAAGTTTCTCAGGGGAGCACAAAACTTTTCTGACTAAGTTTCCAGAATAAAATCTCTCTTTCTGACAGTATTTCCGCATTAACCTCGATTGTGTCAGACAAAACTCTCACCATTTCTACCACTTCCACCTCAGCGTCGATGCGCAGGTGATAAAGAAAGGTGATGAGGTCTTTCTTCATCTGGATGCTGTTGTCATCCATCTGAGCCACAGTGAAGATGCGCATCTTGCACTTCCTCCACACCTGGGCAACATAACAGGAAAATTCACAGGTAATAAACAACACATTCGTAAGTTGTTTCCTACACTGCGTTCTCTTGAAGTTTCCCTTACATCATAAATTTGAGAGTGCAGTGTTTCTAACCTTATGCTGGCGCAGCAGGAATGGCAGGAGCATCAGCATGCCTCCGTCATGGACTATCCACCACACGTCTATGTGGCCTTCAGTGAAGCGCTCTCCATTGGAAGGGTAACTGTGGATATTCTTGGGAACCAACAAGGCCATACTTGCTATTGTTGTCTCTCTGACCACTTCTACAGAGAGACAGGAAAACAGAAAACTCAGATGTAGAGAGACATGATTGAGAGCAGGAGGAAAAGTTAGGGGAGAGTGGGATAAATTTAGCCATTTTTTACTTCTGTTGTCCTCTGTTTACTTCTGGCAAAGGAAAGTACACAGAAGTAAAACAAAAAATATCTCCCTTTATTTCAGGATGTTTCCTGGTTGGTGGAAATGATAAGAATGCATCCATGACAAAAGGCAATAAAACCATGACTTCTTAAAAGAAAACAAAAACATTTTTGTGGCTTAACTTGCCCCAGCTTAAGGGTAAGTTGATCAAATATGAAGGACAGCCCCGGTATCATGATTGAAACCATGTGACACAGTTAACTCTACGCCACACCACTGGCTGAATTTACCCCACAGCCACTATTTCAGAAAAAACAGACCAAGCTTAAAAACTCAGGGGAATCTTACACTAAATGGTTCACATGGTTTAATATGCTGACTAATCATTCACGTGTATAATATACATTTTCTGACCTGTTTAAATTTGCTTTCATGTAACAGTTATTACAGCTGAAATATAAAAAAAGTTTTTTTGACAAGCAAGAAACAGTTTTTGTTTTTACCCCAAAACAGACTAGCAACATAAAAGCCAGCTAAATCATGGATATATGACAAAAAATGTGTACACTTGCCCGGATACAGGTGATGGGTTGAATCACCCACTGGCTCATCTTACCCCACCCTCCCCTACACATCCTTTTGTTTTTCCAGGTTATCAAACCACTTTTAGCTGTTAACTTTACTCTACCTGATCTAAGTCACTCAGACCTACTCTCACTTTACTATTCACTTTAGACATACCAATAAAGTTCCTGAACTCCTGGTGGCACTCTGGTTGTTTCCAGTTTTTGGGCCAGCTGACCATGACAGTGTTGTGCTTCAGACCTCCCAGACCTCCAACCTGGACCAGGTGAGACGTCCCATCTCTCAGGTTGGAGGAAATAACTACTTGAGAAAAGCCTTTCACTCTCTCCGTCTCCATCAGTTTGCGCAAAGACTAGAGAGAATTCACAAAGAAAAATCTGTTACTTGAGGATATAGTAAGATTAATAGAAATCCACAGAGTTCTCCATCAGAACTACATGTTTCATGGATCAAAAGCCAGACCTGATCCGCTCTTTGAGCCTCAGTGTAGTTGTCGAGGAAGGTTCCTGTAACTGAAGTTCCCACGATGGTCAAACCCTTTCCTGCTTTCAGCTGATTGGTCAAGGAGAGAAGTCGAGGTTGTTCCACATTCTGTTCAGCGTCTACACTCACCAGAACCATGATCTGAGGCCTGATAGAAGAAAAAAAAAACATTTAGGGTTCAGTGTATTAGAGAGCTTTATTGTTACAGCTTTAAAGTGCTATGTGGGTGCACTGACCTCCAGTTCTTGGTGTGTGGTGGTCCCTCCTCCAGCCTCATGAGAGCAAAGCGGGCAGCGCTGAGAGAGATGCCACGTATCCCATCACCCCACTCCTTCTCAGCTCTGGAACACAGAAAATTCTTGTCATGTCATTCGGCTAAAGGGACAACCACCAGTAAAATATTTAGAAGTTGATTTAATATTACAAAGTTCTTGATGTGGTTTGTCCAGGAAGATGTTCTGATGATTGTTTCTTACCCACAAAACTCTATGTACTTGTAGATGCAGGAAGCGATGCCCATGGCAACTATAGCATAATACCAGGAGCAGATGAACATGAGTGAGAGACACAGACTCATACCCAAGAAAGACAGAGCCCTGAGAAAAGAGAGAAAGACACAAGTATGGAGTTATTTCCCTGAATCCTCCAAAACTCTTGTTCACGCATTTGTTAACCCCTTAGAGCTCAGTGTTGCACCGGCACTGTGATTTGCATAGTAAGATTTGAAACCAGGTAAGATAGATAAGGTGTTCTTTATGCATAGAAAACCTGATGGTTGTTTATGTCTAACCCTAACCCATTTTTTCAAAACACTCATTTCCTGTTAAATGTGAACATTTTCTATAATATAAACATAAATAATGTAAAGAAGCCCATTTATGCCAGTTGGGAAATTGAAAAAAAATGGCTTCATTGAGATTTTTTTTTGACAATATTAAGCATAATTTTTATCTCAAAATTTGACTTTTTCTCATAATTATGACTTTTTATTCAAAATGCTTGACTGTCTATTTTAAAATTATAACTTCTGATATGAAAACTTTGACTTCTCATAATTTTAATTTTTGTTATGAAATTTTGACTATTTGTCTCATAACTTTGAAATTTTATCTCAAGGTTTTGACTTATCTCACAATACTGACTTTTTATCTCAAAATTTGGCATCTCACAAACTCACCAGTGGTAAAATTTAAAGCGTGGCCTCCAGTTTGGTGTCCTCAGCAGAGTTTGCAGCGCACAGGCAAGATTGACAAACATGTAGCACATCAAAAAGAACCTGACAAAAACAGTAGAAGAAATACACAGAGAGGAAAAGTTTAAAAAAAAGAACATTCCTAACCAAACGATCTTAGAGTGTGTAAAGTGACAGTGTACTTACATGGACAGGATTGGTGCCACTGCATCCAAGGAGGCAATGATGATGCCAATCTCACAGATGCTGGCAGTCAGTAGGAGGGCCCAGGTGGGCTCTCCATTAGCTTTGCCATGCCCAAACACCTGTAGTAACACACAAAAAGATAAATAAAAGTTTTGAGGCATTGAAGAATTTTCTCAAACGGGAAAATGTGCACTGATAGAGCTGTGCTGGATCCTTTATGCAAACTCACTCTGAGGAATGGGATGATGCCGTCTCGGGAGATGGCCTGTAGAAGACGTGGAGCCCCGGTCAGACTCTGGAGACCAGCTCCACAGGTGGAGAAGAAGGAGCCGATCACAATGACCCAGGGAGATGGCCACGCTAAAGTCCCAATCACCAGGTTACCGTTGACCCCTTCACCAAATCTGTGGGCAGAACACTTCACTGTTTACTTGTCTTTTGATCACCCAATACAACATCTACCTAAACAGACATATGACAAACCAGATTAAACCTTTGTAGAATCCAACAGCAGAAGTCAGGAGTATGTTTAATAGTGAAAGTAAGAGCATTTTCACATGCACAATGAGCGGGGAACGCAAGAGAGTGGGACTGAACAGCTGTGCCTTAAGAAAACCACAGATCAGTAAGGCTAAATGGAAGAAGGTCATGTGGTCTGATGAGCCCAGATTCACCCTGTTCCAGAGTGATGGGTGCATCAGGGTAAGAAGGTAGGTAAAGTGATGCACCCATCATACCTGGTGCCTACTGTACAAGCCCGTGGGGGCAGCTTTGTTTTTTTGGCCAGGCAGTGTTTTATCACAATTATGATACCCATATTTATATGCTCCATATTCTTTATCTTTATAAAGTATGACCAATTATGAGACCATTTGAAGGTTTGTAAATTAAAAGTCATGCTCCGTTTCATGCTGACTCATACTACCTACCGCGTCTTTTAGCCTTGCATGATGTTACATAATTTCAAAACAACATTGTAAGATTCTCTCCAAAGATTTTTTATTGATATTGGAAATTAAAGTCTTTGTTATAAATTGAAAATAAAGCTGCATTTCCTGGTGGAAAAACTCGAGCTTTGGTCTGGTGTGCATTTTTTATTTCTTCTTGCTATTTGGGATAATTGAGACCTGCAGGCAATTAAATAAGTATCACTCATAAATCAGATATAAATGTGATTGCACTTGGTCTTTTTACATGAAGTTCTGTCTTTAGTGCTTCGCTATTAGTTTCTATTTATAGGTATTAGTATAAAAAAACAACACCGTTTTATTTTGTCATTGAAATGGGTGTAATATTTTAATATCACCACTAGATGACAGCTAGTGTCCCCTTAATGTAGCTAATAGGTCAAAGTTAAAAAAAAAGAATCATAGGTCTGAGAGGCAGAAATATTGCATGGGGACACCAGGTCTTAAGAGCTTAAAAACATATAAAAAAGCATATACTCAACATAGGTAACAAATAAAAGAACTAGTAGAACATTGGAGGAATCCTTTTAATCAGACTTACTTGTCCCGGAGCACGACTCCTTCTATACAGGCTCCAAACAGCACCACACAGGACATGTCTGAGGAACAACTGTTAAGAAACAAACAGCTGAAAAGGTCTGAACTTTAACCATCACTTCTTCTAGTTCATCCTGCTCTGGATGTGAAGGATACACACAGTAGAGGTGGTCGTGATGGCAGCGATCGTGCCAATTGGGATTGACTTCTGAGCGTCACGCAGGTCTCCAGAGCGGTTAGAGCCAGCCATAATACCTGAGAGGAACGAGATGACAAATGAGGAGAGAGTCAAATACAACAACCCCCCCTTTATGGACATATAACAAACAAGACAGGTAGTAAAAGTTTAAGTGGGTCATATAAAATAAGCTAAGGAAATCCTGACCTCCAAGACAACTTAACACATATTTGCACTAAACAGGCTTTGGTGTGGTGTGTGTCCAAAAACTGCTGTTTACCATGAATGAGTACAGTTTAGGGAATATAATTATTTTTAGGAGGTATTTTGTAACTAATTTACTGTTCGATTGCCTGAATTTGTCAATGCATTAACAAACCTGTGACTGATGGGAAATAAATCCCCACCAGCAGGGTGAAGAAGCTGGTGATGTCAGCCAGGACGTATCGACTGGAGCCAGATGTGGTTGCACTGTCTGGATCTGCGTCAGATGGCAGCCCGCGTTTCTCCAAAAACATCCCTTTCTCCAGGTAGTTACCAAACAGGTTCTCTGAGAGTGAGAGGAGGATTAAAGCAGGTGTGTGAGATTGATTGACCCTTGGAGGGTGATTTTATTCACACTGATGAGATGTATCCTACCTGCCAGGATGCCACTTGTGACCCCTGGGATACCCTGAATCTCTGTGACGTTGTTGTTGGTGAAGTAATCATCACATGTGGCGTTGAGGCTGTCAGAGTCACAGAACGTCCTCCACAGTTTGGTGGTGACAGTGTCGTTGTCTATTTCAATGACCTTTGCACAGATGTCGTATCCTTTGGAAAGAAGAGTCCGGTTTCCCAGGATGCAGACACTGTACAGAAAGTCCACAGTTGTCGTGATCTGGAATTATCATGAAAGGCTTTTATATTCAATGATCAAGACACTTACGGGAACACTGGGGGGTCGAGGGCAGTCTTGATGACTCCAGCATAAACAGCGAGGATGGAGAGGATGACACAGGCGAGGAAAACAAGCGCCAGCTTGTTCACATACTTGACCCCGACAAACACCACCAGCGCCATAAAGCTCAGCACGATGGTGCCGTAGACACGCATGTTGTTGAGGAGGGCGGCCTCTGCTTCAGGCCCCTCCAGACCCTCAAGCTTAAAGATGGCCGCCTGGGGGACAATATAAATCTGATAGGATGGAGGTATGTGGGGATTGGATGAGGAGGTCGAAGAATGTGGAGAGATGTGGTGGAGCATGGCGGAGAGGTTCGGTCACCAAAAGCTAACCTAAAATCAAAAAGTGAACTGATTAAGGGTACAGATAGGAATCACTTTACCCTAAAACAACCTCAGGCAAGTTTTCATTTCATCACAAATCATAAATTCAAAGGGTTGAGTGAATCAGTTTTTGTGACGTTACAGATTGTAGAATATTACAAATCATCAAAATACACAGCAAAAACCGAAATCAGATTAAGTATCAATGTCTAATTTTTAGCAACAATTGTCCCATTATACTATACATTATTATATAATATATTAAGAATCAAAGAAAATCTGCTAATAAGATAAGAAAAAATACTTGTTAAGTTCACTAAAATCAGAACAATGACATAATAAAAAAATGTTCTTACCCCATTGTCAGATTTTCTACTCATCACAATCAATTCAGACATAATTTTTTTCTCTGACTACTTAAAATAAGACATGTTTCTGGACTATTCTGGTGAAGGTGGCTTACATTAAGAGTAAAAAGACATATTTTACCAAAGATACCACAAAAACAATAGATTGGATTTCAGTTTTTGCAGTGTCGTATTGACTAGTGCACAAAGTGACATTTACTCTCACCTGACATTGTGAAACTAATAAAAGCATCAAAATTTCCAGACATTTGTTAATTGGACAGTATTTTCACCTTTTTGTTTACTCTTACAAACTAAAAAAGTGAGAGATAAAAAAACCTTCGAAAACATTTGAAAAGCTGAGAGACGAAAAGGACGATTTTAACAACAATCATCAGGTGAGTGACTGAACTTACAAGCAGAATTTCAATGCAGCCAAGAATGTACATGGCACCTGCAAAAGTGGTGCCCAAGTAGAAACAGATCCCAACAGCGCCACCAAATTCAGGCCCAAGAGACCGGGAAATCATGTAATATGAACCTCCAGCTGTGAGTCACAAAATCACACACAAAAGTCAGAGCTGTTTTGCATGAAAACCCCCCAAACCCCCTCTTGTTACTCACTAACCCGGTACGACTCCATTTGTTGCGATGGCGCTCATAGAGATGGCTGTGAGCATGGTCTGAAACAGAGCAGGATGACAGAACAGAGCATGAGAGGCAGCAGGTGGGCACGCCAAATTAAACATGGCTGACAGCGAGGCCTTGATAAACCAAGGGGATGAGGGGAGAAAAACATCCATCAGCAAATACGCCTGAGTCATGCGGTCACATTGAACTGTTCATGGCAGAGATGACTGCACAGCTGGTTTCTGCACAAACCGTCCCTTTAATGTGAAACTCTGCCATTAACTCTGTGAAACTAAAGCCGTGTGAAGAAAGGAGAGACAACAAACGTGTAAAATTTAACTCGAGTTGATTGAACAGAAGTTTGACTCCTCCAGATTTAGAATTTCTACATTATTGCAGCTTCTTTTTACATAAGTTTTGGTTTAAAATAATGACCATGTTATACTCTATACTGATACCTTTAGGATATTTAAACTAAGATTGCAAAATTGGTTACAATATGTCATTCCTATTTTCACTATGATGGACTCTACTTAGACTCGGGCTGTTGAAGTTAAATTATAACACTTTTTTTTCATCCTTTTAACACTACAGATGTTTTGACTTGGGATTAAAGCAGACTCTCTAAAATCATGGTCTTCTAGTGATCTCCCGAGACGGCATCATCCCATTCCTCAGATCTAGTGCTCTTTTCTTTCTACTTTTCTTTGTTCAAGATAATATTTTACCAGAAACAGAGCAATGAGGTAACTTTTATTTATCAACAGTAACTTGGTGCTGTTGTTAGAAGCAAACTTTGTGAGTTTGTACCGCAGTTTAGTGGCTGGCTATATTTAGTGTGACTCACAGCCTGGTGCTCTGAGACATATCTTTAATGTGCAACGTTAGTGAACCCTAGTTATGTCCTACCAGTGCTCATCTACCAAGCAGAGGAAATGTAAAAGTTTTAAGATGAACCCTAACTAAAAAAATAAGCATAATTATCGTATGAACAGGTTAGACATTGAGAGGTTATATATATATACTGTATTTTTATATATATATATATATATATATATATATATATATATATATATATATATATATATATATATATATATATATATATATATACAAAAATAATCATGAATATACTGGATAACAAAAAAAGAACATTGTTACATCCTTTTGTCTACCACAGCCAAACTCAACTCATCTGTTTCTGATTCAGGGCTGACAACTGAAACATTCAGTCACATGGTAGAATAGTGGGATTAAGTACTGACTGCAATTGTGGTTTTTTATTTGGTGGTACTGAACCCTGTGGGAAGTAAAGGATCCTGAGAAAAGGCTCTTGAATGACAAGATAGAACTCCAAAATCCAGCATGTTACATACATTTCTTCTTAAACAGAGCACTGAGTGTTCTTTGGTCAGAAGGAATGAGTAGGATATTTTATCAGAATCAGAAATACTTAATTTTGCTTAGGGATCCAACATTAACAAACAAGTAATGGAAGCTGGATACAGGATAGTATTGCTTGGATGCACAGCAGCCTTACATAAGGAGCCTGTTTTGAATAGCATGTCAAAGAAAGACTTCTTAGACACCATTAAGTCAGGAAGGTTTAACGTGTTTATAAAAGAACTTGTGGTTGAATTGAGGTTGAGATGTAACACTTGCATGAAAATATGTGACAAACTGCCCAACATAGCTCCCCTTATCAAATGCATATGTTTCCGGCTGCAAAACAGGCTTTGAAAAAACACTCAAGGGATCTGACGAGAAGATCATTTCAAACAAAACCCATAAATCAGTGTTGAAATTCAACATAGCCGGTGAAGGTTGCATTGGCAGAGTGTTAAGTTGTCCTTACGATAGAGAAAATCCAAAGAAGCAGGGGAGCAGTTTTCAATCTTAGTCCAAACTTGTGGACTGAGCAGTTCACAGCTGCATGTGAAAAAAGTTTTTAAAAAAAAGGTGTTGGTGGTTTATGTCTCCCTTCAGCATTTGCGCAACAAACGCAATAATTAAACACAGTTTTACAGATTCATTATAAACTTCGGGTAAATAAATGTGCTGAGGAACCACAAGAGGGAACAGCCACATTTTAATGCAGCACCTGCTTTTCTTTGATGACCACAGTTTTGTTGCATGACGTTATACATGATAGCAGGAACTTAGGTAATTTCACTCACTGTGGAGCAACACATGAAGACAATGATGAAGGAGCCAAAGACACCGCCAATGCCAACCATCCAGGTCATCCGCAGGAAGAGGATGACCCCGAAAATATTCTGGATACACGGTAGGTAGACACCCATTAAAGTGCCGAGCTGTGGAGCCTGATAATACCAGATAAGACAGTGGCAAAGTTATATTCAATATGACAGATTTCAATCACATGTTGGTATGTCCTATCTGAAAATATTCAGGACCAAGCCTGCTAAACACAGGTGAGGCGAAGACCCTCTTGAAACCTGAAGATTATTACTCTTCCTTCATTGTTTCTCCTGCCCCTTTGACCCCATATTGTATGCCCTCAAATTGGGATACATGCAAACGCACCTCGCTGCAAAATTCTGTAATGACGAAAAATGTATGAATCCAGTGTTTTCTTGATGCGTCCTCCACAGCCCCCCTCATCTGAGAATAACCCAACCCCTCCTGCTGCTTTGAGCTACAAGTCTGAATTTTTTCGTGCGTAACTATCATTCAAAGACCTGCAAAAAAGTCTCTTAGGCTCATAGTGAACTCTAGACATAAAGTTCAAAAATTTGAGTTGAATGTCCACTTTGGATGATTTATATGACACATTTTCAGGCGACCTAGTCAAATTTTTTTTGGTATCCTTTTTAAATTGGATTTATGCGTACTAGACACATTGTTGATGAATAGTTCTGGAAGGATTTTTTGTGAACCAATGGGCGTGGCCTCAAATGCTGTGCAAAGTTGATGATTTTTTTAGCTAACATGCAAACCTGATTAGCTCTTTTGAACAATGTTGGATCAGGTCCAAAACTCACACGTTCAGTGTCACAGCCTGAGAGCATGTTTCCCTCTTTTATCCATCTAAGTAAGGCGCCCCCTACTGGCAACATGCTCTAAAATGTGCACAAATGATTATCACTGTGGCTTTAATTGTTTTGTTTTCTTGATGACAAATAATGTGCAAATTTTGCTCTTGGGTGCTTGATGCTCTAAATGAATCTATGCATTACCACTTTACCTTTACTGGTTTTTTAGAAGGACGCGCCCCCTCCTCATTGTTCTCGGCCTCTTCATGCTCTTTGCTGCCAGTTGGCAGGTTGGAGTAGTTTGCCAGACTGCTGAGCAGAGAGGAGACCATGGGACTCGTATCCATCTCCTCCTGCAGGAAACACACACAGAAACAGTCATATCAGACCTGGAAACTCAATGATACAGAGTGTGGTCATGAACTTAAATCTTCCAAATGTTCATGTGTTTTCCAAGTGAAAGGAAGTATATCACATCTCAGGTTGTTACATAAAAGAGTCTGACTCTGTCCTCACCTCAAACAGGGCCATGTTCTTGCCGTCATACTGCTGGCTCTTCTCTGCGTCAGTGGCTGCGCTGCTGTTGATGAAAGGACTGCTCTCTTTGGGGTTCCCATCACCTGAAACACAGGTGCTTTGTTAAATATTTTGTGATCAGAAGTTTCAACTGAGGTAACTTCAGCTTCTATTTGCACTATTCTATTCTATTCTATTCCCCTGGAGTCCTTTAGTCCAGACTTTGCACAAAAATGCTTCTTGAAAAATAAATCTTACACTCTTTGAAAGCCTGTTTATTTCTCTTTAAATGGTGCCATATGTGTAAGAAAAATAAGTTTGTGATATGAGCAGCAGAGCTGAATATCTTGGCCGCCTCCATGAAAAATTTGCCAGATTCTCTCTGCCAATGTCAAACAGCTTGTCACGCTGTTTTGTTAAAAGACACAACAGAAGCTGCACTGAAAGCATTAAACACATTACTGTGTTGTGAGTTACATAAATAGTGGTATTGGAGCTGCCCACATGAGTTTTGATCTGACATGAATACTTAAAAAACAGAGTGGTGTTTAAACCACTTAAACCAAAAGCAGCCTATGAGTTTTGATGACACAAGGGCAACTGGTTCCTGTAAAGAATCAATTAGAAATGGTTCAATTCACAGACATAATTGATTCTTTACATTACTGATGACCTTACATGATGTGATATTTTCACTTATTTTCATTTTATTTACATCCAGAGATCCGTGATTTTTTTCTGAATTGCCCCGTTTTCTTGAGATAACTTTATTTCAGCTATTTTTTCCAAGTAACAACTTATTTTTCTCCTTTTCTTGTAAAAACAAAGCTGCTGTCTGCTATTGTAGTGACTGGACTTTAGAAGCCTGATTTTGGCCTCTAAATCAGTAACGCTTAGTTTAGTTGACTGGAATTTAATTGAACATTAAGTTCCCGATGCATGTTGATTTTTTTTTAAATCAACAAGGATTGCCAAGACAGAAAAGATTAGATTACCATTTTCAGATTTGTAGCATTGGTCATTTTCCAAGAGAAAATTGTGCCATTGGACCCAGACAGTAACATTTGATTTATGTGTGCAACAGCATTTAAAGTCTGGTTGGTGTGACTGCATTGATCTGAAGCATAAGATAGTGTTATCCCGTTATCTCGAGGGAACAAGCTTTGTTTTCACGAGATGAGAGAGAAATATGTTATCTCGAGAAACAACTGAAATTAACCTGTTATCTCGAAAACAGAACCAATTTATTGTCGAAATTCATGGCCTTCAAGGATTTCCATGCAGATCTATTGACAAATTTTATTTTTCATTACTTATAAACTCAACAAAATGTTATTGACTGAAAACCTGTAAATCCTACTTTTTGTACACAGACAATTCAAAGGAGGAATTGAGGAACCGTATTGATAAGCAGAATTGATAAGCTGAATTGATAAGAGCGCTGGTCTCAATAAAATGTATCAATCCTCATCCCTAGATGTCACCCTCTGTCATTGGGTTAAGTCTGCAGTGAAGTATGAGATGCATGCCCTCTCTCTAATCCACACTGAAAACTTTGTACTAATGTTCATATTTTAGGTCATCCTGATTATCATATAAAGCAGCATATGACTGAAAATGCATTCTGGGAAAGGTTTTATGTCCAGATTTTTCTTTCGATGGAAAACTATAAATTACCGTGAAAAGCATTACGTTCAGGGAATAAATAGAGGAATTAGTAGACAGGGTGACATTCAGGGACATCCTGAAGCACCTGATCACTTTGAGCTGTATAATCTATTTTTTTTTCCTTCCAGGTCCCAAGGGTGCAGCAGTATTATACAGTAATCTTTAGACTAAAGAGGAGAGTCAAATAGCAGCACAACGTCTCTCACGCAACACATAATCCTCTGAACAACTGACTGCTCTGCTAAAGAAGCCTTTCGCCTTTTCAATTGGATTAGAAAGCTTTTCAATACATGGTTGGCATTAAGATGTTCACAGAGGTTTTATCAGCCTTCTATTGAAACCGGAAACTATACGACACTTAGTGATCAAAAATGACTGACTCTTTGTTTTTCTCAGGCTGTGAAGCAGAAAACAACATCAAAACCTTTCCTACCTGCTCTGTTGAGTTGGAGTCACAGTATTTTGTTTGTTTTTTATTTCTAGTGATGGTTGTAGTTTAGTCATGGTAAAGCCAACCACCCGAGTATTATGTAATCCAGCCATGATTTTTAAATCTGCATTTAAAGCTCATTTCAGCTCTCGGCTTAGAGTGAAATCAGCTTTTAAAAAATTGCGATTCAACTCCTTTTTCTAAATGTGTGTGTGTGTGTTTGTTTGTATGTGTGTGTGTGTCTGTGTGTGTGTTTCAGAGTTGGCATGCGTGCCTCTGTTTGCTCTCTCTGGTCAGTGTAGTCAAAGCTGTTGAACACTGATACTAGGAATTAGTGCAACATATGCTGATGACGAGCAAGGGTGGTGACCTTTTATCATTCAGTTGAAAAAACACACTAATGGTAATGGTGGTCAGTTTTGGGTAAATGCACACAATGCACTAATGAATTACAAATTACAAAACACTTATATAGACACAGTGACAAATTAACCATCTGACTGAGTCACAAATTATCCAGCTAACAGCCAAATCCATGCCAAACTTTGAAAACATGAAACCCATGACTGTCTGCAGAAAGCGAAAATCCTTTTCATTTTTATTGTTTTCTGTTTTTCTTTTAATTTGTTTTTTGTTGTTGTTGTCTGTTTTTAATGTTATTTGCTTTTTTGAGTTATCTGTTTTTCATGTTGCTTTCTGTTTTTTTTTTTAATTTGTTTTTTTTAATGTTGTCTCTTAAATGAACCTGTCAAAAAATAATTTCGTCATTTGTGACGGACAGTTAAGTTTATCTGTTTTATTCTTGCAAAACAAACTGAACATGTATAAAAAAGATGAATAAAAATACTGAAAAGAGTAGCTTATTTACTAACCATTACAATTACAGATAGATAGATATGGTTTTTCAGGACCATGGTTTCCCTGCTGGAAACAGAGTAGTGAATGCAAACAGAGAGGCACAGCTAAATGAGAGCCAAAATAACCCAGTTTTAAATTCATCTCAAAATGCCAATATGCATTGAATTGCCAATATTGATGCCCATCATCGGTCCATCCCCAACTACAATACACATAAGGCTAAATTAAATGGTAAATAGGAATGAATTTGATGTTAGAGTCTACAGAATTAGTACTGTGCATATGGGTGAGTAAAATTTGTTTAGTATTGTGTAGGGGTGTTGAAAAGTGTCTAACAAAAATCAAAGAAAAGGAGCAGATATTAGTCTAATGTAGGTTCGAGAGAAAGAAAATGCCAAACATCCACAAAGTCCCATATACCTGCAAACAGCAGCTTGATTTTTTCACTGTTAGGACAAGAGAAAGACTTGTAACAGACTGAAACCACCATAAACCCTGAGCAGCAGAACAGACCAAGACAAGGACCACGATTCTCACTCGTAGGGAATGAGGATGTGTGCCAAGATGTCACATTTGCTTCGGCTCACTTCATACAGGTGCTCCAAATAACAGCAACGTGGCACCACCAGAATAAAAACACATATGCAGGGCCCTGGGGTCACCACAGAATTCACAATTCTAGTTAGGAGAATCACCAAATCAACACAGAAGGACATAATGACTTGCATTTTTACATTTGTACAGCTCACGGGAAATATACAATTTTTCTAATGAGTTTTATGAATAAAATGGAAGATTTGGGAACTCAGCTGCAATGGTGGTAGACTAAACCGAAGCTTTGAATAAATCACTACATAGTGCACTTTCAACCTCTGTGTTCTGCCTCCAGACACTGAAAGAGCAGCTCAAACTGTTCATGTCCATCATGCAATGAACTATGATCTAAGTGGCTTAAGTTAATGACACCAGGAAGCCTATGAAGAAAAATAAGGCTCTGCCCTAGCGTTGTACATGTTGAGTCTTAGTGCCAGACTATGAGTGAAATTAATTTTCTTCCTCTCAGTAGGTCTGGGTGATCTCTTGTTCTCCAGTCTGATAGCAACTAATTTATTTTATGTTTACCAACCTTTTTTTATTTTCTGCACAATGGAACAAAGACTATAAATGTGTAGAGCTTTTATTTATTGATAGATCACTGACTAATTGAAATAAAATGATTAGCTAATTGCATAATGGCATACACGTCGTCATCCATTTTGCCCTTAATTAAAGAGGGGGTATACTGTTCCACTAGCACCCCCTTGGTAACTTTACATGATCAACATCTAAAAGGAATTCCCTCTTTTTTGATGCAGTGGTGTTTTAGAGGCCTTTATATTACTCGCTACTTGAAGTACTTTATTTTGCACTTTTTATTTTTATTTTGGCTGCTGTTTCTTCAAGTCTCCCACTCCACAAACCCCCTTCACTCTGAGAGCTCTGGATAAACCTCAGTGTTCAAAGCCTGCTCCTTTAGAGTGCAATGAATCAGTAAGGAGATCCTTTTGTGTAGATCTCATAATTTCAGCAGGTTTACAGAATCTCATGGTATTTTCAGAACAGATCCTTTTGACCTATTTACAGGAGATTCAAGGATTCCTGCAACAATGAATGTGACTGTCAATTTTTACATTTGCACAGGTTTAGTACAGACATCAAGCATAATTACTTTCAGGTTTTGAGTATGGGAGGCATAATTTATCTCCTATTTAAGTTTAAAGTGTGATTACAAACAGGAACTCTTTGTCATTTGAGTAACTAAAATCTGGTTGAAAATGTAGTCCAGCCTAGATTATATAAAGCTTTTTAGAAGGAGCAGGGGTGTATCTTGAAAACCTAGTGTTTTTTGGGGGCACAGACTCCGTTTCCCATGTGCACTTCTCACCCACATTTGTGACTCTTGCCAAGGAGTGTGTTTGTTTTGAAGCAAATGTTTGAAGATAGGATCCTCTTTTTAACACTACTTTTCCTTGTTCACGACAACTTCTTACTCGATACAAAGTGACAAGGTAATGGTTACGCAGCTTTGCTGTTTAAAACACAACAACAATCAAACTTTGTAAACTCAGTTTGTAGTAAAGTTTAGAAACCGACTGTATTTAACACTACTCACTGCCTGGTGTGGAGACATTTCTGAATCTTGGTTATGTCCCACCAGTACTCATCTACCAACTCATCTACCAACTGTGTTTGTGTTTGGAACCATACAGAAGTATGTGCCAGATATGTTTCCCTTTTCAATAGCTCATCAATCAATGCAAGGTCACATCACAAAAATATATTGTGCAACAAACTGCCTAAGCTGTACTGCTGTTAGTTAACATGTTTTTTTTGGTGCTTTCATGTTCTTGTTGGCACTAACAGCGCCAAAAGGGCCCTGCAAGAAAACAGAAAGTAAACAATTGGTTTTTCACTGACTGACTAACAAGGCATCCGTGGAGCAAAGGAAAGTGAATATGGGTACTTAAGGCTGGGAGAACACACGGCTTCATATTAAAATGAAAACCATATAGATTTCTCACTATGAACTCGAAATATCTGGAGCTCCCCCTGCTGACTCTCTGCAACGATGGTCATAAAACCTACGCCCATGGTGCCAACAGATGTGCCAGTGCTTAAATTTAATCAAATTACACGTCAGACAAAATGTTCTGTTATCCTTGTCAGTGCTTATTTCTCTGGAAAGTTAAATTTTAGCGTTGCTGATGAAAGCGGTCTCATGCAATGTTCTGCAGCAGATTAGCAGTTGATGAATAAGATGATTACACGCAACGCACACAAACACAAGAGTCATTGAGCCATCCACGTCCATTAGTGTCTCCTTTAAATCAATACAAGGTTCTGTTCCAGCATAGAAAGTACCCACCTCGGGGGTTGTAACACTTTATTGTCAAGTTAAAAGCATGTTTTGGTTATTGGAAAGCATTTAATGTGAGTCAAACAGCTTTCCCAGGCAGGTTACTTCTAATAAAGTGCATGTGTCATAACCCATGGAGTGGGCCAGGTGTAGCCAAACAATAGCTTTGATAATAAGTTTTGATTACAGAACAATCATTGGGTGATACTATAGATGGATTGACATCTATGATAACAAAGAATATCTTGAAAAAGCTTCGAAAAAAATATAATTACCAAACCAGGCAAACGATAAAACTGGGGTTCAATTTTAATGTAGTCCAAGAAAAACGCCAGCTCATCTAAATACAGAGTAGACACAGAGGTGTATTTTAAGGTGACAGGTTGAGCCAATGGGGACATGTGAAGCAGAAACATACTGAGTGGTCTCTCTTTGTGATTAGCAGGTCAAACCAGGATGAGCCACCTCATCTGACCTGAGCATTCAACATGGCCCAAGCAAATTACTGCCTCAGGTCGACGTTTCTATGTTGCTTTGTTCATGTGCTTGAGCTTGAAACACATGCACATATTTGTGCAGCTTCTTAACCACCATAAGATTCAGACAAAAAAACATAATCCTGTAGCTAAAAACTTGGATCTGTGTGTATGTATCTGCAAAAAAATTGTGTTGTAAGGAAAAAAAAGTTTTTTTTTTAGACAAAGCAAGTGGCTGCTATCTGATCTGTAGAGGGCAGTGTTCAGATATAACACTAACAACCTGATTGATTGGTTAAACCATCCTGACCTCCACATCTCTGGATGCAATATTATCAGCTTTTGAGTATAAGAAGCTGATTCTCTAAACTGGAGGGTTTCATGATTAAAACAGTAGCAGTTTTGAACTCTGTTTACCCAAATAAGCAGAGAAAATCACCAGTTATTAACACGGCTAAAGTTAGGGGTCACTGCTCAGTGTGTGAAAGACCTGCAAGTAGTTCAATATATCATGCGAAACAACATTGCAAAACATAAATGAATTGATTTCTGGCCATTCAAATCACTGTTTTTGGTTGAACAATATCACTGGTAAGCAGTGCTTCTTGAAATGGTAGAACATTTGAAATGGCAGTGAGAAAATAGATTTGGATGTGATCTCAAACTGTATGAATGAAGCTTATACAGTTCATAAACTGATTCTCATCCAAATGAAACAATCCCTACACATCCTAATACTAAATGTATGGGGGAAAAAAGTTACAGATGTACTTTAATATCCAGCAGCTTTCAAATATCAATAAACCCTCAGTTTACTTAAGTGTTTTCCCCTTCGGAACAGACATTTATGACCAATTGATGACATGCGATTGGTTCTGACTCTAAAGATTTACTAAAAATAAAAAATGTTTGTAAAGACTTGACCTCTGCAGTTGAAAGGCAGTGAGTGGTGTAGACTTGTACCCTTGATGTGACATGGCTATTACAAAATGGACAGTTTATACCGGCTTTTAAAAGCTTAATAGGACGCAGGCTCAAGGGGATTATCTAACAGCTGGAGGCCACAGGGGAGGGCAGAAATTAACTTCAGCATGTGAGAGAAGTGCGCCAATCAGCTGCAGAGCATCCTCACAATCACATCAATCACACGCGTACCTCATTCATTTTCACCTTGCCTGCTGCAACTGAGGAATTAGAGCTAATACCATGAAGTCATTTGTTTAATTTAAACCTACTGGAGTAGCACGCCCTTTCACTGTCTTTAAGCTAACAGTACATTTCTGTCTGTGATACAGATTCTTGTCCATGGAAAAGCAACTAAAGTATGGTGTAAGAAAAAGTATTAAAATACAATCTGGATCCTGAGAGTTAAATAAATTATAGAAAATAGAACCTAGGACAAGATACGTACGTTAAATTATTCTGTTTTTCCAACTATGTTGAATGCTTCTTTGCTAGTTGCAGAAATGGTACAACAGATGCACATTTTATTGCAACGCAGTCGATACATTCAGCAGCACAAGCACAATAAAGTTGTCTGCTACTGTTCTTGCTGTCCCTGTTCACACATAGCCATGCCACAATGAATGTATAACATGCACGTACAAAGCAGAGTGTGACGTCAGCGTTTCCACTGAAAACTCTGGCTTGCCTTTTACACAACAATGGTGATTTGGCATTGAAGAAGAATCCCACTCCTGTGACAGTTTTCAAAAGTTTCTGTTTTAGGTAGGCTACTACGCCATTTCCGTGTTAAGGTTAAAAGGCAAAAATACCTTTGCGTTTTACCCTAAAACCGTTGCCATGTAAACAGCCCCTAAATGTGACCACGCGGAGCTTAAACAGCCATGGGCGAATGCTAAAGTTAAAGACCTACTACAGGGTTTTCTGGCACGAGCTTACACATCATCTGAATAAGTGAAGAACTTTGTCAATAGATAATCTATGCTCATCAAAATGTTCACCTACTTGCTCTTATGTGGTTTTCCCTTTTTGGCTGTCAGTGGATGGAGCCAGTCACCATCTGTGATTAGTCGCAGTTAGAGGCTGTTTTCTAAACCAAGAACTAGCACTGCCTTCTGATTGGAGTAAAATCCAGTATGCAGTGATTACTATGCCAAAACTTGCAACATAACTGGTGTGACAAAGCTCATTATTTCCTTTGCTTTGGCATTTACCTTATCTTTTTTGCAAATCTAACCAGTTATTTATAATGACAACTGGGTCCATGCACCCACTGCAAAAAAAAAGAGAAAACACAATCCAGCAGGTGAACGTTTTATGAGCATGAGAGCAATGACAGTAGTCGGGTGTGCCCTTCCAGATTCTGAGTGCACTTAAAGCAGGATTTTCCCCTCCCGGACCATAACATTGCTTGCCCAAGCAGAGATATTTTACTTGCCAGCTCTGTGAAAACTCTAGCAAAAATAATATGCTCATGCAGTACCTTTGCATCTGTGCACATGGATCATGTCTGCACTTGCTGATTTTAGTAGTGAGAAACTGCCATAGAAAAGTGCTAAAACACATATTATTCGCAATTAATGTTAAAGTAACTGAAAAAAAATCAGTGTCCATAAAAAAACAGTTTTTACACAGTTTATATGATTAAAAACCTTGACTATGGGAACTACAACTACTACTCGATCACTGAGACACAAACAACAGATCACAGAGCAATACAACTACTCAGACAAAGACCTAAATAAAGATCTTCTCACCTACCTTTTCTATCATTTGAAGCATCACCTCAGCTGTATCTACTGGTGCACAACAACAGAGAGTTAAATGATTTTTCATTTGAAAAAAAAATCTACAACCACTGCAGTCAGGCAGAAAAATGTGGGATTGATTAGTCTTGTCGACTGACATAACCAATTGTACTCTAGTAATTTGACACAAAACAGCTGACTATGATTGTTTTACTTGTTTCTGAATGAACTCCCATTACTTGACTGTTACCACAATCAATCTACAAATTAATTTTCCCCAGTTTTCAGTTAAATTGTTGTTGAACAGCTAATTAGGTTGTGCTTCAGCTGTAGCCAATTTCGAGTTACAGCGTACTGCTAGTACTGTGCCAATTTTAAAATGCAATGTAAAGTTTTGAATGCAAATGAATAGAGCAAGTTTAGGGGACACGTATGAACATCCAAGACTGTATTGGGGAATATTTTGTGCCTTTCTTTCTTGATAAAGTAGAGATCAGTAGGGGATTAAACTTTAAATACAGAAAGAAAAAGAAAAATAGCTCTGGTGCTGTCAGAGGATAAACAGGGACACTGTTCACTCAGTGTGTTTATTATATGTGGGTTTATAAAGGCTTTAATTTAACTGCTTCTCCTCACAATTACATCCTTTTTTATCCCATAGCATTGACAGATTGATTGTGGCCATTTAGAGGGAATTAATGGGGTCACAGACTGCTGCAAGCTGAAGCATGCTCCGCTTAAATGTGTGAGGTCTGTCTGTTGCTCTGCCTTGCTGCTTTTAATTATGAGGAATGCTCTGTCTGGCACACAGATGTATAATACAACAACCCCCTCCCGCTGAAAGTTAATAAGCGCTGCTCTCAAGATTCCTGTAGGAGTCATTCGTTGATCAGAAATGGTCTGGAGGTTCTTCCCTCTTGGGTATGAGAACAAAGGCAAGGTGGATGAACTTTCAAGATCACATACATCATGTTAAGCTCGTTCATTGCTATCATCTGTTTAAGCTCACAAGCTATAGTGATGTAATGATGGTCTGTTTATCATTTAGGGGCCATAAACGTATGGGAAATTGGGGGCTTTAGCATTTGTTTGAAAACAAGACTCAGATGTCTTTACATTAGAGAAGAGTTCGACAAACATTAACAGTCATCAAGCTGACAACATCAATTTTATGTTATGACGTAAAATACGCACAGATGCATTGGCTAAACAGACATGGTATGTACTTTTACTTTCAGAAATCTCTTGGCACCATATAGATTCTCTGCATCCTTTATTGTTTTCCAGATAAACAGAAACCCTCTGCATAAAGTAATAAATTATGCCCTATAAAACTTGAAATCATACTTAACATTGAACATATTGAAAAATTGTGGGGTTGCAAAATTGTTCACGCATGACAAGATAGAGATGGAAATCCATAAACTAACTACAGGCTTCAACATATGGGAACTATACAAGCCATGAGCCACAAAGAGATTTTCTCATCTGTTGTCTCATACATTAATTATCATAAATCTATGGTGTCTGCAAGGTGGCTATATATTAAGCCAGGACTTTTTGTGCATCCACCTTGCAAACAGATTTTTTTGTACTACAGGAAAAAGGAGGTGAAATCCTCTGAAAAGTGGACCAGATCAATTATTTCCAGATGTAGATAATTCATCATGTTAACGAAGAATGCATTTGACAGTGAGTGTCTTGTATCAACCAAATCACCAGTGATTGGTGAAAAGAGGGAATATATCAGATCTAAAAGTTCAAGTCCAACAGGTTTCTTTTTTCACTGTGGGGAGTTGTGTAAGGTACTTGTCAACAGTAAGTTCATTTCCCATTTAACCAATTTCACCACATAATTTTGCTTATTCTGGGACACTCCAATCCAAACACTAGTGTATGTGTAATTTTTTGCTCTTTTGAAAAATTCCCCCAAGTTTTGCCACTAGAAAGACACTTTTTCTAGTTCTGCTCCACAGACTCGAGTGCCTCCCCTTGAAGCACAAGTTGATCAGCTGTTGACCCGCTGATGATTTCCTCTGTGGACAATTTTTCCACTTGGCTCTTGAGAATAAAACTTGTTTCAATTTAACAGATTTATAAAACAAAGAAAACAAAACCATCCCTACAATAAGAGTTAATCATCTGTGTAACTTGCTAACTTTGTGCAGCGGTAGCTTCCATATCTGTTCTCAAAATGTGAAACAACTGGCATCCGTTGAATAACTCGTTACAGCTCAGCCAGAGTGCTGAAGCCACAAATTCCTTCTAACTTGGTTTTATACGCTCCACACCACTGACTTCCTGGTGGCTCATCTGGTTGCCAATCAAAATACTTTCACCATATGTCAATGCAAATTCAACATCTGTGTGGCCCCAGAATTAATATTAACTGGCCAATAAGAGGGCTGCACGGTGGCACAGCGGGTAGCGCCTCAGCCTCACAGCAAGAAGGTTGCCGGTTCGATTCCCTGTTCGGGCATGGTTGGCCTTTCTGTGTGGACTTTGCATGTTCTCCCCGTGCATGCATGGGTTCTCTCCAGGTACTCCGCTTCCTCCCACAGTCCAAACACATGCCCACGTTAGGTCAACTGATTATTCTAAATTGCCCGTAGGTGTGAGTGTATGTGTGAATGGTTGTTTGACTGGCGACCAATCCAGGGTGTACCCTGCCTCTCGCCCAATGACAGCTGGGATAGGCTCCAGCATACCGCGACCCTGAACAGGATAGATGGTTGAGAAAATGGATGGATGGATGGCCAATAAGAAGCCCCAGTCACCGTGCTCAGTTGGCATCAGCAAATATATCTGACATGGAGATAATTAAGTTCCATGTAAACACCATATAAGAGTGGGTCGACAGAGGCTGATAAAAAATGTATAGAAAAAAGTTATAGATTTGACTTTTGTTTTCTTCAAAAGGTTAAGCTTGCCCTCGTTTAGGCCCTTCAAAACTGTGTCAAGGAGAGTAACAAGCAGGCCTGAATGGGTGATGGATTTTACAATTGTAAAATTGTTACTCCAAAGGCTAATTTATGCTCAATGTTTGATATGGACCCAGATACAAATGGAGCCTTCTGTCCACAACCTGTCATGCAGAAGGATAGTTCCATATATTTCACTCGTCCATCTGGGAAAGAGCCCAAGCACACTTAAACCCCAAAGTCCAGTTTGTTTGGCTATTGTGACCCCAAGTGTGCCATACTCAGGTACTGTACACTACCTGGGCTATGGCGCACTTTAGAGAGGTGTGCTTTGACGCGGTACTACAGGTGTACCTGATGTGGACAAGCAGATAATCCATGACGTATAATTGCGGCAACCGCTCCTCTTGGCACTCTTTTTTAATAATGACAGAGGTGTTAGAGGGCTGTGTCAGACCAAAACAATTTAACATAAGCCAAAACGTACTTAAAGTTGAGGCTTGCTCTCTGTTGTCTTCTGTGCTGACTCTGACAAACAGACGCTTCATGATGACGTAGGCCGGTCATGAGTATGTCGGCAATCATGCTTAAGTCTGGTTCATATAGGAGTATTGTGACCTGAGCCACATCGGCCAGCAGGGGGTTAGCACTTTAGGGGCAAATCATGCCAAATACGGCACAGTTCAGATTGCTACATAGCACCCTAAAAGAAATGTGTCTTTCATTTTTATTGGTTCTAGAGTTTCTTAACAGTTTCAATTCAATGTACAGAATTGGCAAAACATTGTATTGGGTCACATTACAAGAGCAGGAGGGTCACTCGTGAAGACATGAGACACTTACATTAGAGGAAAAAAAGTATTTGTATGTATCATTATCTTTACCAACTGCTCCACATTTGGCTCCTGAGACACTTGTTGGTATCTTCAACAACGCATTTGGAATTAATTTTCTCATCACAAAAGACAAAGTTAAGTGAATTGTAGACATTTTTAGTGTTGTTCAATGAAACTTGATTTAAAGCCTCTAATTGGTTTTTTCCTGGCAGTGTTTTTTTCATTAAAGTTTTCACTATAAAGGTCACTAAAACCACTTGACTATGACCACAGGATGTATTTTATAACTTAATAAAAAGGAAATGGTTTGGAAGGTTATTCGTCCCATCCACCACATTAAACCTTAACTACCACCAATTCACTATGGTTTACCAGTAAAAGAGGTTTTTTTTCTTCTTCAGCCCATGCACAAAAATATCAAAACAATTTTCTCTTTGTGAAACCATCTTGAAAGAAAAAACACAAGTGAAAGTACACAGTGTTCTGTTTGCTCTCAAATAAAATGACAAAAGGAAAAAGAAACTTTCTTAGAGAAGGACCATTCCACAGGCCATTCCCTGTTAGTGAAAACTGAAAAAGTGAACAAAAATTGGACAGAACAGAAAGAAGTGTGTGTGTGTGTGGGGGGGGGGGGTTCAACTTTCACAACAGAGCTTCAACTTGATTAAAGTTTTGGGGCTACATTAGGACAGAACAGATGAGATTAATTATAAACAAAGTTGAACCAGCAAAGGTTCTGTGACAACTCTGAACACACAGTTTTGGTTTATTCTATATGACTTTTCCAGCTGGATAAAAAGAATCAAATGACCCGTCAACAGCTAGCAGCACAGAGTTTGACATAACACAAAACAGACATGACATAAAACAGAGAGAGACTGTCCAGATGTATTGCCTGCTTTTCCCTATTTATTTCTCTTTATCCACTCTGTTTTAGCCTCTTACTGAACCCAAAGAAAACTACAGCCATGCGATATATGATAACTGTGGGAAAGTGGTCACTGGACATGTTAAATGTCTTTTTCACCAATCATTTTTGTTCAGGGTTTGGCTATGAGTCGTGTTTCAGGAGCTAAACACAGTCAGGGTTGAGTTTAAGTCTTTAGCGCTTGAGACACCAGCGAAGAATTCCAGTTGAGTCCATTACCCAAGTCCAAGTCAAATCATCATCATTAATTTTACTTATTTAAAAAAAAAGGTGCCCAATGTCAAGTGAGAGTGCACAGATGGCCTCTTCAAGGGAAGGTGCACTTATTGATTTGTCCAAAAGGTCAAAGGTACCACAATGAAAAAATGAGAACTTGAATTTGTTATCCTGATGTTTTTTAAGTAGATAAAACATGTTCTATTGTGTTGCAAACTACTTCAAAGCAGTTATTTCAACTACCTTTATTCCATTTATTATGTTATGTTAGTTTCAGTCTTGATTAGTAAGGCTGGCAAAATTATACATTCAAGGCTACAGCTAAAATCTTTGAGTGTGCTTCTGCAAACTCAAATCTACAAAGATCTTTTTCTCAATTTCTTGCATGGACCATTAAGCCTCATGTTCTATGTTGATAGATTATTGCCATAGGAGTACATATTTTTGTTTGAGTATTGCATTGAAACTCTTGCTTTATAGTTAATCAACTGATCATGATCTGATTAGTTTGTGGGTTGAGAGTTGTAAGTTGCTGAAGAATATGTGGCTCAGTGGTCAAAGTCATTGTCATCCAATATAAACGTGTTTGCTGAAACTGATGGTCCCCCTCCATCACAGTGTGTGAATGGGGTGTGGATGGGTGAAAGAGATAACAAGTGTAAAGTAAATTTTCTGGAAATGAATCAATAGTTTGCACGACATTTACATTTCTGAATTCTTATTATGTAGAGCTCAACACTTTAATTTACATTACATTTAAATAAAAGGTTAAATTAACAAAAACTTATTAGCTGATTGAAATGCAAGATTTTTAGTTGATCTCAAAACTCAAAAATCCAGTTCAGGCAGTTGCCTTGACATTTTGAGAGTTCACACAACTTTTTTGGTTTTTACAGTGCAGCAGCCTATGAGCTGAGTAATCAGAATTTCAGATTATAATAGATCTTTGGCCCTAGGCTGTGCGAGTCACTAATCAACATTTGACTTGGGAATCTTCATTACTTTTCTTTAGGCATCCTGGACAGATGTACATCGAAGTTTAAGCTTTCCCTTTTCTTCCATTTGAGCTGTGCACGCTGATGACCCACAACTCCCCCCACTGTCTTTTTTGTGTTTGTTGGAAGGGATGAAACTGGAATGACATTTTGTTGCTCTGAAACATGTGCGATGACAAATAAAGCAACCTTGAACCTTGAGGATTCTTATTGGACATGTTTTTGTTTGCTCTGCTTTTATTTACAATTACCAAGTCTAAAATATCTGACAAGTCACATAATTTGCAGCACCACTGCACCGCCCCATTCTTGCTGAAGGAGAAAACATTTTTTTACCCATTTATA
This sequence comes from Thalassoma bifasciatum, assembly GCA_008086565.1. Lineage (NCBI taxonomy): Eukaryota > Metazoa > Chordata > Actinopteri > Labriformes > Labridae > Thalassoma > Thalassoma bifasciatum. Next base: position 325,718 of record RPOG01000421.1, on the reverse strand, counting down.
AAATACATAAGTAACACTAACTAAGCCTGAGATGTCCTCTTTTCTGATCACAATCTGAGTCCCAAAGCAGCCAATGTTTGAGAACAACTGAAAGTCAAGACTCATCAGTGCTTGAGTCCAATTGAGTGATGAGTTTTGACAGCTAGGACTCTGTTGAAGTATTTGTGCAGGATGTGAGTATAACACTGTGAATGGCTTTCCAAGAACTGTCGACTGCAAAAAGAGTTCTCTTAGTTGTCATAGTAAACTGAGGTAAAGAGTTTAAGCTGACGTAAGCTTTATCAGCTGACAGGGACTGTTTATATAGGGATTAAACGTGTCTTCTCTGAGAATTTTACAGAGAAATAATGGGGGGGGGAATCACAAACTTTATCCCTAAATATTGACCGAAATATGAATAAACAGTTTTAACTCCACTTGAAGATGAAACAGTAATAGAAAATCCAAAAAAATTACATAAAAAGTATGATGAATTTCTGCTCTAAGGAGATTTGTGCTTTGTTGACTCCACTTCCGCTGACTGCGAGCTGTGGTGACGACAATGAAAGGATTACACCACGATGTGGTCAATAATCACCAATCTAAGACAACAACATGGAGAAGAGCTGTAGCTTAGTGGAAAGATTAGAGAAGGTTTTCACTACTTCCTCTTGTCTTGCTCCAGCTTAGTCACTCAGTTAAGTGTGATCATAATCTGTGGAGGCAACCCAAGCTTTGGTCAGTACTGCAGCAAAATGCTGGGTGTATGTGGCTGTAACTCGACTAGATTGTTTTATCCTCTGGGTAAAAATTCAAATACAGGGAAATAACCTCATGTACAGATATAGATTAACATATTTAACAAATAAGTTCAAGTAGTTCAACAAGAGAGAACTAGAATAAGCACACAACTACCACTTATAGTGTCACCAAGGCCTTTAGGTAGAAATAACAACAACAAAAAACTCCCCTTTCAGCAGATTTCTGCCTTATAGCTGATAATGTCACTGCTTTTAGTGATGATTGGAATACAATGTAAATCCTTTCCAAAACAACATAATATCTTCGGTTGAAGTTGGGAAATTGTGTAAAATGTAAATAAAAACAAAATACAACAATTTGAAAATCCTTCACAACCCATATTCAATTGAATACACTACAAAGACAACATATTTAATGTTCAAACTGATAAACTTAAATATTTTTTGCCAAATAATAATTGACTTAGAATTTCATGGCTGCAACACGTCCAGTAGAAGTTGGGAAAGGTGGCAAAAATTACTGAGAAAGCTGAGAAAAGCTCATCAAACACCTATTTGGAACATCCCACATGTGATCAGACTAATTGGGAACAGGTGGGTACCATGATTGGGTATAAAAGGAGCCTCCCCAAACATGCTCAGTCATTCACAAGCAAGGATGGGGCGAGGTTCACCACTTTGTCCACAACTGGTTGAGAAAATAGTTGTTGAACAGTGTAAGAACAACATTTCTCAAAGCAAAATTGCAAGGAATTTAGGGATTTCAACATCTACGGTCAATAATATCATCATGAATCCACTTTTCAAATTGTTTTTGGAAACACTGGACGTCGTGTCCTCAGGACTAAAGAGGAAGCGGACCATCCAGACTGTTCTCAACGCAAAGTTCAAAAGTAGCATTAGTTCCCATGGCATGGGTGACTTACATTTCTATGAAGGCAACATAAATGCTGAAAAGTACATACAGATTTTGGAGCAACATATGCTGCCATCCAAGCAACGTCTTTTTCATGGACGCCGCTGCTTATTTCAGCAAGATAATGCCAAGCCACATTTTGCACGTGTTACAACAGCGTGGCTTCGAAGTAAAAGAGTCCAGGCTCTCCCCTGGCCCGCTTGCAGTCCAGACCTGTCTCCCATTGAAAATGTGTGGCGCATTATGAAGCGTAAAATACCACAGAGAAGACCCCGGACTGTTGAACAACTGAAGCAGTTCATCAAGCAAGAATGGGAAAGAATTCCACATGAGAAGCAAAGAGAATTAGTCTCCTCTCTTCCAAACGTTTATTGAGTGTTATTAAAAGGAAAGGTGATGTAACGAAGTGGTAAACATGCCCTTTCCCAACTTCTACTGCACGTGTTGCAGCCATGAAACTCTAAGTTTATTACTATTTGAAAAATAAAATAAAGTTTTTCAGTTTGAGCATTAAATATGTTGTCTTTGTAGTGTATTCAATTGAATATAGGTTGAAAAGGATTTTCAAATCATTGTATTTTGTTTTTAGTTACATTTTACACAATTTCCCAACTTCAACCGAATCCAGGTTACTTCCTTTAACTCAACACCACCACACCTCACTAAGCGGCTCAGATGGCTGGTTGACAGAAGCCCACTTACACACCTCATTCCTGACATTTTCCAGATAATTTTGGTCCTAGGCTGAGTTAAGAGACTTGTTTTCCACACATATGCATGTCACAGTGATGATTTTCTTCAGTTTTATGACTCCATACACTCAGGTGTTTCACAATGTTTAATGTTTTAATGTATGGTAAAAATTAAAAAAAAGAGAGGACCCACATTGCAAAAATTGCCACCAGTTAACAACAGTTTCTGCATTTATATCACTAAAACGTGTACAAGGTTGCTTCTGCAATGCAAACCCAACAGTGGGAAACAGGCTTAGAAGTGCAAGTCAATGCAATTTAAAGGATGTTACTGCACTGCCCACAGCGCAAAAAATGAAATCAAAGCAAGTGTTTGTGTGTTATTTCAGGTAAGAATTATCTTTTTAGTCTTAATATGAGCAACATTCAACTGACAAGTCCAGGAAAATGTCTTATTTAAAGATGTTTAAAGAAAAAATGATGCCAAAATTGCTTGCAATGAATAAAGAAAATGTGCCGATGGGTAAAGAAAACATTCCCTCATCAGATTTGTTGAAATACGAATAATGCACAATGCATAAAGCATACAAGAAACTTTTTTTTCTTACACTTTATACAGTGCACTGTATCACATCAAATCAATTTTACTTTTACCTGATGCATTCATACATAAAGAATAAATTCAAGGTTTGAGGTTTGGTGTTTTGGATAACTTCACACAACTAATATAATAAATCATATCGTACAACTCTTTGGAAAGCAGTGACACCACTCATGTAGTGGCACTCACTATATGACAGAGATGCATTTGCAATTCAACTCAGCTGGGAAACAAGGGCTCCTAAATTTCCAGGCAAAATAATGCAATAAAAGTGCCAAAAGAAATGTGAAAAAGATCCTTTGTAAGATCAAAAGGCTCCAATGCCAACAGTACTGTGACATTCTGCATTAGTTTTGATAAGAGTTGGTCTGATAAACCAGGGCTGGTCTGACATGGAGCTATGAATGTCAGAGAATGTCAGCTGGTGTGGTGAAGGTGGGATAACCTTGAGAATAAAAGACTTAATACATACATTAAGAAAATGAACGGGGACAATCTAGAAAGTTATGGACATGGTATATACATTGGTCAAATCCCACTCTAAGTCTAAGAGCATCTCCTGGGCTATAAATCAAAATAAGTGTTGAAACAAGTGTCTGAACACGTAATCCTGGCTTTGAATGTTTTTTTTTTCACAGTTTAACCTCCCTCCCTGGCTTGAGTCACTAATAACAGATGCAGGCAATAAATACACAAACAAAATTACAAAGAAGCAGCTGAGTTCAAATCTATGAGGCATTTAGAGAAAAGCTTTACATAACACAGCACTCCTCTACGCTGAAATAACATGACAGCTATTATCCACGACATCTGAGCCACAACTTTAAACGCACACTATAGATACAAACATGACAGAAACAGACGAAAAAATAAACTCTTGTATCCCAAAGCTACTGTATGTTCGTGACAAAGACTAAAGGCTAGGAACCGTCATCTACATTAGGAGGAAACTGTTGCATCAATCATCCACCTATGCTAATGTGTCAGGTGACCTGTCTCTCTCAGTGAAATTACCACAGCGCACCCTCTGCATTAACGTATGGGCAATCAGACAAATTGGTTCAGATTCGAACACCACTGGATGAGCTATCAACATCTGGCAGGCAGATTAAATCCATCCAGTGGGCTGTGGTTGGGCTTGGAAGGACAGGGAGCTCTACCATATCAGAATAACAAAGGAATAGTTTTCCATTTTGGGAAATAATAATGCTGAGGACTAAATGAGAGGCTCAGTACTGTCTAATGCTAAATTTGAAGCTATTGCTGGGATAAATTTAGACCAGCTTAGGACAAAGACAGGGGTTTGAGATGCTTGAGGAAAATATAGTTCAGATGCAGAAAATTCAAATATTGGTATAAGAACTGTCCAACGCATTATGAAAATCTGACAGGATGGTGGGGAGCCATCGTTTTTCCAGGGAAAATATGGCCTGAAAAAAATCATGAATGATTGTTATTGGAAATCACTTAAATGTTTGGCCGAATCGAATGGAAGAAAAACAACATTTTGACTCAGGAATATGTTTACTAGTGAAAGTAAGAGTATTTCTGCATGCACAATGCAAAGAGAATTTAAGGGATTGGGATTAAGCAGCTGTGAAGATTTAAGAAAACCACTAATAACTAAGGATAATTGGAGATAAAGGTAGTTTTCTAATGAGCATAAAGATTGGACTCTGGAGGAATGGGAGCAGGGCAGGTGGTCAGATGAGTCTAGATTTATCCCGTTCCAGGGTAATATGTATAAAAATTACATTTTTTTTCTGCAGCAAAAGACCATTTTGGGATTATTTATTCATTTAATTATTGTAATTTTTCTGGGTTTTTTCTCTTTGTTACTGGACATCTGTTGCTGTCAGTGCAGTCAGATTACTGCTCTAGTCTACAGTGAAATATCTTGTCCTGACAGATGTCAAAGATACCTGGGGTGCCAAAAGGATTTGCATATCTTTGATAGTAGACTTACAAAGTCAGAACACAGATGGAAGAATTCAAGAATACTTCAGTTCTGTTCAAAGTTCAGTACTTCAACTTCTGTTTAAAACATGATAAGATCTGTCAACATTGTATATCCTGTTGTATATATTTGTCTAAATTATTCATTTTTAGTTTTTTGACAGTAAAAAGACAGATACTTTACCTGGCTGCTGTCACTCAGAAATATTTGGATGATGCATATTTACGGGGTCAGCTACTTTCTGTATCGGTGCCTTTTTTCATGCATGATCTGTAGTATTAAAATCCTCACCTATGACCCAGCATAACTCAAACATGCTTTCATGTGAATTTTGCCAATAATATGACATTGACATGACCGATGTTTATCTGCTGCACCAGCTGCTCTGCATGAGACGAGTGGAATTTTAGCGGCTGGATCTCCACCATGACTTTACAGCACTGGAAAAAAAAGGAAATTAAAACTGTTGTGTCACCTGTTTTTTTGGAATTTACAAGAATTTTTCTAAGGTTTGAATTGCAAATAAGTTGACTGCATGTTCTCTTGCTAATATACATTGCATATGATCAATGTTGTGCGCCATCTTTTGAAACTCTATATTTTTACTTAAAGGACTGTGAGAACTGTCTGAAATAACTTGTGTTTTTCCAGGATAAAGACTCTGTTTCATTTTAGCATTTTCATGAACTGTCTTGAGGGTGTGTTTTGTGTTCGTCTAGGATGGTGGGCAGATCTTCTTTTTAACATTACTTTTCTTTGTTTGGTACAACATCTTACAAATTACGAAGTGATGAGGTAAGATATTACTTTAAGGGATTGTGGAGAGAATCTGTCCGAAGTGGACTGCAGTGACTCCTTTGGCCAGAGGACTCTCGCAAACTGTGGTGAAAAATAAATGTAGATCGAATTTCTCTTTTAATTCTACTTTTGTGTTCAAACATCTTTTCACCAGATAAAACACACTGTGGTTCAGTATATATAAATACATATTCATAGAATAGACTTTTTCAAGATAACTCAGAAGGGACTCACAAGGACTTTAAATACATTTTATTCCATGTGAGGACTTTCTAAGTTATCTGATGATGATACAACATCATCTTTGTTTGTGTTAAGTGAAACCTAATACTCATAAAAGTCAAGGTTTAAAAAGGATGTGATTCATGTAAGGACCCTGGACGTCCCACAAAAGTCAAAACTTTCTTTATACTCAAGACTTTTGCTTAGTTTTCTTGTTTCTATGCTGGGCATAAAGTCTGGTGCTCATATCGTACAAAAGGGCTTGACTAAATTTTGTTTTTGTTAGATGTATGATAGATGAAGTTGAAAAACTATCAAAAAGTAATTATTGAATTACAAGCCAAAATCAAAAATGATAAAAGTTGCAATAAAGAATTGGGTTGTAAACTAGTTCAGTTGTTCATGAAGCGCCAGTAGAACTGTAATGAACATAAATGTTTCAAAGGGCAAACCCTCACTAAGATGAAGCCTCGTTTGATCTCACAGTCACTCCTGATTGATTGAAACTCATCCATTTTTATTGCCAGGAGACAGCATGCTGTCTCTGGGGATGCTCATAAATCAGTCAATTGGCCCTCTCTGTTAAACGTGGGCTGCTTCTTTTTACCCAGCTGTCATGACTTTAAGATGCTTTAATGCTCATATTTTGTGTGCTATGTATATATCATAATCACAATCCACCTGCAACATTATTGCCACATTATTTTTCATAATAGTGGTTTGAAGCTGTTGCCTTAAAGGAGCAAAAGGTTTTTGGGTATGAAAAGTGCTGAAAAATCTGAGGATATGCTTCATGAAGCAACTCATGAAAATATATCAAAGTTTCTTAATAGGAAGCAGAAAAGAAAAATGTTCATCTATTTCAAAGACCGTGAAATTCTAAACAATGCCAGCTGCCCAGATCTCCCCAGTATCTGCCAAGAGACTTCAAATACCACCTTCTGTTTCTCTAAGAGAAAGCTTTCTTTACTAGTGTCTTTACTACTTCTGACACAATGCCAAGGCTTTGTTGATATTATTGGTAACACTTGAGCTTGACAAGAATCAAAATAATGAGAAAAACAATTTCCTATTAAACATGGGGCACAGAGAGATCTTTAGCAAACAAATAAAATCGCACCCAAGTTAAAAAACCTTGAAGCTCTGCCTCTAATTTCCAGAAAATAATGGGTTGAGAAAATTATAAAAATAGAAATGGATAGAACACGACTTTCTAATTTTATTTCCAAATAATAAAAAAACTACTCTTACCCCAGCTATGATGTCATTACTGGTAAAAACACAGGCCATAATTATCATTGTGAACACATTACATCATGATAGGGTATTTACCCTTCTGGTTCATATTTCCCCTCAGAGGGTATACATACCCTGATGCATTTTGCATATAACCTCAGTATTTCATCTTAAAGATAATGGTGGATCAACAATGAGGAGCGTTAGTTTGATGTAGGTGTCATTGTAGTTTGATCTGACTGACTGTCACTTTTTAGAAAGAGGATATCTGGGAAGAATAATTAATTTGAGTCAAGTTATTTAATATTTTTTCATCTGAATTATGCATTTTATTTTGAAAGGAACAAACATTGTATGATTTGCTTTTTAAAAAAGATCCCTCTACCCATCTCATGAAATCACACCATGGAGTGTAATTTGTCTGTCTCTGTAATACTTGTCGAAATCTGTGAGCAACTATGTGATTCCCAACTTTCCTGTGTGGGGAAATATGCAAAGATGCAATCCTTTGAATCTGTATAAGTGATGCTATTTCATGTCGTACATCAGATATGGAAAAGCAATATCAGAGTGAAAGATGCTAAAAGTTGGAGGAAATAATAAAAAAAAACACTTGATTATGTTAAATTTACTAAAAAGATGTGTTTCATACATCAGCTTCAGCCTGACACTGAACTCACTCACAAAAAGTAAGTACTTTTCACCTTTATGCTTCATGCGTCTGTTGGTAAAAATTGCACCATCTTGTTGAAAGTATGAAAAACACAAATTTAAAACTCACCATCTGTTTGTGCAGTTATAGCTCTTACTCCCATCTCTGCCACGTTTTTATGAAGTCACACTCAGAGTAGGAGACAAACATAGTAACATTTTCTATCATGTCTTTCAAGATTTGAGTCACATTGACATCCAAATGTTCGAAAAAATTATATCAATTTCATCACTTCCTCATTAACAAGCAGCTACAGCCAAATTTGATAGAGACAATTTTCATAGCTTGCTACTTTTGTAATGCTAACATCAGCTAGCAAACAAGGCTAAGTAGTGCTGTATTGTGTGCATTCCCTTCCACACTGCAGATGCTAAATCACTTTTCTGAATCTTCACTAACTTCTTAGCCCATTTGTTGATTTTTTCAAATTGGCAGGTAAGGTTTCTCGGGAACACTCTACAACAAAGGGTCCCTTTCGAAACATTAGTTAATGCATTACTGGTCATAAACAATCACTGCTACAGCAGTGGTCCAAACCAGCAGCAGCCATCTTAGTTATTTACTAAAATAACTCCACAACACTTACCGCACATTTCTCATAACATGGTCACTCAGTTGGAAATCCGTCTTGATAAGACGGCTACATCAACTGCCAGAGCGAATAAAACATGTGTTCTTAGATTTGTCCTGTTCTCTGAATATGGCTTAGGAGCTTATTTTATTTTTAAAAGCTAGTCATTTGAAAAGGCTTTAGTCTGTGTGGTAGGTAATTGACCCTGCTGACAGGGATCACCACTAGGGATCTTCTGTAGTAATCTTGTTGGCATCGGCACAATGAAACTGGTCATGACTGTCAATCCTTTGGGGTCACTTTGGAGTACTGTTTTATCCTGTGCTGCAATAACTTTATGGTGTGTGCAATGATTCAAGTGATTTATACTGATATCCAGAACAGAAGAAGCAGAAACTGGCTTCAATAAAGTAAGACAGAACACAGCCGAATTGTTTTTAAACTAATAATAAAACATAGGATTAAAAAAAGTTTCAATATATTTGAATGCCACTTTGAATCACCCAGACACATAAAAATTCACATATGCACTGTTATGAAAGGAAGATATCGCTCCAGCTTAGTTGTTCTCAGTGGAGAAACAATGCAAAACTGATTTTCCCAAGAGTCCCTGCAAGAGTTGGAAGCCTTTATTGTTGGCCGCTGAAAGAATCCAACGTGAACTTATAAATCTACACGCATGGACTGGATGTCTGCCCGACGACATCTGAAGCACATCTGCCTGATCAAGATGTTAAAAACACCCATCCAATAATAAATAGCTCTCCCTGAAAACCCGAAGGCAAGGAGCAGAAATGAGGGGGAAAATCTTAAAGGGTTTGATAGAAGCTGGTGAAGATGTGAAACCCAGGAAGGTGCAGAGGATTAATGGTTTACTAATCAATTAATGGATTACCTCCATTCAGAGGAATTAAGTCAGGAAAACTTCCCCTCAGCATCCTAATGTTTTTGCCTACCAAAATAAAAGTCTTTTTTTTTTTTTTTTTTTTTTTTTTTTTTTTTACATTAAACTTCTTCCGTTAAGGCTAACTGTGCATAAATTACCACATATTAACTCCCTCTCTATATCTTTAACAGCTCCTCACAGAAACTATCTGTATTCTAGGTTACCACTTTAGTTTCTCATACTTGACCTAACTTACACATGCTGCTTCACATCCTCTCTCTCACCACTGTTTGGCAGATTTCATCACTCACCCTGGCTGTTGGGTCCCCCCTCTGCCTCTTCACAGTCCGTCATGTTGTTCAGCATCCACTCTCCTCCACTCTCCTCCTCAGGCCGTGCGCACTGAGAGTGGCTCTTGATCCTGTTGCCAATAGGAAAGCTCTGGGTGGGCTGGAGTTTACAGCAAGATGCACTTTACTTCTGCGTCTCCGGCCTCCAGTGGCTCAGTAAGTTTGAAAAAAAAAAAAAAAAAATGAGGAAACAGATGTAATTCCCCCTTCTTTTACTTGTCTTCTGTGTGATTCCCTGTGTCCCTCTTCATCAGGAGGATGGAGAGACTGAGAGACGCTGCAGGGGGGAGTGGATGATAGTGCTCGGTGTCACTCACGCACACTCTGGGTCTCTGTGTGCCTCTCGCCCCCCAGTCAGTTTAAGCCTGATGACTACATTCATCATGTATTCAGAAGGTATTATCCCTCCCTCCCTTTCTCCCCTCCCTCTCTCCCTCCCTCTCTCTCCCCCTCACGCATGTTTATCATCATCCATCTCATCATCAGAGAGGGATGGATGGAGAGGGATGGAGAGGGATTGAGAAGCAGAGAGGGGATGCACGTCACTTTACAAAGTACTGCCTCCTGAGATTAAGCATCTCCTTTGATGTTCTTTTCAGACTGAAGGAGAGATTCCATTTCATTACTTTGTATTCATCCCTCTTTTGTTATTGTTTCCTCCACTCTGCTTGCTCCTCTTTGGTATTTTTCTCCGTGGTCATGGCCTTTTATCTGCAGAAGAGCTGCGGGCTGCACTCGTGTAACTCTGGGGACTTAAAATGCAAGCTTATAACCTTATACTACACATCAAAGTCGGATTGGCTTGTGTCTACATTTTTGGATGCCTTGACTCAAAAGACAAAAAGCACCTGGCTGATCTAGGTTTAACGGAAAATTTCATTGAAATAGATCAATCTCTTTAGTATTTTCATTTGAATCTGAATTGCTCAACTTAGACAGTTCAATTGAAATTTGGGATTTCATTAACATAGTTTGAATTTATATCTGAAAACTGAATCCAAGATTGTATCTGTTGTAAATGAATTCCAATCAACTGGAAACTAAAAAAAGAATAATTTGAAACTATTTTCACCTCACACTGGAAATTCTAACTTTGCAATCAGGTTTTACGTTTTATTTTCTGTCTTTTGATTTGAGTTTCAATCAGATGAAAGAATAATCATGAGCCAACTCACAGCTGTCTTTTTTGATGGGCTGTGAAATAACCTTTTTTTCACCATCCTCAGTATGTAAAATTTGAATTTTCAGCATGATGTGAATTCATTCAGGCCCATTTAATTTAGCTAATATCTTCCTGGTTGTGCAAAATAATAAGAGCTGTTGCATAAAAAAATCAAAGTGTTTACCATGAATAACATTGGTGGAAAAAAAAAATCTGCTGCCTTATGCTTTTGGGTCAGATTGGACTTTCTTTTCTTTGTTAAGGTCAGACAACTTTCCAAATGACTCCTGGAAATGACAAATGAGTGTTATTGAAAAACTTTTTTTTTCATCTTTACATCTAACTTCTTGTCAACATCTCAAGTTGATGTAAATTTAAGCGTTGGGTGTTCAAAAATGTGTACAAGAAAGACCCTCAGCCCTATCAGGGAGATATCGAGTCAAACTGTCTAAACAAAAGACAAACACTGAAAAACCCTGAGCATTTACAAATTGGTCCTTGCAGCCTTGGTGTGAAGTCGATTGTATTGTGTATGTGATGAGTGATTTTTTTAAATCAATTATACTAAATTTGAAGTATCATGGCAATACATTTTGGCAACAATGTTGTCTGATGTAAAAAAAAAAAAAAGAGTAATTTTGCAGTTAAAAAATATTGAAGTTGATCTGTATGACCGCAATAAACTACATTGTCTATGCACAATCAGTGTTAAGTGCTTCAGCACTAGATGAGACTGTAAGAATGCATGTAAACAGCTTAGTCAGATTAACAAATTTCACCCAGAAGAGGAAGTAGATGACCATAATAAATAGGGTCTTTATGCTCCAACACAACAAACAAACCATGACAAATTTTAGTAACACTGCTAGTGTAACACAACTGAGCTATGACCTTGGTTGAACTACTGTGTGTGAAAACATACTGTGTGTATGAATCAGCAACTTTGCAGATCTTTGCATTTACAGTAGAAACCGTTTTTACCTGTTTTTCATAAGTTCAGTTCAAACAGGCCCGAAGAATTGAAGCATATTTTGGGTTCATGAAACGTAATTTGGTGTGTCATGGGGTTCAGAAAAAGGACAAAACTTTAAGACTCTAACTTGGAATTAGCTCAGGGGCTAACAGCCCAGAAGGTTGAACATTTCCAATATGGTACCCACGATCATTGCACCCACAATGTTTTTCTATGGACCAGTGGGTGACCCCACAGACTACACCCAAATTAGAGAAAAGACATAGAAGTCAAGGAGATGGCTGAACACCAAGAAATAACAATATGTAGAAAGCTGTCGAAGCTTAAAAGCTGCAGGCTTGTTGATTTTGCCCTCGTGTATAGTTTGGAGAGAGCATCATAATCCCCACCACCTGCCTAGTGACAGAGATAGCTTGGCTAAAAACACAACTGGCATTAAAGGGATGAAAGGACAGAAAAAAAAGCTTTTTTCCCAAACCATTAGTATTTGTATGTTTGACATTATGTCACAGTGAACTGTGTGCCCATCTCGAGTTAGATGATCTCCGACTTTTGGCAGATGTTCAGAAAGACTTTATCCGCACTGACTGGCACCAGCTTCAGACTGCATCATGTTGACTCGTGTTACCCATAAGTGCACAGACCTCTTGGATATTTTGAACAAAAAAGTTTAGGACATTAAATTACAAAACTGCGAAGTGGAATGAAATATAACATCTTAAAACCTGTTTTTAAAGATTAGATTCATTTTCTGTTGACTGGGGGAAATTAAGTTCTGTAAAGAGTTCTGCACTTGCTTTTCAATCTCTACCATTCAAGGTGGGATGATTACATCTTTGTTACACCTTTGACAGAAGTTGTGACAAAAATGTAACAAAGAAGACTGAAAACAAGTCATTTCGAATGTTGAACAGAACAGCACAGTGTGTGAGTGTCTCTGAATGTGAATATGAAGTTGTTTTCTTCCCCTCCACATTGTGTATCTCGTGCTTCTTATGTATAGGATGTAAAGGTACCAAGGTGGTGTGATGGCAGAAACTAAACAAATCTGTTCACAGGAACATGCAGCAACAATAACCAGAATTTTAAGGGAATCTTTTCTCTCTATCTCTCTCTTTGATACACTGATATTTAATGTACCTCAATCTGTCTCTAAAGTGGAGGCTGCACGTACATCATGGATGCGTGTGGCTTGACTGACCGTATCCCTGCCCTGTCAGTGAGAGTGTGATGTTGGCTAGGCTTTGATTGGCAGAGAGCCTGAGAGCCATCTTCATCTGGGCCAAGCGGCTTTAGCTCTTAAACCATAGGCACCTCCATCCCTCCCTCCCTCCATCTCTTTCAGCCTGTCGGTCCGTCTGCTGCTGCTGCTGCACATGTGGCTGCACTGTTCACACATGCATTCACACCTAGGCTCATATTCTAAAGCTTGTTAACACATGCAAGGCACTGACAAAGAAATCCCTGCAAACACGTAAAAAACACATAAAAAAAACACACCAGGGGGAACTTTTCTGATGCTGTAATCCTCCAGATTAAGGCCACAGAGTGCTGGATTGAAATCCACTTTTTCTACTTCCTGATCAAGAACATAGGGCTGGTTCTGTGGCTCACAGATGTTTACTCAGCTTCTTTGGCATCGAGGCACCAAGATGATAGCTTACATTTGTCACACAGCCAAAATGTATTATCTAGCTTTAGAAAAAGAAAACAGAAAGAAAACAACACTCGCACCTAAAACTAAAAAAAGCTTATTGCAGGTCAAAGACAACAGTAAATGAATACATAGGAAAATAACTTGTGAACTTGTGAACATGACATCACAGAGGGGAGTCCTGCAGTGTGGTTAAGCACTAGGAGCTGGGCTTGAGGCTGCTGCAGCTGCCAGTGAACCTGCAGCTGCTTGTATTGACTGGACTGCATCTGCCATCTGTCTCACCCGGACCTGGCTCTGGCATCCCATCCTGAACTCTTCCCTATCACCAGGCATATAATCTTTCTGCTGAAAATGGACGCCACATACAACTGTATTTTTTTTTTTTTTTTTTGTGATTGCTGCAGAAATAGTTCTAACACTTCACCTGCAAAAATGGATCCCAAGCATGAATGCCAACTTTATCTTTCATCCCCTTGGAGAAAAAGTGGACTCAATGTCCTATTAAGCTGGTATTTCTATTCCAGCACAAACAAAATATTTGACCATCTTGATAAACGGTCAAATTCAATAATACACTTGAAGAAACAAAACACACAAGACTCAAAGGCACCTGCCATCGTTCTCCAGCATCTATCATGCATATAAGATCAAAGCGAGACAGAGAACACAGGACACGTTGGGCCTATTATAACTCTTGGCTGGCCTTGGAACGCCTTTGTATCCCCCCAGAGAAGTTGGTGGAAGTGGCCGAGCCAGAGGTCATTGGTCTTTGCTGATGGCATTGCTTGCCCCAGCTACCTGGAACCAGATTATTGTTGGAGAATGGATGGATGGGTGGATGGATGAATGGATGGATGGACAGATGGATGGACATTGATTTGTTAAGTGTGACTAACATTAGCAGAGCTACCACCCCCAGCACTCTGCCCTCCCCGGTTTCAGATTGCCCTGACCCAGTGGTTATACTGTAGACACAAGAACACATTTGGATCTGGGCTGGTTTTTTAACCATGAGAGACAACACATATCGAGACTGGTTGAACCAACCTCTAGACCAGGGGTTCCCAAACTTTTCAGCCCGTGACCCCCAAAACAAAGGTGGCAGAGACTAGTGACCCCCACTACCCCCAGAGGTGACTGAAGCATAAGAAAACGTGCGCGTAGGACCCATGCACTAATAAGGGTATTCAAACATGGGCATTATGACAACACAAAAAAGAGCAACAGTTATGATTTTACATGTAACAGTTTAATATGAAATAAAAGCAGAATATGTCAAAGTTATTTCTCTGTAATTTGTGAACGAACACTGTTGCAGTCGTGTGCAAACTCAATTTTGGTACAATACTTTCATTTCCATATTCCATTTAGAACAAGAATAATTCAGTTCAAGTATTAGTCATAAACTGTAGCTCTGAGTAAACGTGAACATTGTTGCAGTGAAAGTTAACTTTTTGGGATATATGTTTCAGTGTTTATCTCACTAATGAAATGGATGGGCAGTATGCGTGGAGGACAGCAAGTCCATTCTGGGTTTAATTTTGGAGACAGCCACTCAGAGATCATCCTCCACGTTCACACAAGATATATATTTATTTCTAATAAATGTCAGGGCCGAGAAAGTCTTTTCACACAGGTATGTTGAGCCAGGTGTTAGTACCTGAGTTGTGGTCTGGGATAGCTGTGGATATTCCCTCTAAACTGAAATCATCTCGCGACCCCCCCTCAGCGTCTCGCGACCCCCCTGGGGGTCCCGACCCCCAGTTTGGGAACCCCTGCTCTAGACCTCTCAGACCTTATAATCCTCTAAACACAAACACAAACACTGAAGTCTTCCACACAACTTCAAGGACACTCATCCATTGGTGCTACTTCCCAATCTGCATCCAAATGGGTAAGGTGTCAAAAAAATGGTAACCATTGACATATAATTGGTTATGACAATCTCAAAGCCAGGTCAACACTTTCTGGGTCATTGGGGTTGGTGAACCTGGCTCTAAATTTGGCCAAAAATGTCCAATGTGTGTCTAACTTTTCCTGACACAGCCTAGACAAAAGCTTGTCTCCGGTTTTTGGGCCAAGATACTTCTAAACTTTGTTGTACCGTAAGATGCTGTTTTTAATCTTGTTTTCATTTGGGTGGTAGACTTTTCTAGCAACAGCCTAACCAAAAAATGAGTCATGCATATCAAGCTTTCAGTGATGAAATTATCAATGATTTGAACAAGTCATTCTGATGTGAGACCCTTTACTTCACTATAGATATAAAACTTTGGCAAAGCTTCAGCACAGACAAAGTTTTGTGTCCTTTAATGACCACCAAGGCAGTTATGTCATTTTTGGCACTGCTGCACCGGGGGCGTAAAGATTAATATCTGGTATGGGACTCTGGGAGCAGTTGGAAGGAAGGATGAGAAATAGAAATATTGTAAATGTGTCTCCAAGCTGCAGTGTTTGAGGACTTCCAAAGACTGAAATGATCCGTAGTTCTGCCCCAAAAACATCCGTCTGTCATTTCCAGGAACAACAGGGGGAAGTACACTCTGGCTATAAGCACAGTCTGGGGACTTCAGCTTTGGCTGACACTTTGGAAATATTGACTGTTTACAGATGAAGATGCCTGTTGACATGTTTGATGAGTTTGACCATTTTTTGAATAAAAATTCTGACTCTCTGAGGAGAAGGAAAAATTCCAGATCATGATCTTGGTTCAGGAGCGTTAGCTTACGATCATTCATCATTTGAGTTGAGCCTTTGAGCGGTGTTGATAATAACTTTTGAATTAAAAGCAACACTTTTTGGTTTTATCGACTTTTCTGCAAGTTTTATATCTATTTGATGTTTCGGGGAAGGTGATAGCTATGAAATGCACCCTTTTTGTTTGAGTGTTAATTGGCAAAAAGACCGCCAAGGGATGCTATGGGACTTGTTGAAAGTTGGGGAAAAGAGGGAAATGGGACAATAAAAAGAAAAATTATGATGTGGTACTTGTCACTTTTTATTCTTAATTTCATCTCTGTTTATTGATTCCACATCAATGTGTGAACTCAGTCCTCAGGAGTCTGGATTTTCATCGTGGGAAGTGTTCTGGTTTTCATCTGTATGTTTGAAGTCTGTGTCGTATTGACCAATCATTAGACAGCAGGTCCCAATGTTAATAGGGAAAACAGAGCTTAGAGAGCAAAAGCAGGCAGAGCACATGTCCAGATTTCTGTCAGTGGTAATATAATCCTTGGAAAGAAGTGTTGACATCAAGTGACCAATAAACAAAATAAGTGTTTTATATTCAAGTTTGGGAAAAGGATGTGCCTGCTGTAGTGTAATACAATGTTTCCCATTGATTTCCTGCTCTGCAGAGAGCATCAGAAATGATCGACCTCTATTGAACTACCAACATTTCAGCAGTTGTCTACAGGACAAGAAAATATGCTTGAAATACTGATTCCCCTGAGGTGCACCACAGAACAGCACAGGGGGTCTCGTTTGTCTGGCTGTCAGACTTTATAATTCCTTTTAAGAAATTCCACATCTGGACACCAGACTTTACACCCTGACATGTTTATTCAAAGTAGACTTATTCATTTAAAGGGACTTTGAGAACTATTCATTTGAAATTGATTGCAGCAACTCCATTGGTTACAAGTCTAGCACAAGCTGTCGAGATGAAAAGACTTGTGTATTTGTATGGTGAAATTAATGTAGATTAGTTCTTCTTTTTGACTCTACTTTTCTTTGTTCAAGATAACTTTTAGTGGATATAACAAGGTAATGTAACTATCAACAGTAATGATGTTTTTTGAAACCTGACAACAAGCAAACTTTGTAACTTGTAAATCTGTACCATAGTTCAATAGCTTGCTACATTCAGAGCTACTCACAGGCCGATGCTCTGAAAGGTATCATAATGTGTAACATATCCTGGTTATGACTCACCAGTGCTTATCTACTAAGCACAGCTAATGCAAACTGGCTCTTTATTTTATTGATAGACTTTAATTTGAACAGACCACTACAGTATAACCGCTGCATGTGGGTTGAATGAACCCACATGTAGCAATGAATGAATTTTATCATGAACAGCTTAATCTATATTTTAGAGTTCATTTAAAGAGGTTCTTCAAGTGTAAGGTTTCAAAGTCAAAAGAGGATACTTTGTTTTCTCAGCCAGGCAAAACTTCTTCACCTTTGTGGTAATCTCTCTTTACATCTGTTCATTACTTCGAAGTGTTTCATTTTCTTTTCCGTATGAAATTCATATCAAAATCATCTGTTTCAGGGCGCCGGTTGGACTTAGTTGTGAGATTGCGTGCCCTATGTACAGGAGCTCTCTTCCTCAAAATGAGCAGCCAGGGTTTGAGTCTAACCTGCAGCCTTTTGCTACATTCCCCACTCCACTGTCTTTTCTCTTTCAATAAACTAAACAGAATAAACATCTGTTTCATTTTAGGTCCAGAATAGAGACGTGTGCACATGGTAACTGTTCACTGTGTATACTGAGTTAAACTTCTGTGAATAAGACATGAGAATATACATTTGTCCTGTCATGTGTCCTGGAAGTGATTTTGCTGAGCAGTAATTACCTCATCTTCTCATGATGAAAAGATTGTGATGAAAAATAAAAGTTGGAGATTTATGATTTGGCTGGAAAGATCTAACAGACCAAAAACATGAGATTTAGATCCCAAAGGTCTTAATGGTGAAAAGGAAAAAGTTGAATAATTAACAACTTACATCCCCCTCAGGCTGAAGTCATAGACATGTAATTGATTTGAGAAAAGACTTAATCATAACATTACTTATTCAAAACTGCGTGCTGAACTTTTAATCAAAAGCTGGTTTTCTGGCACTCCATGCTTTGGGTGATAATATCCCTACAAGAGTTATATATCCAGTTTGTTTACACTTGTTTACACTTTTCATGTGAAGCAGAAACCAACATTAATCTGAAGCTCTGATTGGAAAAGGTTCAGATGTCCAGTGTTCACCATCTAGCTGCTTGCTATTTGATGTATAGTAGGTAAGTGAGATTGCCTGCTATAGCCGGTAGTAACAATAATCAAGTCTGTTTGTATTGATTATTGGTGCCATGGAGGACAACGGACGAGAATAATAAACACTGTGTAAGACATTAAAGGGACTGTGAGGACTTTTCAACTGATCATCTTGGCATATGTGCCTGATCAAAATCTTCAACCCAAAATGAGATTATCAGGGCTAAAATAAGGTATTTCTAAATCCTAATTCCTAGCTTCCTGATTGGGTAACTTCCGTCATATCAAAGTGTCTGACAATGAGATGCTGGCTAACAAAGTTCAGTGGTGAGAAGAGAGATCTATGTTTTTCTCGATTGAAAACGATTTCTTGAATTTATTTAGAAGTAAAGGTGGACATTGGAGCTCAACTGTCTGATATTGTTTTGGATCCAACTAGGAGATGTGTGTGCATTTATATTCAACATTTTGCTATTAATTTTTTGCAGCACTTAAACCTGACTCTAACTGAACAGTTACATCCACAGTGACACTTCCTGTATTTAATCTCCCAGTTGTGGCTCAGTAAGAGCCTTCACCATCAAATTTATTTAGCTGATCCCATGTTACAAATATCAACAAAGCTCTGGTAATGCTTTTTTAATGTCATACTATTTAAGCCTTTCTATTCTAATGTTTTTTTCTCTCATTGACCTTCATTTGATCCCTACCACTGAGGTTTTACAAGGTCTGCCAGAGGGGCAAATGTAGCCAGGGGTCAGAGTATTGACGGTATGGATTGTACATAAAAGTATCAAGGAAGCTTTTAGACAAGGTGACACCAAAACCCTTTAAGAGGGACAACTGTGAGACTTTAATGTCCATTGGAAAACAGCAAGCAATTACAATAATTCGTCATAAGTATAGTAGCTTCTTTAAAATGTTTTATTTTAAGTAAGTTAAAAAATAGCTGATGTTTCTTTCTGTATTTTGGGAGGTGAACTTTTCTGACCTTTGGCTGTTTTACATTTGATTTGTGCCTGCTGTTTGATTTTTCTATTCAGACTCTAAATCTGAGTATAAACCCTCCCTCAGTGCTCTAAAAAGGAATAGGATAAAATATTAACTGATATGGTACAGACTGGTAGCTTGAATAAAAAAAGAAAAAGAAATTATTTATCTCCCTTCAGATACATAAATATTGGTATAAAAATATAGAGATTCACAAAAATACAATTGAATCAGAGTGAACAGTAAGGTAGAGATAAAAGAAAGCATTAAGTCAGCAACATCTGGAACAGATCAATATATTCACCCACATGCTTCGAGCCACATGTGGATGCAGTTATCAAATACAATCATTGAGAATAAATATTTAAAGAAACACTGTGCAGAAATCTGTACAAAGGCTGTTCTGTTCTGTATCTGAATTTTGAGGAGAAAGTGATGAAATCATGACTCAGCGTGGGAGCTAAATGGATTTCAAACAATTTCCATTGCTATAATTTTCTTCTTTATAGAACACTCATTCTGTTTAATAGGGAAATAAACTATTTATGGTTAATTTGTAGCATAAGGTGAACAAAAGCACAACTAACCAAAAAGAGAAACTTAGTCAGATACGTTACATGCTGCCCTCCAGACTTTTTTTAAAATGCTTTTTGTGGGTTGTTGGTCATTTGGTTTTCTATTGTCTAGGAGCCAATTTGGACCCACATCATTGTGTCACTGTCATAAGTCAGTATGCCACTGTGAACATAGCCATTGTGAAGAGGGCGGTGTCAGCCATTGGGGGAAAATTCTTCTCAAAAAATGGTCAAGAAGGAGCAAATCTAAACCACATAGTTATCATTACTTATTAAAAGTGTATGCTTTTTGCAGTTAAATGTATATTATTTCAAAGCCGCAGTTAGGAGACAGTATTTTTCTGATCATATATTAAGACTGTAAGATATAATATATGCATTTTTTAATGACGCAGTGAAGCATCTGTCTCCTCATACAACTATATGTCACGACGTTTCAACCACTCCAAACCCTTGACAACAAACAAAACCCAAAATGTTTTGAATAGGTCCAGTAGTTTTTCATAAATAGATGTTCTTTGAGTCTCTATTCAAAGTGGTTAAGCAGTTTTGGTTGGGGAAAATGTCAAATGGTGTAATCCTTTTTTTAGCAGTGAAATCCTCTCAGCGTGATGACGTGCCATAGCTTGTCTGATGGATCAGTGACTGGCAGCCGCATCTCCTTAGTTCACTCTATGTATCCTTAAATGCAGGGGTCACTGTCTCATTGTAGGTCAGTTAAATAACATGTATTGTTAGAATAACAACATCAGTGATCCGTCCAGCTGGCTGCTGGAGGTGGAGGAATATGCTTACTTTTCGGTCATTGGTTGTCTTTAGCTTGGAATGAAGAGACAAACTGTCGATCTATGACTGGATTTTCATTCCAGGGACTTGGAGGGTGTGTCCGTAAAACACAAGTAATAAAACTAAGGATGCTGCTCCTTAGCTTAGCATATTGGCAAGACTGGTTAAGAGGGAAGGAGTCAACAAATGTAGATCACAAAAGAATAAATCAAGAATGATTTTTCTAAATATTTTTGAAGAGGTGGCATCAAATGCTGTTTCTGTCTGGATAAACTCATCAAGTGAGCTGCTGAAAAGATCATCTCTACTCTACATGATTTTGCATGCTCAGTTGAAATATCACAAGTTGCTAATTGCTTTATCTACACTGTTCAGACCAAAAAAGATTAAATGGGAATTCCTTAGATACTTTTAAGGCATTTTAATGAGTTTGAGCATATGAAGCTTCTGGGGCTATTTTTGTGTCTGACTGCACAATATGATGGCTCAGGTTCTCAAGCTGTAGCTGGGCTATTTCAGCATAATCACATGGGGAAACATGTTGGACGTGTGACATGGGGTAACTGTTTTGGAGGTCGTAAAACCTGTTTTTGAGCTCTTACTATCATGATATTGTGCAAAGACGTTAATGATAGAAGCATAGAGCCCTGGGAGCACTGAAATCCTCTTACTACTGGTTCTATCATTAAACAGGGTCATCCCTGGGTCCTGTGTTCACTTATGAAGTCTGAAGCGGTCAAGAGTTGAATTGTGTGTTCGGGTGCACACACACTGACTAGCACACTCCACACAGAGAACAGAGAGCCAAGAAAACCATCACAAGAAGAACAGATGTACTTTTCCGCTTTCTTGAGTTCTCCCAGGGCCATCTTTTTGAAGAGAGCAACAATGTAAATCGCGTTGCATCAGCCTCAAGTGGCCGCATCTGACGCCACTCCACAAAAACTGCTGCATATGCAGTGACAAACTAACAAATTAAAAGTGAAACAATGATGTGGCTCCAATTTTACCCCTTGCCGATGGAAAACCAATCAGGTTCTTAGAAAGAACTGGATTGGGACCAACTAAGCAAATGGAACTAGCAATAGCACTGAACTGGCGGAAAAAAAGGGTGCAAAGGTGTTTCACAATGTTAAACCTTAGAACCAGTTCTTTTTGCAATTTTTATCAACAATGTTATTTCATTTTCATCCAGTAGTCATTCACATACTCACTTATATGTAGATGACACATGATGGGACTGTACTGAAAACTATGCTCAGCTTGCCTTGGAGAGCCTGAAGCATTCCCTTAATGTTCTCCAAGATGCACTTAATGGCATTAAATTGGTTTTAAATGTTTAGAAAACAAATGTACGTTGTTTTCCAGGGCTTCGGTTAACATTCATAACTTTCAAATTACTATCGTACAAGGTTCCAGTGTGAGCATCTCAGAGAGTATAAATATCTTTGTATCTGGTTACCCGACAAGCTAATATTTTCTTTCAGTCATGGATTACGGTGATTTAGCCCATTGACATGCATCTACCACTACGCTAAAGCCCTTGTCTATCACTCCCCACTTTGTTTTATTACTGGTGATGGCTAC
This sequence comes from Thalassoma bifasciatum, assembly GCA_008086565.1. NCBI lineage: Eukaryota > Metazoa > Chordata > Actinopteri > Labriformes > Labridae > Thalassoma > Thalassoma bifasciatum. Next base: position 303,316 of record RPOG01000421.1, on the reverse strand, counting down.
ATGACTCAGTTCCTTTATACTTGATACTTTCCTGAAAGATGCAATAAACACTGGTAATTCTTTATCTATAAAGTACAAACTGGAAAGCTAACATCATATATCACCTCATTTCTGACCTTTCAAGTGAGAGACTGGTTCTCCAGCTTCTCATGCCAGGACTGACCTGGGAAAACTGATTTTAGCCTGTGCTGCAAAGTTCTGGAAAATTTTGCAAGACAGACTGAATTTAAGTTATTTTATTCCTTATGGACATTTTAGAAATATTATTCTTGACCACCTTTTACCAGAATGTGACTTTATTTTAATCTGATTTGCATTCTTGGCTCCTTATTGTACCCATTCTGGCCTTTTAATTATTTTCCGTTTAATTTTTTTTCATTGTTTCTGCTTTTTTATTCCTGAGGTAGCCTAAACTAATTTTTTGGACTTGCATTGTTAATCAGTTTTACATGAGCTATTGGCATCGTTGTAAAGGAGGGTTGCTCTCAGTGATTTCTCCAGGAACTTTAAATCAGGGTTGATGATGACGGTGGTGATGATCCCGAGATTGTTTAAATTAAAGTCGACACAACTGTCCTATTCCCTGTTTCCATTCATTTTTATGGAGACTGGGTTACTCACACCATTGAATGCCCTAAAAAAAAGAAAACTTTGTATGAAGTTGTGTCTGTAATTCTCTGTAATTTCACTGCAGTGTTGCTTTTTATTTACATGTTTGCATAGAAGTATTATAAAGGCGTTCACTAGCTCCACAGACTTCGAGTGTTCTCATCAAATCTTGAAATTCGGCCTCAAATGTTCCCACAGTGACCTCTCTTCTGCCACAGATCAAAGACCTGTTGTCTTCAAAGGGCATTTATGCAGGCCTGACTCTATTACTGTTCAGACCCGGTGGAATTTAACCCTTCATGTACCAAAGCTTTCCTGCTTCTCAGCTTTGGATTGTGATGTGTTCCTGCTGTGTTGGCTGCTGACCAACAGATGGAGACACAGACTGATGGTGTGCAAGTTTCCTGGATAATAATTTCTGATCATTTTCATCTTTTCATCATAATGATTTCTTATTTGATAAGCTCAGAGTTTCAGCCACACAGCACTTCAGTGCCTTGTGGTATTAGTGGTGTAGTCTGCCTTGTGTGATTGCCTATCTTGAGGTTTTAACTTTTCCATCCTCATGATGGAGCCCTGGTTTCTCCACACACATCTGGAGGGAGAGTTTTGGTTCACAGCCATCATAACCAAGTGCACAGAGATACTGTGAGAGAAATTCCTGGGGGATTTTCCATGTCTGTGATTGTTTCATATCAAGCCACAAGAGCCGGGCAATGATACGCAAGTGCAATAATTTCATCAACAAAAGGAAATGATAGAGATTAATGCAATAAAAAGGACACTTGTTCACAATTTAAATTCTTTTCCATCAATTTCACGGCCAGCATGATAGCAGCGGATTACCACATACTATGAAAAAAATATGAAACCGCCTCCAGTGAGGACAGACTAAAAACGGATGAAGCAGATTAATATTTTCTATAACGATGTCCAAATAATTTTGTTTTCTCATCCTCTCAGCTGTAAATTGGAGCGGCAGGGATGCACAACAACCTCGGTATTTGTGACGTAAGCACAAAAGAAGCATCGCCACATATCAGTTATGCAATCGGCAAGTCTGTTATCTAAACTGAGACCTATCCAAGTAGAGTAGCTGGTACAACACAACAACAACAATGAAAATAAAATAATAATAAAAAAAAAACACTGGATAAAAACAACTACACTGGATTATTATGCAGCACAGACCAAAATAAAAAGAAAATACATGTTATTTCTTCTGGAAATGATTTGGTGTCTCTTATAGAAAATATTTGAGCTGCTTAAAAAGTGGCAGCAAAGGTGGTTTTGTTATTGCAGATAGTAAAAGAAGCTCTTCTCTTTGAAAGTAAAGGTAAAACTGGGATAATCTGCAGCAACAGAATGCTACCACAGCTACAACTATCATCTACTAACAGGCTGCCGTGTGCCAAATACAGATTTTAGTAATGTTTAAAACATCTTTCCTAATGACTGGCTTACAGCCTTATGTAACCTCTGCATCACACAGTAATCACAGTCATATTTTGTGCAGTGTTGTTGGCCCAGCCTCAGTAAACTCATATCTCCTCAGTGGGCGGCAGCAGGGAGGAGACGGGACTCCTGCTGCATGCTTAGCTTAGTAGAGCCAAGACGCTGTGGGTAGAATGGGAAGAAGCTGGTTCATTCGAATTATTAGTTGACTCTTAATGCCTCCAGAGACATAAAATCCTCTGGATGACTATTTTCTCCCTATAGAGAGTTGAAAATGGAGCCCACGTTTCCATGGGAACTAAGCACCACTTTTACTGTAACAAACAGCATGAATCTGAAAGTGTTTACTGTCTCTTGAATCCCCGTTTTTCCTTTTTCTTTGATCAAACCTCTGCTGTGAAATCCTCGACCACCCACAGAGCAGAGAAAACATTTGATATCAGTTTGTCTGTAGCTTGCATTGATTGTCATATCTGTCCACACAGTTTGACGCTAGAGGAAGGGGAGACTTTCCTAGATAGTTTGGCTCTGTCAAGAACACCTCTAAAGTCAAATATTTACATATCCTGTTTGTTCAGTGCATGCAAAATGTTGTGTTTTTTGATGTGCAATAACTGTCTTATGCAAAAAAAAAACTTACCGATTTCTTTTCATCACCCTTAGCTGATGACTGATTTTCCTGGGCTGATATTTAGCACCATTACTGCTTTTCCTCCCTCAATGTACGTTATAAAAATCATATAATGAGAACAAATGTTACGGGCCTCCATTCAAAAATAAGGAACAAGGTGTTGCCATGGGGACTTTATGTGGTGTAAATCAATCCAGCCCAACTTACCAGGAAGCTGAAAATGGCATTTAAAAAGAACCTACATTTTTGTTGATATTCTAATTTTAAGTTGTAGATTAACATCAGGAATAATTCTAGAAATGAGACTTTTTTCAGGATCACTCAAAAGCTCCTCAAAGGGACTTTAAAAGAACCAAAGGGGGACAAGCTGTTTCCTGGAAAGTGATGTACTTTTTGTGAAGTTTCCATCAGTTCCTCTTAATATATAACCTATAGCAAGGTATTAAGTCTTGCTGTTATTTAATTTCTAGGAGGAGTTATATAACTTTGGTAGATAAGCTATTTGACATCGTACAAGCCTTTATCTTGGAAAGAAATAAAGGTCACAGTTCATCACAGTTCAAGACTCATCTGATCTGGTCCTGTTGTTCTACTTTAACACACAAAATCTGAATAAATACATGAACAAACAAAGCTGCCAGAAAAGTTTTTAGAGACTGAGAGAGAAAATTCAATGCACATGTTTTGTTTGTTTTACATTATGATGCGCAAATAAACAAAACAAGTTGAAAAATCTGCTTTTTAACCTAAGACACTGGGACTTCCGTGACTTCACTCAGTCATCAGAGAAATTGGACTTGAAAATAGAGTAATGCATTGCATATACTGTGAATAACAATAAAAAGTTGCCTCCAAGACTGTGACAATAACATGCCTGCATATTATTTCATTTAATTAAGCACAGAAACAATTTTTTGCATGGGGAGCAAAAACAAACCCCTACAAGACAGTTTGTGTGCGTTTCAGCACGTACTGCTCTGAACAATAACATACTGGTGAACCATCATGTCAAATATTTCACTACCTGCTAGGACTCTTTGGAAAGAGAAACTATGATGATTGAGAGAACAAACTGAGCGCGGCAGAAAGGATAAAAACATAGAGCACTTCATCGCCTGGAAAATATGCAGCAGTGCAGGTTATTTCCATTCAGTTTATGGTTATCTCCCAGGTTTGAAGTGTATGTAGAATGGTATAAGAAAGAGGATTTCAGTCCATCAGTGATTTACAACTACAAGCCAAAACTTTCATGTTAAATCGACAAATGTGAGAAATGTGCAGTTTTAGTTGTAATCTAATAACATTGGAAAATAAATCATGTAATCACTGTCATTCGGCACGGATACATGGACAGAAATAATACTTTTCCAACTTTTTTTATCACACAGGCAAAGATGAAAGGGGCTGATAGAGCTAAAATGAAAACCATACCACTCAAATTCTCTCCCTTTTGATACCCTTTTTTGCACAATCTTTGATCTTAAATGAATACTCTGAAGGTTAAAAAAATAAAGAGTCAGATGTTCAGTAGGTTTTAGTAGTCATAAGTGCTTGGCATGAACAATGGATGTAAGAGGAACAGCCTTACTTTGGAGTAAATTCAGAGGAAACTAGCGCTTATCTAATTAAGATTCTTCTCTATGTTCAAACTAAAATCTTATTACCTCTTTGAACCTGCTAAACAGGATGGAATGAATAAAACCCATGGTGTGGTCAGTGTGCTAAAAGGAGTCATATGGTAAAGTGTTCAGAACCTCAGAAACCCAGTGACGAGCCAAAAAAAAAAAAAATCTGTGAGGATTTGCCTTTTGTATTTTGAGGAATTATAGGACCCTTCTAGGAAACTAGAGCACTGAAGTAGAGGCTCATGAGGACTGGGTTGATTATTTGTTCACGTTAATTTCCTGCAGTACTTTCAGAGTTTGTTTTCTTTCGGGATTTAGCTCATTTGTTTCAATTTCTGGGGCTGACAAGTTAACGCTCTCATCTCAGAAGGTTTACCAAAGTAAAGACAAAACACTGCCAGTAACATTAAAGAACAAAGTTTGTTTTATAAGCTTCTTTGTAACAAATCAGATTGAAAGGATTATGTGGATCTAGTTAAGTGGGGGTTGTATGAGGTGCTTGACAATGCCAGGTGTGTTACCAGAACTGAAGGCTGACTTTGTATCACAGAGTAGTGAAGCTAAAGGTAGTCAAGCCATTCAAACTAAAACCCTTTATATGAATTAAAAATATCAAAAACAAACAAACAAATGAGAATTGACACTCCTTGTTTGACAGCCCTTTTGTCACAAGCAGCACACAGCATTAAAACAAGCAGCTTGGACAAGGGACACACTCATAGTGAACAGTTCACATTCACATGACCTTAGGCTTAACAGACATGTTTACTTACATTTACCAAAAGATTTTTGCATAGCTGCACCTTATTGGTTAGGGTTTGCACCGCTGAGGATTTGTCACTGAGTAAAAACATGAAATGGAATGAAGGGATTAATGTATTATCAATAAATTAGTAAATAAATAAAATCAAAATAAATGAGAATCCATCACCCATATTGACACATAAATTCAGCAAACTCTGTTCCCTGAGGTTTTAGGCGCACGAGGGTAGGAGAAAAGTTTTATGAGCCAGCTTAAGCCTAATTTATTTGAGAAGAAGGCTGAGATCAATCAATCCATCCACCCACTCATCTGTTCATCTGTTTACTGCTTATCCCATTAAGGAGTTATGGGGCTGTAGAGTCTGTCCAAGCTGTGGCTAGGTGAGAGATAAAATACAACCTGGGCAGGTTTGAAAAGGTTGAAATATGCCATGAGTGGTGGGAACAGCGGTTCTTGCCTTGTTTTTTTTTTTTATTGTTGAACTTCAATGCTGTTGGTCAGCTTCTCCACTTAATTATCTGAATGCTTTACAAAACTTTATCAGCTGCTGTTTTGTCTATGTGAATGCATTAGCCTTAGTTCTTAGAAGTAGTTTACACCTGTTTGCCATGAGTTCATGAGTGGTGAGTGAGCTGCAATCCTGGGATACACTCTGTGCTGGCACCCCTTAATTCTCCATTTTGTTATCTTTATATTACCTTTGATTTGAATAAAATAAACTACTTATATTGCAATAAACTTTGATATGTCTTACAAGGCTCTTTTGCACTGAATGCATCTGGCCTTGTCTAGGTTGGCAACAGACATGAGCCAACTTTGAAATTGGATATTCCCCAGCCAACGTTCAATAAATTTGCACTTACCCATGGTCACAGACTGGCTAGCTACATGTAGACAATAATTCATATCAGCAGCTATGAAGAAAGTAGTCTCTGCAGCTTCTTCTCAAAAAGTACAGTGAGAAAAAGAAGAAAAGGTGTAACATTGATTCGTCCTGCCCTGACAAATTTAAGACCGTTGAGTGGAGACCAACATGTAATATTTTTAATTTAAGACACCCTTTGATTGAGTATTTATTTCCTGGGCAGACATTCCCCAGTTGGCATTGTTTGGTCAGTTAGGTCGTTTATTATACACCAACCCTTTCACACTGCCACAGATGCTGGTGCACCTGGTCTCAGGGACTGAGAGGCAAAGCTGCAACCTCTGGTCTTAAGATATGAAGTCAACGCAGAAATGTGAAAAAAATGTTGTTTATCCAGTATCAATGTGAAGCTGGCTGCAAAAGCACCAGAAACATACCAATTCAAAAATGCTGTTCTCAGTTGCAAAAATGTTTTGAGCCTGGATCAAAAAGTGGTTTGAGAAAGTTGTTTCGATATGGCACTAGCTGAAGATAGATTTCAAAATAAGCCCTAAGTGCTCATATTATAATCTGTAGAGCTGACGCACTGAAAGGTTTGTTTTATGGTATGCCCAAAACACATTTGGAGTCTCTCAATCCAACCTCTTTGTGCCCAGTTTATTTGCTTTTGTGGGCAGGCCTAGTTCTGACTTCTTCAGTAAATTTACAGATTTACTCATCTCCACGGGCTGAAAGGCATTCAGTCTTTTGTAGGTCAAAAACAGAATGGAGCAATGATCTTGGAAAACTTTGATGAGGTCATCCTTTCAAAAGGAAACTTGTACAATAGTCAGCACAGGTTGGGACAAAGTGGAATCAACTAGATAAGATTATCAGCTAGAGCAATCTTCGAATTGTCTTTCAACAATCAAGAATGGTTGCAGCTCTGTAAAAACCAGCTATTCTTTCCATACATACTCAAGTGTTGTATGATTTCCAAATCAGACAAGCTATCATAATTGGATTAAGATGCATTCTTTACCTCATGTATCTCAGTGTGTTTTGGGAAACTACCAACTGTTAATCAAGAAACAAACCAACAAGGAAAAAGTGTCAACACTAATCTGTCCTGTCTGTTAATCCTAAACAAAGCTCTTATGTCCTTTCACTCTCATTGTCTCATTAGTTATAGTAGCTTGGCAGTAAATACAGTTCAAGGAAAACAGTGCTGTGCTGTGCTGTCTTCTTTTTACTATTCACCTAAAAAAAACATAACCTTTGTAAAAACTCTGCATGCACACTGACGGATGAGACAATAGACTGGTTGTGGCAGAGACGAAACCTCAACATAGCTGAGGCTGCATAATTGCACACAGTCTCCATTAAAGTTAAAGCTGAACTCCCAAAAACAAATAAGAATGTAAAATTATGGAGAAGAAAATGAAAAATGCAGAAGAAAAAAAAATGAAATATCCTTTGGTGCGGTTCATTCCCCAGCTCTGAATTTTATTATTATCCCACAAAATACAGGCTTGTTTAACCATTTTTTAACTTTATATTTTGATGTGTTGAAATAACAACATGTAACTGCACCCAAAAATATGACCTAACAAGAGCTGGAGTTTCAACAGCCTAATGACCAACATGCCAAAGCAAATCTCCAACTCAAATTTCTTCTACTGATAAAAATGTCCAGTTCTATTTTTCTTTGGACTTAAAAGTTTCCCGTTTACAGTGCTCATTAATGATGGGAAAAAGTTTTTCACCAAAAGGGACAACTTGCTTTAAAGGTACCAGCAGTAGCTTCATAATGAAAATTCCAAATAAATCACATCACAAAGAGGGTTTTTTTATCGTCAACCTTCAGAAGGTGACCATTGATCAACTTTATTACACAAATAGTTTGTTTTTGTTGTGTTACAGTGAAGCAGCTTTAAGGACAATAAATCATTTATACTCAACATGTAGGTTGAAATGTTACTTCTTCTTGCCACCTTTTGGAGCTTTTTCCAGTCCTTGTATGAACTTACGAGGAATTTGGTAATGATCTGGAAAAAAATGTACAAGATAAAGATAAGATAGAGTTCATTTTGTTGTACAAAAAATACACAACAGTCTGAAAGATACTTTGAATAATATTTAGGTTCGGACCTAGCAACAAATTGCCTGCTTGATGAATCTGGTTGCCTTGAATCTGGACCAGGACTTTGTCCTTGGATCCAGGCACCGGCTGTAAGACAGAGCTGGCCTGGACTCTGTGCTGTAAAGCAGTGGCTACAACCCCAGGATCCAAACCGTACACTTCCAGATTCTTTATCAGAGTGACCTGGGAGGAGAATGTGGAAACGATTAAAGCCAGAACAGTCAATGACCTGAATGACAGATGAACTGGCAAAAGCATACCGCTCATCTGTGCTGAATGAATATCAGGTCATATGTTACATGATAGTCAACGGTTTGCAGTTGATAAAACTGTTTCTTTATCATTCTACAGAGGCAGAGTTATTTCTCTGTGGTTAAAAACAGCTCTCTTCAAATGTAAGCCAATTTATCTATGGCAAGTTTCTTTGCCTCGCTAGTTATCTTGCTGTTCGGCAGCATTAAAAGCTTAGAGCAACTCAACATTTTAGTGGGTGTAAAGCACAGGAGCAGTCGGACTGCCCTGGATTTCATCATCATGAGCCCAACTAAAATGTAAATATAAATGTTTCTAGTCAATTCTGTAGCGACATCAGCTATTTGTACTATGAGTGAAGCGTTATTCAGTAAAAAGTCAGGCAGGCTTACATAGTTAGGTATGTGTGCATGTGAATCGCCCACTTAGATGCAAGAATCTCTTTGCCAAAATGTGGCTCCACAGACAGGCCTCAAACTCAATTTAGTTCAAAACTTTGAGTGGGTGTAGTAGATGAAGCTGATACCTTCTTATTGGAGCCTCGAGAGGCCACAGAGATGTCAATGGGCTCAATGTGACCCTTTTTTCTGATAGGTGCCTGTCCAGGGAACACAACTTCATAGCACTCCTGCATTCTTCCCAGAGTCCTGTGAGAAATGAGTGGTTTTTAGAGGGTTTTAGAGTTTTTATGGTATTTTAGATCTATTCTGTGTCTGTGGTTTTCAGAGTGTCTACATCTTGTTTATCTATACGTTGGTTTGAACCATGTATTTAATGTCCCATAGAGAATGAAGAATGAAAAACAACCCCCAGTTTCTTCAGCTTACTCCATGTTCTTTTTTCTAACGGCATGTTCTGCTAGCAAAGAGTACAAGTCAGAGTCCTCTGGTCCCCTTCGCGTTGTATATCTTTACTCCACATAAATTTTATTGTACTGTTAACTTAGCAGTCAGCGCCAGAAGAACCCACAGAGGCGCAACAAGCATCCCGCGCCAGGACAGTGACTTCTTCAATTTGAGAACATGACCTTTTGGGCGACAGAGCTAAATAAACTAGATGGGGCATGGTACACAAATAGTGCAAAACAACAAAACAAAATTCTGTCATGTGTTGTTTTTAAGAACAACACATGACAAATGATCAAATTACTAAGGAAAAAGATTAGCTGGGTCTGAACACTGAGAATACCAGACAGCTTAAAGGACTCAAAGGAAACCGAACCAAAGACTTCAAAGACTGTTTTTATGTAACTCTTCTGTATTCCTTCTTTTATTCAGATAAGTCACTCACAAGCCATTTGGGGCATCAGACCCAGAGGCAGCTACAACATCCTTTTAGATTCCTTTAAGATTGAGGTTTGAGAACTGATTTCCATTTGAAAGCTTATTTTAAAATTCATTCTTTTTCAATTATGTGACTCTCTCCTCCTTAACTCATAACAACTTGAATAACACGACCTGAATTTGCAGACCAACACGTTTTGCAAATATCCTATTCTGGCATTTGAAAGAGGTGAAAAGGAAACTTGGAAAAACAAAAAAAAACCCAAAATAGGCTTTACCTGCTAAAGAGGTCATCCCACTTGAGCAACTCCACCTCCTGATACTCAGCTTTCTCCAGCAAGCAGTCACATAGAGTTGGGTTTATGGTTACAAAACTGTTAAGATGAGAAAAAGCATTGAAGCAACTTGTGAATTCAAATTCATGTAAGAAGACAATTTATGCCCAAAACAGGGAACATACCACAATGGAACACATGGAGCATGATAAGATATGTTTTCATGTTACAGGGCAAGTTTGATTTAATTTCTATGATCAGTGAATATTAATTAGCTTTATGTTCATAGGAACACGCATCATTTTCATTACCTTAGTATATGTTACCTTAGTAACATATGAAGGGCGCAGATGGCCTAGTGGATATGGCCGCGCACCATGAGGTTCGCCCTCGAGCGGGTGGCCCGGGTTCGATTCCCACCTGTGGCCTGTTTCCCGCATGTCATTCCCCACTCTCTACCCCCTTTCATACTCTATCCACTGTCCTCCACTATCCAATTAAAGGCAGAAAAGCCCAAAAAATATCTTAAAGAAAAAAAAAAAAAAAAGTAACATATGAGTCACATTTTAGCCAATTATTTCACATCACATGGCCCAGGGTCAGCCCGAGGGTCACTGCCCTTTGACAACTGCACCCATTTATAAGGAACTGCTGGTTCCCATCAAAGTTGGTTGAACTTAGTGCCCTTTTTCTTTTTTGTTCATCTTTTGTCAGCTGACTAACATAAGGGGTTCAATTGTGAGATGGAATTAATTCATTTAGTCCTGGGTCAGGGACAATGACAATCAGTTGTGCTATCTTTGGGTTTAAATGATACAATCCAAGGAGAAGCTACTTCCTCTCGGAGTATTATCTACTTACTTCTTATTATTTTCATCAACCAGCTCATTCTTCTTCACATACTCTGTGACAATATTTCTCACTTCAGTGGGCTGCAGTATCGCTCCTTTCCTATAGAGACATCAAAACACAACAAATACTTAAGAAATACATTGAGACATCTTCAGTTAACAATTTCCTCAATACTGAAAGTGTAATGGATGAAATAAACAAATATTAGAAACAAAGGCGTGCAGTGTATGTGTCATTGGTGGTATTCAATATACAGGATATCTGCAGATTTCAGCAAGTCAAATTAAAGACTTTTCAAGACCCTTTTAACCCCACCCAGAATTAAATTTAAGACTGAAAACACATTAAGTATAGGCGATGGTTGGGGGATTCTGCTATATTACAACTCAAGTATAGCATGTGTGTCACTTAATGAGACTCCATTCTATTATTCTTCATTCAAAACTACTTTACTCCTATAAAACATTCAGTAAATTAAAAGTAACTCTCGGATATTGAAAGTTTCAAGTATCCCAGAAAAAATGGGCTAACTCACTCACTCACAGGGAATTGTTGGACTATTTTATTGTCAAAACAAATTTGAAAAGTACAGGCAGGCATTTTGAGGCTCAGTTGTTCCGGGAAACATCATGGATTTATAGGCAAAGCTAATTTTAACTGAATGAATCCAGATTCTATAAAGCTACGACCCCATTATGTAACACAGCTATTTAAAGTATCCTCTTGACTTTGCTTGTGACTTTGTCAAGTATCTGGGAGACACTGGATTAGATCAGTGGTAAAATCCTGTGACTCATATACAGAGGCAACTGTCCTTGAAGCAGACAGAGGCCAAATCCAACCTATGGCCTTCAGCGGCACGTCCATCCCTGCTCTCTGTCCTCAGTTTCCTACTCTGTTGTATTTTCTCAGTCAGGCATAACAAAAAACCTTCAGTATTTTGTGGAAAAAGAAAGTCTGCTTATTGAAAATCAGATATTACATCATCCTTGAAAGAACTTTGATTCTATCCTGTATTACGAAAAGCTTCTTCAGGTACATTTAATCCTCTCTTTAAAATTTCTGATTAAGTTTAATGACTAAACAGAGGATGTCAACAAGCACAACAGCTGTGTTTAATAAGGCTAGACTTTCTATGTTTATTATGCAAGCCTTGGAGAACAAAATGGTACTAAACACAGCATGAAATCTGGATTGTTTATAAGCTCTACTCCGGGACAATGATGACAGTGGTGGCAAAAGTGATGGTAGAAGTTTTTGCAACTGATTTTCCCATATCTGCAGCCTGATCAAAGTCAAATGGATGACTGAGCCTGTAGGGGGGGCTGAGATCTGAGGGTATAGAGGTTAGTTGACTAATTATGTTGGAAATATCATGTGTAATAGAGGACAAATTGTTCCTGTTTACAACAGACGGAATGGCGACAAAGAGGGGCTGAGCAGTGGCATGAATTGAATTAAGCTTTGGTAGATCTGAAGCTGGGGGGTAGCGAATTCTTTGAATGATTTGCTGGCAGCGTTTGGAGATGTTCTGGGTGGGAAGCTGAGTGTGATCCCAAGGTGATTGATGGTTACATATAGCCATAGATATACTGACCGTAAAAGTTACCATGGTAAATGTATGGAAAACGTATCAAAGTTCAACAATAGGCATGAAGAACTTTCGTACACGCAGAGGTAATAAAAGAAAAAATGTGTACTCCTCCTGCTATGACTCACTGCAAAGGGCTCTGTGGATAAAAAGGCCTGTAGCCACTAGCTTACACACTCCTTTTTGTCACTCATCACACAGAATGCAACTTTTAAGAGATTTACACTGACTTTGTGTTGTGATGTTGGAGAGTTCATAGTCTGGAATTTATCATCTTTAGAAAAATTTAGAGAGCTTAATCAATGGTTAAACCAAAGAGCCTTAGATTGAGAAGTGTGTGACTGGTATCATAAGAATATTATCTTATCTCTTCCCATCGAGGTCAGTTGTCTAGTTCAGCTACATAACAGAGCTCCTGGAGCTGAGATTTAGTGTCTTTTAGTAACTTGTGGATGCTTGCTGACACACAAACTTCCCCTCTCCCTGCTATGTTCCCCTGCTGCCTGATCTGAGAAAACATGTGGATTCATCAAGAGCCAGGGTTAGGAAAACACACACACAAACACACAGATACACACCTCTTGTTTGCATCCAGGAAGAGAGGCTCCAGTCGAGCTGGTACAGAGTACAGAGTTGTGATCTCAGGAGGTTGGTACGGCGTTTCCCCTCCCCCTCCATCCTGCACTGTAGCTGCTTCACTATCTGATTCCTCAGGGACGCTGAAGGAGCGCAGTCTGTAAAGAGTTAATGCAATAAAAAGCAAAAGCAAAGGGCTCAATGTGGGCTGGATGTGAATTTTTTGAATTCAAACCAAGAATTTCTTTAAGTTGAGGCAAGACTTGGCTCACTCTGGATTTTTCCAGTCAACTTCCACAATGCTCTCAACTCCCTTGGTCAGTTCTTTTACTCGCACAAGGTTATATTTCTGTTGCATGGCCTGCAAAAACTTGGAAAGCTGTCGGAGGAAAACCGCTGAATAAATGCATTTTGTTAGGTTATAGATGCCTCTGTACGTGTATCACGTGTCACATTCTGGAAATCTGATGTACCTTTTTATAGCTGGATTTCTTAATGTCCAGTTGTTTCCCACTTGGGCTGAAAAAAAAATGAGTCCAGATGCTTTCAGTCGGAAAAAAAAACGTTGTTCTGATATTTCTTAAAGGATAAAGCAGTATTTACCAGCAGGAGAACATGTGGTTGCGAAGAAATGTACTGGTCAGCAGAGGGAGCTCTGCTTTCTTCACTTTGCTCTTCAGAGCGTGGAGGAAACATTGCAACAGAAGAGCGTCCATTATCTCTGTGAAATCAAGGTATGACCGGGTCACAGCCCTTTCTCTCTGAACACATTCTCCAATTGCCACATCACAAAAAAAACACTGCATCACCACATGGTTACAGAACAGACAGTAAAAAATCCAGCCCTGCAACCAGTTATTCTTGGGCATCTTCATTAGATCTAAATCAAAGATAATACTGTTTACTGAAGCTGATTCTTATTAAAAGCTGATCCTGAATTCAACAATGGCACCCGAACTAAGAAGAAATAATTAGCCTAGGTTTAAGGCCAATACTTCAACTTCTCATTTTAATACCTTGTGGCATTTTCTGATCATCCTTGTGCACCTCTTCTTCCTCACTGTCCTTTTCACCCTTCTCTCCCTCCTCCGTAGCCAGACTCAGCTCTTCAACACCAGAACAAGCTTGATCTGTGAAGGTCTCACTAGGACTCTGCTCCTTCTCCTCCTCCTCCATTTGACTCTTGGCCTTTTCCTCCTCTTCTTCAGTAACCTCACATTCCGCTCCATTCAACTCTTGTCCTTCACTCTCTGCATCTGGTAAAGACGGAGGACCTGATTTGTCTCCAAACGCCCTAAAAAGTGCATAAAGATAACTCACTTTAAGTGCTCTACACTGAATACACAGTGCATCTGGAAAGTATCTACAGCACTTTACTTTTTTCACATTTTGTTGTTCCAGCTTCATTCCAAAAAAGAACAACTTCATTTTTCCTCAAAATTCCACACTAAACATCCTGTAATGACAACATGGAAAAGAGTTTTTGATTAATTTTTTGCAAATGTATTAGAAAATAAAAAACTAAGACATCACAGCTCAAAACGTAGCTCAGGTGCATCTTGCTTCCCTGATCATCCTTGAAATGTTTCCACACCTTAAATGGAGTCCACCTGTGGTCAGTTCAGTTGGGTGGACATGATTTGAGAAGGCACACACTTGTCTCTATCAAACAGGTGACAGTGTATGTTGAGGCACAAACCAAGCATGAAGTTGAGGGATTTTGTTCTCGATCTCTGAGACAGGGTAGACTCAAGGCACAAATCTGGGGATGGGCTGGCCGCTCATCTGAACTGAATGATTGAGGGAGACAGGCCTTAGTCTGGTAGGTGACCAAGAACCTGATGGTCACTGTCAGGGCTCTAGTGGAAAAACCATCTCTGCAGCAGCCCATCAACCAGGCCTGTATAGTAGAGTGACAACAGAAGCCATTCCTTGGTAAAAAGCACATGGCCGCCCGCCTGCTGTTTGCCTAAAGTCACCTGAAGGGCTCTCAGACCATGAGAAAGAAAATTCTCTGGTTTGATGAGAAAAAGATAGAAATCTTTGGCATGAATGCTACGCATCATGTTCATAGGAAACCAAGCACTGCTCATCACCTGACCAATACCATCCCTACAGTGAAGCATGGTGGTGTCAGCATCATGCTGTGGGGGCGTTTTTTAGCAGCAGAAACTGTGAGACGAATATTGAGGAATAGATGATTGCAGCAATGTACAGAGACATCCTGGATGAAAACCTGCTGGACTTTTGACCTCAGACTGGGGCGACAGTTCATCTTTCAGCAGGACGTTGACCCTAAACCAAGCGGCAACCTCCAGTCTGAAAATATGAGACGGTGCGTGACTGACGGGCACCCAATGGCTGTGAGTTTGGGCACTTGTCGCCCATCAAAACATGGCTTCATTATAGGATGTTGTGTGTCAAATTTTGTGGAAAGAAATTAACTTATTCTATTTTGGAATGAGGCTGTAACATAACTAAACTAACTCTTAACACAATACCTAAAAGTTAGAAAGACTGGATGACATATTTGTTTCAACTCACCAGAGAGTATCCATATAGGTGTGAAGAACACATACTCCTCTTCCTTTCATACCAGCACTTTGCATATCTGCACTGGACATAGCAGCGGTGCCAATAGCAAGAGGAGCCCTGCAATCCACCATAGAAACAAAAAATTAAATCAGTGAAGATCACACCAGCAGTATTTCCCCATCTTTTACCATTACCTACATGTTGTTCACTACTGTAACAGCACAGCAGTCGGCTCGTTTTACATCTGGGAGACCACTTGATGGCAACACCACACCTGGCAACATGAGATCTCCAGGGAAGACAAAAACTTGTCATTTCATCAGTCCAAACGTACAGTATCGAGCTTAAGGTCAGGTCTTATTATTGTGTGTATTAGGGTACCTGCTCCTCCGATCATTTTTTGAAGCACAGGAGGCCACGTCCTGAATGCTGGGAGGAGGTCAGGATGACGCCAAAGCACATACACTGAAAAATATAACAATACAATGTTGCAATGTTAACCTGAGTCACATAAATGTGTATACTGTTTATTTTGTACTCTGTCATTTCACTGTTTCAGTGGATGTTGAGAAAATACCTGTAGGATAAAGTTGTTTCTCCAGTTCAAAGAAAAGTGGATTTTTATGGAGAACATAAAGTGTCACAGCATCTCCTTTATGTGCGTAAATCTTCACAACATTTAATTCCTCCTTGTTTGGGACCAGTTCAGACAGTTCATCAGCAGACAATGAAGGAAAGGCTGCTGATATGTCAGCTTTGAGCTTTCTCCTGAAAGTGAGAAAAAAGATATAAATTCAAAGGTTATCATTCATTTAGTTGTGTGTGTCAGCTCCAACACATTTGCACAAGTGCACCTTGAATGCCCTTTATTCCTGAGTGGTTTGCACAATCAAAATAATTTAATGGTTTGTAAAATGTGAGATGTTGCTCTTTCAGTCAATATGTGGCTACAGCATTTATTTTAGTCAGTCATTCAAGGAAGCACATGAATACACATGGAGTGCAGCACAAATGGTTGAAAGAAAAGCACAAAGAAAACAGAGCTGAGGTTGTCCAAAACTGTTAAGAAGATGATCCTCTTGGGGTGTGAAACCTCCACTGAGGTTTCCACGTGATCTTGAGACTGAGGGAGCATCTGAAGGAGCAACTTCATGTGAAAAAAGGTAACGTTAGAGGGGATGAATCTGGGAGATGAATGAAGCTCTCTCTACCTAGTTTTTACTCCATATACGTGACTGTGTGTGTAGATTGACGCTTACTTTGTGGGGACTTTTTTGAACGGTGCGCCAAGTCTTTTTTGCACAATATGGGCTTATTTCAATGTTGACAATATGTAGTTGCCTCTTTTGACCAGAGTAATGAGCTGTGTTTGTACGATACACGTGTGCATCTCACAGCGCATAATAAGCGCATGTTTTAGAAAAGTGTTTCAAGCCTTCTTTGTACAGTGTGAGCTTGATTTAAAGCTTATATTGCATGCTAACATTTGTAAAACATGCCTTATTTGTACTGTTCAGTGTGTGTAAGCAGCTGAATGTTTTCCTCCTCTACTTTCAGTTTCAGTTTTTGTCTCATGATGAAGAACAAGAAGAAGTTGTGAGATGCTGGAGGTTCTGGAGATGCTGTCACAGACCCTTTGCTTACAAGATAAAAAAACAAAAGACCCTTCACCCTAAAGATGCGTTACTGTGCATTTGTTTGTGAATGTTCAAATTTTCAGTTCATCTTGTAAGTACTAAACCTTGAAAATCCAGTTCCATGTTGACAGTTTCTTTTAGTTTAAACTGTTTTACCCTCACGTAACATGCAGCAAAATGAAAATCAATCCCAGATATCGTAAGTTCCAAGCTTTCTGAAAAAAAAAATAATGGACCTAAATACCTACTCATCAGGCATTTTTCCCCCTTTTACAACCAAAATAGGCAAAATAGTCCAGGCAGGCATTTTGAGGCTCAAGTGTCAGAGGGTAAAAAAGATCCATTATGTTACAGTATAAAATTTCTTGGGATAACTGAGGACAAATGTGTAATTGTTTAGTTTTTAGTCCCAGTTTTAGTTTTCTTTTACACAGCTTGTATGTCATGGAAACACAAGTTTACTTTGAATTTTAAAAGTTGTTTTCACCTTTTATCTAAAACAGCTGGCTTATTAAGTTACTGGGATTAATAAATGTTCAAAGTGAATCTAAAATTACACTGTGAGGCTCAAAATTCAAAGACCATGACGCATCAATGACGCATTAAATGGACGCTGTGACTTGTCACGTCAGTTTTAGAGGTTTCTGCTTTGTTGACAGCTGTTTGATAGATTAATGGTTGTGGTATTTTTCCAGTTTGTTTCTGTGTCAAGCATTTCTCTGCAGTGAAATTAAAAGTCGGCACCTGCTTAATGAGCATTCAGGTCTGTACTGAAATAGAAGCAGCTGAAGCAGAGACTCACCTGTCTGAGCCTTTGATCGCGGTGTTGGACTTGACTCGAAAAGGTCTGACAAACATCTTCTTTGAAAACACAGCGAACAAATAAGCGACTCTGTCTCAAAGGTAGCGTTTCTATTTTCATCACATCAACATGAACTGTTAAATGTGACTGCAGCAAAGAAAATGAGGCTCATGTTTCTCGTGTTTTCATGGTTGTGCAGGAATCAGATGTTTCTCGTTGGGTCTACTGGTCCGTCACATATTTATTCCCGGTCTGAAACTAAACCACGACAGTTCGTTCCACTTTGCAAACTCCCCACAACAATCCATATGAGTCGAGATTATTCCCTTTATCTGTAACAAATTATATGTATTCATCCAGGATATTACCAACACATTGCAAGCATACTCGCAGTGTCCAACAGAATTGTAAATCTCTGCGCACCAAGAACAGATCATGAAAAGGTGAGTAACATTACAGACACAGGAACCTAAGTCCCAACCCCCCACATGTTTGCCTTAGCAGCACATGAGGTGTGAAAATGCATGTTTTGTAGTGTGTAACATAATATTTGAGCATCTAAATAACTGAGACGGTAATGGAAATAACCACTCTTAATACTCTCAACATATCCCAACAACAATAAATCCCACCTTTACCATTTTATCCAACAGGTCTTATAAATGGAGTGTGACTGTGTGCTCCTCTAAAACAATTATCATAAATGTACTAAACAAATAGTCAGTACATCTTGACCTTTCTACTCTCTATTAGCAAAGATATTTCCAAATTAAGCATTTTATACCAATTAGTGATGAAGATACAATAACATGGTTTGTGCCTTAGGTCAATAGAAACATATTGTGACGTGCAGCGGAAACAACACAGATAGGGAAGGTCAACTGTCTCTCTTTAATGAAAGCCACAGGAAGTCATAATCACAGAACAGAGTATTCCTATGAGCCTAATTGCTGACAATACTCACTTTACTCACAGTTGTCTCAAAGAAACATAACCAAAGTCACCACTGGGTTGACTTATACTCAAATAAAACCCAAAGAATGAAAACTACTCAATAAAATGCAGAACTAGCTAGAACTAACAACAAAAACATGTTGTAAAAGAATATTTCCACAATCCCTTGGGGGTGGCCAGGATGCTACAATATAAATAAGATAAATTAAGCAAGACCAGAGAAATGTGACCATATTTCAGTGAGGAGTTCCTTAAAGAAATTGTATATTTTTAAGTCTTTTCAGTCCTTTCATTATTTATAGTGGTTTAAAGGGACTGTGAGGACTTTCCTAGAGATATTTTCAGTCTACGGTCTAATATTAGTCCAGTATATGGTCTTACAATCTAATACCTAGATATATGCTTGATCATAATCCACTATTTAAAATGAGATTTTCGGTGGTGAAATGCTAATTCCTTGCTTCCCAATCAGGACTGGACTGGGTTGAATTATGGAAAGTCAAAGTCTCTATGACAATACCACACCAGATGACAAAGTTTAGTTGTGAGAAAAGAGATCTGTGTTTTTTCTCTGCTAAAAATGATTTCTTTGGTAATATTAGTCATCACACATAATTGCATGTAACCATTTGGTGGTCAACGGGACAGTAATACAGCACTAGCTAGATGCTAAAACATGAGCTAAAGGCTAAAACACAGGCTAAAATGTTTGTGAGAATGTTCATTTCAACCCACATGCAGCTGTACCGCAGTGATTTGTTCAAACCTGAGAGTCTTTCAGTGAAATGAAGAACCAGGTTGTGTTTGCGCTGCTTGGAAGGTGAGTAGTGGCAGGACATAACCAGGATTTGCTAACATTACACGCTTCTGATAGGTCTCAGAGGACAGGGCTGTGAGTAGCTCTGTATGTAGCCGGCTGCGAAACTATGCTACAAACTCAACTATTTTACTTGTTATCATGTGTCAAACAACAGCAGCATTACGCAACTGTTGATAAATATGTTACCTTGTGTTGTACCTGGTAAGACATTATAATGAGCAAAGAAAAGTAGTGTTAGAAAAAAAAGCCAATCTATTTTCACTTTTGTAAAAAATA
The DNA here is from genome assembly GCA_008086565.1 of Thalassoma bifasciatum. Lineage (NCBI taxonomy): Eukaryota > Metazoa > Chordata > Actinopteri > Labriformes > Labridae > Thalassoma > Thalassoma bifasciatum. Next base: position 283,393 of record RPOG01000421.1, on the reverse strand, counting down.
CATCAGGACAGTTCCTGCAAATCCTTTAACTAAAGGGAATCGCTGCAATCCACTTCATACAGATTCTCTGAGAAATTACAATGCTACAAGGTAATGTATTTGTCCACAGTTCTACCCTGTCTAGTCCCTATTTGGAAGCAAGGAATTAACATTTAAAAATAACCTATTTTAGCGCTGATAACTTCATTTTAAATTAGGGTTTGTGATCAGGCATGTATCCAGAGGTAAGAACAAGAAAGTCATCACAGTCTCTTTGACATACAGATAGACCACAATTTATTTGAAATAGGTTACTTTGTTTGGACTTGTTATTTTTTAGGGAGTAATCCCATTTTTTTTGGCTTCAGTGTATTTGATAAGCGATAAACTGGTGAGATAGGCTTTTGGTTTTAATGTTTGATGCTAAATAAAAATTCAGGTCTGCCTGTGCCAATGTGGTTTGAGTTGAATATATTTAAGAAACCATGATGCCCTCAAATTACAAGCCTAAACTGGTTTGTGGCATTGGGTTACAGTGAGTTTATTTTCTCTGCACTAAATTTGTCCTTTTACTCCTCTTTGCTTACCTCTCTTTTTACACACTTTTCAGTTCCAAAGTGATTAGAAGGAAAAGTCCAAAGCATGGAATAAATTATTTCAAGTATGTTTGAACTTAGAATATCCTTCATTCACAGTGGAAATGTAGATCACTTATGTCACATGCACTAGCAGTAACTTCCTGGGGCCTCTCGTGCTCCTGATTCTTGTTATCTACATTTCCTTGAGCTTTTTTTCCCTTGAGTCAACAGGATCAAAGGCTTGGTGTTGATGAAAAACAACCATCATGCATTGAAGTTGTCTGTCTTTTGTTACATTCTAAGAATAAGAAGAGAGCTGGAAAAAAAAAATCTGCGCCAAGATGTTTCAAGCTGAGCCCTGTAGTTGAGAGCTACCAGATGCTCTTCTTATCTTTGATTTTTAAGGAAAAAATTCTCTCCCCACCCAAAAGCCCCACTCCTGGTCTGTCGGGAGAGTTCAACAATTACACTGCCAAGGTGCATTCCTCTGGGATCAATTTGTCACCATTAAGTTTTGTGTAGTGCACATCCAACCACCATGTACCTATAATTGAAGTGAAAGGCAATATTTTGAGTTAGAAATGCGGTCTGCTCAAGGTCATGGGTGAGGACTGAGGGATCAGATGAAATTTTTGCCTCATGGAGTCCTGTAATTTTCTCACATTTTTAGGATGACACATAACGGGCTGTATTCTCAAGGCCTAATTTCTGTTCTTGTCTGTAAATTATGTTTCTGGCCTCTGGCGTGCCATGTTGTCACAAAACAGAGATGAAAACAAGCCCCGCTGTGTCCAAAAGTTGCATTATGCAGAGACCTGAGACACCCAAAAAATTATGTCATGGGGTTAGGTACAAGGCATCATGCAGACAGTGCATTTTCTGCTTTTATAAGTCAGCGAATATCTTTAGAAAATAGTAGATGTGTGACCTTTTGTGAGTCTCATAAAAACACATCATGAGGTATTGCTCTTGAAACAGCAGCATCTGGTTAAATTCTTGGCTTTTCCCCCTTGCTGCATGGTCTTGCCTAGCATTTTTTCTTTAACCAACAACAGCAAAAATGCTAGAATAATAACTTATAAAGAATAAATATGTTATCAGTATTATCATCAGTCTTTATCACCAGAGCCACATCCACAGGTTTCTAGATTTTCTGATAAAAAATGAAAAACTCCTGTCCTGTCCCATTACTGGTGTGAAGCTTAATGGTCCTTAAATTTGACAGATTTTCACATTGTCAGTCTCAGTTAGACCTAAAGTGTGCCAAAGAGGAAAGAACAATATGGTGACATGAAGTTCCTTTCTCTTCAGGCTTGTTGAATATCAGTTAAAATTTCACCTGTCACCAACACCCCAAAGATCTCAAATTACCCGTAATGACTGCTCTCCTGATGCTTCTGATGTCAGTGAAGTACTTTTTGGGGTTATGAAAGAACTTTTTAAAATAAATGTAGAGTGTAAGAAAGACTCATTCAGTCTGGGCAGGGAGTTGCGTAATTTATACTTCGCAAATCACTGTTTTTACAAAACATCCAGAAAAATAATACTACCATTCTTTAAGGAGCTGCAAATGTACACAGAGTAGTTTTCGCAACAAAATGCTGCTAGAACTTCACACACTTTTTCTCCTTGTGGTATAAGGTCATTAAACTGTGTCCCATTTGTTCTGCAGCTCAAATAATTGAACCAAGACGAAGAGTACTTTCTTTATCAAATTAGACATTTAAATGGAAATGTATCATATATATCCTAGAATTCAAAACCGACTGTTTATTCTTAGTATAGCTTAATGCTCAGTAAGTACTTGCCTGCTCTAACTTGCACCAGATTTGTTTAAATGGAAACAGGCAGAATAGTAGACTGCTGTGCCCACAAATGTTATCATGAGTGGTTGTGGTTTACTGATGTGGGTTTCCCAAAGTCTAATTTGATGTCATCTGTTGCAGAGTAGGTCGGCTGAGGGCCAATATACCATTTCTGCATTAGGTCATTGTTTTGTTTTTGCATCTGATGAAATACAACAAATTCTATACAACATATGAGAAACAGAATTTCTGAACTTTCATAAGTGTTCAATAAAGAAGAAGAATATTTAGCCCAACAAAGTATGGCATGTTTGGAATGTTTATTGTGACTATTATTGCATGTGCAGCCATTTGGAGTCCATGTAATAGAAAAACAATCGAGCAGATATTTGGGCTAAGGCCAGATTTTTTCAGAAAGTGGCTGATATTTATGTCAGAAGTAATATTGATCTTTATTATTCTATAAATCACAACAAACTTTGTACTAAACACCAGCTGGTCACTATCTAAGAAAGGTTTTAATTTAGATGGGGTAAATATGTTATCATTATTAAAAGACAATCGTGGCATAGACCTTATGTGTGCAGAAATTAGCCAGTGCCACTCATGCAAAATGCCACTGAATGGATCAAGTATTTTGTCTTTTGATTACTTAGTCAACCTCTAATGGCTGGCAGAAAGCGAGAGAGAGAGGAAACTGCAGGCAGACAGAGGATTTGAAGCTCAGGCTGCTGTTCATGGTTTTCTTTGACCAGATGGATAAAAAAAAAATGTTAACCACTATTTGCCATAAGACAAAAATTAAATGTCATGTTGGAGAAACTAGGAACAGGAAATGTTTGATTATCTTCAAGATTTGATTTGTTTTAAAAGCCTTTTTTTGATATTTGTTGTAATAATTTTTGCATCCTAAGTTTAAAATAGAGCATATTATTTTTATTTTTAGGTCATGTGCTTTTTAAGTGTTTCAGGTCATAACATTTGGCCACATGACAATTTTTGATGCTTGTCTTACCTTTTATCTACATCCCAACCCATGCACATTTAGACCACAATCCCAAACCATTTTTCGCATTAAAATTGTCTCGTCTCACAGCTCACTACTTTTCTGAGTCTAATGGTTGTAAAAAACTTAACCGTTTACAGATTACTTTCTTTGAGCCTCTCAATGGCTTTTAAAACAAAGCCAAAGTAAACCATCTTTAACATGATTCTGAGTCTAGGTTGTTTCATAGCCTAGTGATAGTAACATTTAGACAATTAGAATGAACAAAAGAAACCCTGAGGTCTGATTTTTACTGCCATAATTAAGTGTGTCATGCCATTCCCTTTTCTGACTCTTTAATTTATCTTTCCTTTGTGTCTCAGCTGCTTCAGGATTGTCCAGAAACCTGATGGGAGGTGGGCCCCCACAATGTACCCATCACTGCTCTTTGTGATAATGTCTAACAGGGTAAGAAGTGTCTTCCTGTTGCTACGGAGTCGTGGGTTTTACCACATGCATCCAGACATCAGACGAGATTAGAGGTAATCATGTATGTGTGGGCTTAAAAATGGATAGCATGTGTTGAGACAATTTCCTTCCTTTTCCTGTTCATCTTAAAAAAGCCCCCCGGGAGTTGTGTCTTGTGTTAGTTGCTCTGTGGGCTGGTGGAGCCTGCCTCATTTTAATACAAACCAATGACAAGAGAAGTTCCAGAGCACTTCAGAGCCAGAGAAAATAAAAGCAGGCAGGGCCTGTTTTGTCTAAACATAATAGGAATAATAGGTCAGGCATGTGCGGGTCTCTCTTCAGCAGGTAAGCCAAGCAGACAGCCAGAAGTAGGTCCCTACAATAAAAATTCAAGAAAACAACAGAACACTTTACCATTACCTATTCCAAGCACAGATTTATACTCAACTTTTCTTCCATAATGCAAGGCAGAGACTCAGACCCATCCCATGTCTTCATGGCAACATTATGAAATGATTGAAAAATGTTGTCCAAGCTAGACATGATGTGATTGATATCATGTCATGATTCAAACCGTAGCCTTTATGAGTGAATAACGGTGGTGAAGTAATGAGGATATACAGTAGTATTCCAAGTGTGTCATCAGACACATTATTCTAGGTCAAAGATCTGCTTCTTTTTTTATTTTTGTTTCTATTGAGTTCCTTTTATTTTGTTGTTTGTTATGGACTGTACCCTTGGTTTGTTCTTTTTTTTTAGCATGGCTGGAGGGTGAATTACATTCAAGACAGAGAAATGTATTTAATAATTCTACTCCAAATTATATTTCTGACGGCAGGTCTCTCAGGTCATCAGGTGATGGTCTGTAAGTCATTCCAAAAGTCCGCAGAGGGGGGTCTTAAGTTACCGTGGCCCTTCTCTATGAAATAAACTACCTGCTGACCTGAGGCTCATCACAACTGTCTAAGCCTTGAAAGCAAAACTCAAAACACATCTATTTTACTCAAGCATACGGATAATTGCTCTTTGTGTTTTAATGGGCTTGTGTAAGCATTTCATTTCGTTTTATTTTTGTTTCTGTTTTGTTTAGTCCCTAAAACCTCAACATGGATCAAGCTGAGCTTACAAAGAATGAAATGTGCTCTGTAAAAAAACTTCTATTCTATTCTATTCTATTCTCTCCAGAGAAAGAGGTAAAGTTATTCTACACCCAAAAAAAGTTCAGTCTGCAACATTGTTGTTTGATTTGGCTTACTTTGATTTTGTGGCATTCTGCAAAAGTTGTAAAAACAGATTATAGATTACATCAGGAGTATAATTCTTCCTGATGATTACAGTAATAGAAAGGTAAAAGTCCTACTAACAGACCTCAGTTACAGATAAGTTATTTTATATCATCTTATAACATTTTGACATTTGATAATTGAAAAATGTTATTGTAACAACACGTAGAAACACTGCCATGCGGTTGGTTGGAAAAAAGGCTTTGCAGTCAAGTTATTCAGTTAGAGAGAATGGAAGAACAGTTGTTAAAGTTCGAAGTTAGTGATCACTCAAAGACTTATTTTTCTGAGCCACAAATTAAGACTTTGTCACAATTTCACATAAATCTCCATTGAGGTGACACATTGACGAAGTTTTAATCAGAAAGGGTCGCTGTGACATCAATCTGCTAAGGAGAAAACTTTCTCGGCAAACACGGTTTCATTTTTTTCTGAAATAAAATATTTCCAGAGTGCCTTTGAAATTTAAAAAACAAAAAGTGCCCTCTTGAGGCACAAATATCAGTTTGGTCTGAAGGATAATTAAATGCGGGAGATCAAAGTAACAGAGACACAAGATTCTTGGCTCTTTCGAACTTGTTGTGACAGAAACCCCTGAAAATTTAGAAAAGATGGTTGTTGTTGGACAAAAGAAGTCACGTTTTGGACAAACTTCTTTGACCACAAAATGATGAACAGAATCAGACTCTCAAAAAGGAAGATGAGACTTTAATGAAATTTCATGGCTCATTTAGAAAACACAATAAGAATTACACAGAAATTATAACAGAACATCAAATGCAGTTTTTCTTTATAAACAGGTTTTGGCCTTGAATTATCAGGAAGGTACATCCTAGTACAAACATTTGTCTATTCTTGCTACACTGAAGCAATGTGGTACACAGCCAAGCTCTGTTTAAAACACTAATTTTTAATGCAATCTATCTGGTTAACTGAGGTGTAAAACCCCAGAGCTGTAAAACTAGCTAATCCAAATGACACACAACATCCTCAGTTCTGGTGTCCAACAGCTCTGGGGTTTTTTTTCTTTAGCTTTGATGAATGTAACATTGAACCCAGGGAATTTCTATGAGATTATAGGCCTCTTGATCTCAGAGACAGTTAAACATCTGCTGGATTACACCTGCCATACACAATTTATGTATGCTGCACAAAAATTAGACTTTTGTCAGGTCATTTTACCATTTTTCAAATACCAGATTTAAATGCCAGATTGAAACTTGTCTCGTATCTGTGGAAACTTGACCTGGCCTGGCTTTTTTCCCCTTCACTTATCTCCCCAAAGGGATTAAACAGTAAAACGCAGCAGGCAGTTTGTCTTGGGTGAAAAGTGTTAAAATTGATGTAGTGTAAGGTTTTATTGCGTGAACTACGTATAAAACTGCTAACCAGATATTTTAATGATCTGGATTTCTGTGAGACAGTCTTTTGTCTTTAATGACCCCAGGCATGGCATGTGAAACAGTAGCTGCTGTAATATTTAATTTCTCATTTAGCTCCAGAAGTTATTGGTCTAGAGGAAATACAATAAATCCTGTAACATGTGGTCTCTGAGTGTCATCTTGTTCATCCTGTGAGTCAAACTGTTGAAGTGCTTTTGATCCTCTGGATTACTGTGTTTGAAATACAGTATCTGTCTTGTCATCAAGCATTTCTTGTATTTTAACCCCTTACATACTTACAGATCACCTAATTCTGGCCTATATACAGTACTATATTTCAAAGCTTATAACTAAAGAACCACAAGGTCATTTGGAAGGTTGAAAGATAGAAATATCATGTTTTGATTTGTGGCTTAAGTCCAAATGTGACTGAAACAACTTTTTTCTTTCTCTTTGTGTTTTTTATAACCATTTTTGAAATCCATTAACTTCAAGATGCTTCATGCTTGACATAAGACACCCACCACATCCCTTCTACACCTCATCATCAACATCTGGGAAAAATTAGAGCTTTCTGGGGGAAAAAACAACCTTGTAGAAGTCAAAGAGTTTTTAGTCTCAGGTGATCAAACACCAGGAAGAGTTGTACTCACTGCCCAAGCTCTTGTCAGAAAACTTTGTGCAAACAAAACCAGCTTCATCAGTGCTCTGCATCCTGTTTTTAGTCAACTCTGCTTTTTTGGGGAAAAGGTTCATTAAAAATCATGAAATAGTAGCTCCCATAGAGTCATGGATTGTACCTCCTCTGTTGCGTACATGACTATTAAAGAAGACACACGGCAATAAATTGATCTTGCAAATAATATAAATGACTACAGCTGGCTTCATGCGAGAGGTAGTGTGTGGTTAACTGTACATGTGATTGTCTGCTCAGCTAACAAACAAACAAACAAACGACCCTCTAATGGAGCTGTTACACAAGACCACTGTGCACTATTGGCCAGTCAAACAGGGAGTGCTTGTCGACTATCACAAGCTGTCCTGGGATGAAAACCCAACAGGAAACAATAAGGTTACTTTTACCTTGCAGCTAGAACCCCAAGGAAATCAAACACACCCTGATTTGCCAGATTCACATGGAGGAAGATATACTATAAGATGGCAAAGCTGCTGATATTTATGAGAATGGATGACAACAACACTTTTGATATGTTTGAACTACGAATTCTTCTGGTTGAAAGGAGAGTGAATATTCAGAGTGCGGGCTGTGGCTGTGAAGTAATGACCCCAAACAGGTAGGATGTTCCAGTTGTCGTGATTGCTATCTGAGCGATTCTTTAATCTATTGTTTTGTTGGTCAAGAAAACTGTAAAACAAACTTAGCCAGTGGACTGTGAAGAATCTAAACTTTCTAATGTGGTAAGCTTTCTGATGTTTGACAAAGGCGTCACTGTTTATATGTTAGAGCAGACTTTGTGGATGTCCTCTCTTTTACTCAAGCCATTGTCTTGCTGAATCTTCAGGAATAGAAGGACAGATCTGGACTGGTCAAATTGCTTTTTAATGTTTCTGGGGAAGGTGAGAAGGGGCCTGACATCCTAATAGGGGGTTTGTGGTTATCCGAAAACATTCACATTCTTTATTATTGCCCAAAGAATTTGACATTTATGAGCCGAAAACTTTCAGAACCCTGTAGGAACTTGTATGACCATCACAGATTTTGTCATGTGGTTGTTGGGTGCTCATTAAGTGATAATGATGGTGATGATTTCTGTTTCAGCCACACAGGGAATGAGCATCACTGAGTTCAAGAACCACTCCTGGATCAATGTAAGAATCCACCTTAGGATTTGATCTCAGTGAATATGTTTGGTTAATGCTAATCATGGTCTTTTAACTTTCATAGCAGTCACTTGAGATCCCACTGACGTGTCTTCACACCAGCTGCATGCTCTATGAAAAACAAGATGTCTGGGAGCAAGTCAGGGTTCGTTTTAAAGATGCTGATAAGAATCACATTCTTGCTGTTTGATTTATATTCATGCATTGAGAAATTGGTTGGTGGTTTTAAATCTATCTCTGTTGCAGAAAAAAATGTGTAATGCTGCTTGAATCCCAGTTATGCTTGACTGGAGGCAGATATACTGAAATATTGTGCCTCTTTATCAGGAGGAAATGTGCTGCAGACAATGAGAGTGGACTGCCATCAAATTCAGATGAAGACTATTGGGTATTCAACCAATTCTCATGAAGAGAAGACAGAGAACCAAAAGCGCAGCCACAAAGGCTTCAGGGTAGTCACGAAAGGAAGTAGCCTGATTTTCAAACATGCAGACATATGCACATACCAGAAACACTCATTTTCCTATTTTAAAACATCAAGAAGAAATTCAGTCTTATAACCGTTGATTCCGTTTCAAGGACATTGGGAAACTCACCACAGTTTTCTAATCTGAATTTGTTCCTAGCAAAGAACAAAATCTAAGAACACTGAAAAAATCCATACACAGATTTGAGCGATAGTGTGCTGGTTAACTTCCATTCTGATTGCTCATAGCCTTCACTGTTAAATGTAACTTGTTGTGTTGATTTGAAAATATTATATAAAAGGATAGAAAATAAATGTTGTTGTTCCAACACCAACAGAAGTTAGATTTGTTACATCAGATGTATTGTGTCAACTCTTGTCTTTGTTTGGTTGATTTATATCTGTTGGTTGTCTTTTCTTCTTTAGGTAGTTGTTTGAAATAATCTCTTTCAACGTAATTAAACTCTTCAGTTGAGTTAACCTTTTTGTTGTCCTTTATTTAAATTGTATTTGTTGGCCTGAACCATTGCACACCTTTATTTATTAAGTTCCACAGGGACCCACAAAGACATTTTTGGTGTTTCTTGAAAGCTGTAGCTTTACTAAACAGCCAGGAGGGGCTCAGGTGATTGTCAAGTAAATAAGCATTTCCAATTTATTTGGACATAAAATTTCAAGTTGAAATATAATTTGTAGATGTGACGATTCCAAATTATTAGTGTTATCACAACAGCACCATGAAACTTTTGACAGAATAATATCCTACACTAACAAATGAGCAATGGTGCATTTTACAGGGTTCTTAAAACAAGCAACACGTAGATCAATGTGATTTTATCAGCTGCTGTCGCAACTTACCATAATAAATCAGGTTGTTTGGTGGTAGGTAATGCTGCTGGGAGTGAAACAAAGCACTTTTTTTTCACCCGTAGTCATAGTGTACAAGGCCTCTGACTCAGTGAGGATGTGGTGTTCAGCACTGTCGGAGCAAACTTTTCTTTTTTATTTGTGAAAATTAGTTGTATATCTCCACATCATGATACTTTTCTGAAGAAGTCTACTACGGTTGAATTTAATGCTCTTTTGGGGCATCGACCTGGATGCATACTGTAAATGAATTTTTTTTTCACCGTTAGTTCATCACTAATGACTGGACCTGCATATGGGCTTAGGTTCATATGTCTGACTTAAAAACATTCACAGAACAGTGTTTAGGGGCTGGGTCCATGTGGTTTCCAAATAAAACTTTTTAAGTGTCTTTGACCAAGTCTTCAGTCTTAAGTTTTCATTTCTTCTATTAACACCAGACATTTTTACTCACAATTCAAAATGATATTAGTGTTTTGCATCATATACTTATAGGGCTTTGAACTTTTCTTCTCTCTGAAACATATTCTGTATAACCCCAAGGCTTTTTCCTTGATCTACTGTTTACTTTTATGCAAAGTCAGAAATTATCTTCACAATGTAAATATCCAGGGGTCTGAGGGGATGCTTCTTTGGCGTCAGCTGACTGATGGTTCTTGTTTGCCCTGCATCTCTTGAGCTGTTTTCTGATCTGTTTTTGTTCTGAAAACTATTCAAAAAGCATATGCCTAAAGGATATTGGCAAGAAGATTTGCCAGCACCACACATGTTGGTGTTCGACCATTGCCAGAAACCACTGAATGTTTTTTTCACTGCTTATGTAATGTCACAGGGGGTTTTCCCTACCACTAGATGGTGTTTCTTTGACACATTGTGGTAGTGCAGCAATTATTCCATCAAGCTGTCTTGGGTAATATTCATGCTTGTAATGCCTGTGAGGCACAGTGTTGTAACTTGTTGTACTTAAGTACAGTTTTCACATATCTGTATTTCACTTCGGTATTCATATTTCCATTTCCATTCCATTTTTTAGTTTTGCTCCTCTTCATTTCCTAAATGAAACATCTACCTTTACTCTGTTACATTCTGCTTAGCCCTCTTAGGTACTCCTGACTACAAAATTAAATCAGAAAAAATCTGAGAGAGTGATGTAATGCCTGTGTGTCATATCAACTGCCAAGTGTGGAGAAGAAGTTCTGCACGTCTGGGTTTGTCCCATTATTGATACCATCATGGATGCACCTGCTGCAGGCTTTACTGAAAACCAGTCTTGTATAAAGTACGTGAAAGCAATTCTAGTAGAAGTTCAAGTGTATAACCAGACAATGAGTTTGGTGGAAGTGTAAATCACCTTGTAGAATGTTATTGAATTCTCACAACTTTGAGAACCAACTTCCTCTTAAGATGAACAAACACTTTTTCAGTTTCAGGGAATAACTTCATGTCAGTTGAAAGACAGGTGCACTTTGTCCATGTAACACACAGGGAAGTTGAAAGGGAGAGCTCGTCACTGTTGATGGTGGCAGAAGTTTCATTTTTAATGTTGAAAAAGTCCAAGCCTCATTCTCCTGTGCCTGGATATTGCGCTTTTACTGTAAGGAAGACACAATCATTTCCATAGTGAAAACTCAAACTGCTCACTTTTTTAAAGATACTTTTACTTCTAATTCTAAAAGGGATTGTGAGGACTTTCTAAGTGATCTTGAAAAGTCTTGTCTCTCTTATGCGAGATCATAATGGGGGGAAACTGCTACTTTCTTCACTCGTTTGCTCCAGTGCCAGTGCTATGATTTGCATTTGTCTTCCAGCACTGCTACATGAGTAAAAACTTTTTGATATGTAAATTTTAAACCTTAAGTAGTAAACTCTTAGATCAGATCCTTATGATCATAAATTGTTGCTCATTGTCCTTTCTCGTCTGCTTTATGTTCTGGATTGAACATCTTGATGTTTCTGTTGTCCCTTGTTTTGGTGAGTCCCTTCATCCCATTAGCTTAACGTCAGTTCAGTTTATTTTGCTTATTTTTTCCAACATATTCTGAATATTTTCGGTGGCATGTTAACACAAACCATTTTCGTAACAAAACAAAATACCATCACAAGTAAGTGCCATAAAAACACAAAGTTACTGTGTTACTGTGTTATTTGTACAGTTCTCCACCTCAAAAAGTTCTGCAGATAACTCTGAATGTTTGCACACCTTTACTGTATTTTCTTAAAGATCTTAAGTAACTGTGTCACGCGATTAGAGTGCTGCAGTCACACACTTGAAAATCTACCACTTTTTGATCTTTTTTTCAATATTTCCCAAGCAGGAGATAAAACTCCAACATGTTTTGAATTAGGATGGGCTTTTTTCCCTCTGGTGTTGCCTCTCTGTGTGTAGTTAATTCAGATCATTTGTGATTGATGAAAAAGGATTTTGGCATCACCTTTTTGGCTCACACATTGTCTTTGCTTAACATGACAATCTAATTACAAGATGGTGTTTTCAGCAAATGCATCATGTTTGAATTAAGACTTTCTGCGACACAGAGAAACAAGCTATCCAGCCAGTTAAAGATATGTATTTGCATTATTGGGAAGGATCTGATTTGATTATCAATCAGTGATCACCGGAACATTGTTTTGTCTAGAAACTGTTTACGATTGATCCTGTTAGTAAACTTTGAGCAGAATAATCTAACTCTGTTATATTCTTTTTGAGGATTCAAGAGGTTCACAGTTGCATATGGGATTCATTTTTCTGCAGAATTTCTTATACAAAGATTTTGTGTCGTGACTGATTATTTGCCAGAATTTTTTGCGCAAACCAATCCCATGTGTTTTTCCCCAGTTCCCCTGTCCTCATGTATTTGATGTAATTGTCGGCTGATTAGGGTTCATTACCTCTTGAACAACTTCCATTCTCAAATCTGCACGTTGTCCGTCATTTCCTCTAAGAGGCCAGTAAGCAGACCCGGGAGTTAAAACACAATCCCTAAAATCTGCCTACAATTTTCCTGCTCCAGTGGAGCACAAGACTAAGGGGTCTTTTCAGGGGGAGGATGGTGGTGCACTGTGTGCAGGCGCCAGCTCAAACATATGTTAACTTTCTCCACGCTTTCAAAACTGTAATTTACAAAAGTTAGTACCTGGAGCAGAGTGTTACAGTGAAAGATAGACAAAAAATGCTTGAAGAGAATGACTAGGGACTAATAACAGGGTTGTCAGAGGAGCTACTTGTTGAAACATAGAGTGTATAATGGACAAGAGCGTGCTGCAACTTCAGAGTTACATTTTTAAACTTTAACGAAGCTGCAATTTTTTATTTGAGAAACCCACCACCAATTATGGCCTCTTGTAAAGCTTGGTACACTTTCTATACCATGACCCCCCACCCTCTTTCCAGTGTATACAACACACTTACAAAGCTAGCTAGGCCCCAAGTGGCTGTGTTAATGATAAGGCACAACACAGTAAGGGAAAATAGGGTTGTTAAAAAGCAGATGGCTACACGGGTCCACAGATGGGATTGATATTGACATGGCTGGAGGTGATGTGCTATATTGTAGGTTCTGCAGGCAAGTGGAAAGATGTATGCGCTCTAATGAGTCTGGGTGGTGGGGGGGTTGCAGCTGTGTTGGAAGGGGGTTGTTTACGCTATACCAACAAAATATTCCTGCAGTCTGAAGGAGACACAGGCGGAGAAGGGAGGAGGTGTCGTCTCTGATTCACCAGCCGGTAGGTGCACTACCGTACCTACTGTTTATTAGGAAAATACCAATTTGAATCATTTTGAATTTGCATTAGCTGTCAATTTTCAGATTTTTTACCAAGGTTGATTATCAAATTTGACCTCACTTCTCTTTTTTTCTCGTTCCTGGTTTCCACCAGTGATCATGCAGACAGTGGTCGTTTTCCTCATGATGGCTCTGGTGGAGCTGGGTGTCAGCCAGCGTTACAGCCAGTTCCAGTGGCTGTCCCAGCTGAGAGGGCGGCGGCGTTACGCCGGCTGGCAGGCTGAGGATGTGGACTGCCCCCTGGAGTGCGACTGCCCGTCTGCCTACCCCACAGCTATGTACTGTCACGGCCGCAACCTTCAGCACGTCCCTTACGTCCCCTCACACATTAAATACGCTTACCTGCAGCATAACCAAATCACAAGCATCCAGGACGGAGTGTTTGACAATGCTACTAACTTAGTTTGGATTGTGCTGTTCAACAACCAGCTCAACTCAGACAAGATTGGCAAGAATGTGTTCAGCAAGCTCAAGAACCTGGACCAGCTGTTTTTGGATCACAATGAGCTCACACGTGTTCCCCAAAATCTGCCAAAGGCTATCACAACCCTGCGACTTGGTCACAACAAGATCTCAAAACTCAGCTCTAGCACTTTCGGGGGGATGATCAACCTCACCACGCTGCAGCTCCAGGCTAATGCCATTGAGGATGTAGGAGCTGCGTGTAAGGGACTGAAGTCTCTGTCCATGCTGGATTTGAGGAAAAACAAGCTTAAGAAAATACCCGAGAACCTCCCTGAGAGGCTGCAGCAGCTCTACTTGGAGTTCAACAACATCGAAAGTGTGCCAGCAGGATTTCTCACCATGTATCCCAAACTGCACTTTGTTAGGTTGGCTCACAACAAGCTGACGGACAAAGGGCTTCCCTCTAACGTCTTCAACATCAGCACGCTGGTTGAGCTTGACCTTTCTTTCAATAAACTGGAGAGAATCCCTGTTGTCAGTAGGAACCTGGAGAACCTATATTTACATGCCAATAAGATCAAAGGTATGAATAATCTTCTGCTATATATTTGAAGTTTTGTTTGTACATATTTAAATCCTTTGGGATACAAAAGCAATGTAAAGACTTCAACCCAAAAATGGTTTTGTTTTTAAAACTATCCTCTACTCATACAGTAGATGCCCCCAGTCCTTTTTTCCGACCCCACCAACATTTTCAATGGTGTAATACAAAGTTTTCCCCTCAGATTTAACTGGCATAACTGGGTCAGCAAGGAACACACTCTGGTACCAATATGGGCGGGATGTTTAAAAACAAATCTATTGAATGGGGTTGCACAATGAATTGGCTGAAGACGGAATTCAATTTGTCTTTGAGTAAACTTTATAGATAGTTGTTCTCCCTCCAGTTCAATACTCCCCAGTCAATTTGTGGTTTTTAAATGAAGATCAAAAGTCTACCAAGTCACCCACTTTGTTTATTCAAGATCCCTAACTTTCTGCTTTTGACAGTGTTTACTACTGCTGCTTTTTGAAGCTCTTTTTTTGTCCTCTCTTTGTCTTAAAGATGGATGTAATGCTTTTTTTGGCATGCCCATATGTACTACACAATGCTGTGGGCGTGGAGTCGGAGGACTCTTTAACCACTAGATGTCTCCAAAGAAAATGGGTATTAGCTCGAGGCCAGTATCGGGAGAAGGATTTTTTTTATGCCCTGTACAAACTTTGTGGAACTAATTAGGCAATACTGTATATTAAAAAGCAAAGAAAACTCCAGAAAATATTTAAACAGGGAACAATTTTGGGTTAAAGTATCTCCAAGTGGATTTTTGAGTAGCTATTGGAAGAAATGAGAGAATGGACTAGAGCATCTTATATCTTAACGTCACCGTAAATGTTTGCACTAAGTCTTATACATGATCTTGTCTGCTTTTTTTCAGAGTTCTCACTGAACAGTTTCTGCAGGACCATCGACGTAAGAAACTTCTCCAGACTGAGAGTGCTGCGCTTGGATGCCAACAAGATCAGTGCCAGAGACATTCCTGCTGAGGCCGCCTACTGTTTGCGGCGCGTTGCTTCTATTGATGTGTAGTGCTCCCTGTTTTCTTGCATGTGTGATGCATCACAAGTCATCCACAGCGCTCTTGCTTCATCTGCAGCAAATGTAGGATGTTTTGTTAACCGTGACTCAGCTTTACCGAAATAGTTGACAGTTCTCGCCCTCAAAATACATTTCTTTTTAGTCAGTGGGCTTTAAAGCTTTTTTGTGAGGGCCATTTTTGATATTTCCAAATGATTAAACAGTTCTGGTGTTAGTCAACGGGAAATACCACAGTCGTATAATCACGTATCCAGATGTCGTATGGGTCATAGGAAGCAATAAGAAAAGGCCACACGATGTGCTGTCCTTCAACAAACTAATTTGATTATCAGTTGCAGCATTCTGGTAGAAAAATCCACATGAGTGTAATCATGCAGGTGATGACAATTAAATGTCTTTCCCATATCAGTTGCCAAACTTTAATTTCTTCAAAACCACTAACCAATGATGTGAGAGTCAGTTTGGATCTTTGCCTCCACCGTGTGGCACTGGATGATAAAACAGAAGGTAAAACAGCAACCTTTCTAAATCATCTGATCAGGGGCACATTTTCATTACATTTTATCATTGTTTTTTTTAATCTGTGGAGTTCTTCTATATTTAACTTCTTTGACCACATGTTTGTGGTGCATATATCAGATAGAAATATGGGTTTCCCCTATTAAAGCTAAAAATTATGTATCAATAATCAGGTTTTTGTTCTCACTGTATTTTATATCTATCATCTAATGTTTTGATTCTTTGTTGTTGATTCTTTTTATTCCAAAAGAATTTATATTCTGAAATTTAAAAGATCATGTGTTTTGATTTATTTTTAAAAGATACATGACTACTTTTGAAACAGCTATCTTTTTGATGTTCAAATATTTCGATTCAAATTGATCCAATTCATTTTGTAGACCGAGTTTAACGGCAGTGGATTTTATGTTATACTTGGTAAGTCAGCTTTTTTTCCTGGGAATCACAGAAATTTGTGTCAAAACCATATTAAAAAGTTGCCACATTAAAGTGTCCACTTTTAGGGTGAATGTGATGTATTCGTCACAACAGTAGCATCTTCTGTTTCCTCATTTCAAAGGTAAAAAGAGGCCGGCAAAGAGAAAAGGGGCGGCGACTCTTTTGACAGTTCTAACTGGTCTCAGGCAGTTCCCACATATTTATTGTTGAAGACAACTCGCCTTTTCATCTTCCACAGCTGCCTTTAATCCTGTGCAGAAGGGCCCTAAATTCAATTACAGGAATACTTTCCTTACTTTGTAATGGAGCAATGTTTTGGGATGAAGAATGGATCAGTGCCAATGCCACAGTAGTTTACACACTGATAAGCAGTAGCCTGTGAAATTAAGGTTTTTACAGATTATGTGAAATTGCAGCTCTACCGCACATGGTTCTCCAGAGGCTGTGAGGTTGGGAGCATTTTTTTTTCTTTTCCCTCCCCTGCTTCCTAAACAGACTTTTCAAAAACACAGAAGCAGCCAACACATATGCACATAATCTCATGTGGGAAAGTTTGGACAAGATTTGCCAACATGCTCTTCAGTTAGTCACATAACAAGGTGCAAGGAATTGGTCTCAAAATCTGACATTATGTAATTTATTGTTGTAAAACATAAGGCAGGACTATCACTGAGCAAACATGAGTGAAAGTCATCAGAAACCCCCTCTTGAGCCCCCACCTCTCATCCCCTTTCTCCCTAAGCATTCTGCTATTTGCCAAAACCACCAAGTTCTTCCCTCCATGTGACTTTGTGCTCTTGAACAGCTGATACTCAATGCATCCAAGATAAATTTCCTTAAGAACATTAACAGCTATCTCATCTTATCCTGTCGCGCCCCGCTTAGTGAAGACATCTTTTGTAAAGCTGCAGCAGCAACTGCTGTGAATCTATGCGGATCATTATCTACCTCAGCCAATATCAGCAACTCAGTGTGTGTGACCGACAACAGAATATACTCCAGGGTACATGTGGAAATATTCATACTGTTTTGCAATAAAACTGAATACAATTCATTGATCATTGCTTCTTAAACCTAGCAGCTCAGACATTGTACATTTATCAGCGTTCTCAGGAATTGGTGGTGTTAGCTTTCCAAATCAGCGGGAAACACTGTTTTGGCAGGAATTAAAGCATTTAAGAGACCTCAAAGAGCTTAACAAGCACAGCTGTAAAGTGGCATGAATCTTTTAATGAGACCATTACCTGCTCTTTAGATGTGGTTTCATGATGTTCACATATCAATGCACTGCTAACTGGACTGCATCTTATTTTACAACATCAGTATTAATAAAACTTTTATTATCAGTACAGTGATCGAATAACATCAAACTAATAAATAACTTGACGTGTTTTGCAAACATCATTATGAACATTTGGTTAAATGGTAGCAAATAGAGAAACATTATCCAACATACATAACTAGTGTAAAAATAAAACTTTTTTTAGTGGAAGATATCTGCAGTAGGTAACGCATAAACATTATATACATAGCATTGTTCTCAAAATGAGGTCCATCTCTGCTCTCTGTCAAAGCCAAGCTTCTGATTAAATAGGTGGGCATGATAAGTTGCACACATGGTACTGATATGAAAACTTGTTCGTGATGGGCAAAATGTACAGCTTCACATGTGCTCTGTCTGCTGCTGCAGGGATGCGCTCTTTACTGCCTGTAGAAAAGGGAGAATAACACATGTGTAAGGATGTATGTGATCTGCAGTCACACTGTACATTGAGGCAGTTCCAGGTGTTTGTTTAATAGGTTCTGGCTCAGACTGTTTTACCATCTATAACACTTTTATGTAGGAGAGGATACTCACACTATTGTAGCTCCATCTCCATTTCCTGGAGGTCTCTGCTTTGATCCAGGTGACAGAGGTATGCATTAGTACATTTAACACAGGGGGATTGATTGTTGTAAACTGCAAATGTTGGTGTATTCTTACCTTGAGTTTGTGTATGATATTGATCTGTGTGAGCTGGGATTCTTCTGTTTGGAAAAGAAAAGAGCATGAAAATAAAATCCACAGGCCACATATGGTGAGAGCTACAGAGGTGATGTTGGGGCAACGAACACCCCATTTCACATGTGATGAAAACACTAAAACACTCTCTCACAATGTTTCAGGGTTTCTGAGTGATGATGGGATACCAGGCTGGGGGAGAAAGTGTGAAGGTAAAGTATGGATATGAAGTTGATAGAGCAGGGGAATTGAACACTGAAGGAAGTAGACATGTTTTAAACATGGGGCACATGAACACGCAAGGAATTTGCTCTCATTATCTCAATTATTCCATTCTGGAGTAATACAAAGTTTATATCAGGTAGAAAAGGAGTGAGGATTTTCAGTTATGGAGTATGGAGGGTATTCAGAGAGTAAGGGCCCTCCATACGTGGATGGAGTTTTGCTTACTTTTGAATATTGATGTGAAAAGTATCGAGAATCGTAAAAAAATCAATTTCTTTCAATATTAACTGTTAAAAAAGATTATCTGGAAGATTACATGTATTCCACTTTGAATGAAATTAGAGAAGATAACCCTGGATATCAAAATTTTACAGAGTAGTAATGCCAAAGCACCAATACTAGACGAACTAAATGCATGGGGAAATGACATTCAAGAAGATATTTATGAAGCGGACTAGAATGAGGCATGGGAACAGAAAATAAATAAAAGACTGACATTAATATAAATGGTTAACAAGAATGTACATTACTCCTGTCAAACTTCATCATACGTCTGCAAATATTTCAGATATTTGTACTAAATATGTCCATGAAAAAGGTAGTCTTATCCAAGGCTTATTGGAATTGTCCAAAGATTCAGGATCTTTGGATATAAAATATTTGTCAGAGGTTTCTAAAACAAAAAATCTTTTGAATAATATTTCCCGAGGACCTTACATGAAAGCACAAACATACTGGACTTTGGACTTCTGTAAGCAAGGAGGGCTCTTGTGCGACGCTGGAAAAGTATGGACACTCCTGTATTGAGAATGGGAATACGGGAACTTTCAGAGTGTATTGGCATGGAGAGATAAACAGATATTGCTTTCGGAAAACGGAGAGTGCTGTTCAGCTCTGGGAACCAGTCATGAACATTATCATTTCATTTTATTATTATACAAATATGTGTACAAGTTAGGTGTGGGTTTGAGTAATTTGTCACTACATATATGAGTTTCAGGTCTTTCTAAGTGCAACTGTATATTTCCTTTGTGTTCATAAAAAATGCAGACATGATATTGGGGAGAAGAGATGTTTTCAACACATTTGAATCAAGAAAAGGCATCTAAGGTCTTTCTTTACAACACAGTTCTTACATACTCTTCAAACCTACAGCAGCTAAGTTGTTCAGAGTTTAAATCAACACTTTGGATAAAGTTACACTTAAAAGTCCTCAGATATGTGATGTTTATATGTTTGGTGATCCCCCTGTAGACAAAGCAAAGCTAGCTCCTTGTTCTCAGCTCGCGGGTGGCAACAGAGGTGGGTCACAGGTCAGTTACGAAAGGATCCTGGCCAAAACTGTCCTCTGAAGGGAAAACAGAGCAGCAGAGATGGGAATTTGAAGTCTTTTGAAAGACACTATTTGTTTAGTACTAAAAGGAGCCGTATGTTTGGCTCAGGTTTAAAGCGTCATGCACACAGATTCCCCGATTGCCCCTATTCCTTGGAAAAAGTGCAGGTGGACAGAGCTCGCATGTGTCAGAGTCAGGTTTAAAATTTACAGCAAAGTTATAGCTGTGAACTCACTCACAGGACCTTGGTTGTAGCAACATATAGATTACATCAGCGTGTAAAGGGTGCCCTCCCTTCTGTGTCTGCACAGCACACTAAATCAAACTGCAAGTTTATGGATGGGAACAAGTATTGTACTCTACTGAGATTGTGATTAAAAAGCTCATTCAGCTAACAGCCATCGACAATTTTGTAAATGAACAAGATTCAACTTTCTCAGAACGGCATTACAGTTTAACCTCTGTACCACTCTATATGGTAAAAAAAAAAAAAATAGAATTAGAGACACTCACTGACACTGATTACTCACTCTCTAGAATTAATGCTCACAGACATGCAAGTGCCCCAAGTTGTGCATCGTTTCCTAGTGTTCACTTTTTCTCACAGCGTTATGAGTACTTTCACCCTGCTGTAGTCACACATGCTCTTTGGGAACACAGATGATGTTAATTAAAGTCAGAAGCGAGTTTAGTACATCGGCCTTAGAGGGAGTTAGTCAACAGGGCAACATTTGCTCCAACACTGTGGCAAAAAGGCGAGACAGGAAATAAAGTGATGCAAGGAAAAGCTACGAAAAAAGCCTCCCCAAAGGCAACAGTACAAGCAGCTTCTTATTGGCAGAGAGTGATTACCTTTTTTAAAAGCCTCCTACCAATATCTGAGCAGCCACTGCCAGCAATACAGTGCCCCAGAAACTTTAGTGTTAGGGGGTCTCAGGTTCAGAGGTCATTCTCATCTTCCACCCAGACATTTGCTTTGTGACAGTGTACAAATACATTATTCAAATAGTTTCCTGTTGAGGAGACACAACAGGTGACAATACTCTAAACAACATACAATAAATTTGAGCTAATTCATGAGGAACGAAAAGCAATTGTAGGATATCCATGGAAACAACTCCTCAGTGCTAATTTCAGCAACAAAGATGCTAACAGGGTGTTACCACACATGAAAGACAATGAAAGGGAAACATGCTCTGCATAACCAAGTCTCAAATGTTCTGAAAATTTGTAATTCCCTTTTTTTTTTTTTTTTTTTAATAACCTTGAACTGACTGTAAGCTGGATTGCACTCTTGACAACAGAATCAATTTGTGACATTAACTTAAAGAAAGCCTCCTCTTTCTTTCCATAAACATGAGTTTTCTGTAGGCGGAAGGATGTTTTCTTGAAAGGAGTAAGGCTAAAACGGCGTCTGACTGATCACATTCTTGCCAACCACAGGCCTGACACCCTCATTTGAAATAGTTTACCAGTTATGCAGGGCTTCAGTTTAATGCAGAGTCACTGACGTAACTTTCTCTCTTATGGTGTGGTGTGCAAACTTAAAGACATCCCCTGCCTCCTTTGTGATCCACATCATCTTGCCATTCAGCACGCTTGTTAAAAATCTGAAAACAATGCGACACTCAATTGTTCAGCTCTGTCGCCTTTGCAGTTTGCATATTCTTACAGGCGGTTATGCTTCTCACAGCACACATGCAGCAAACATACAGAACATGTTTCATGAACTTCACTCGTGCTGCTGACAGGCAGGAGTACTACACTGTGGCTGCCAAATGCCTTGTACATGCATACATGTGATGGGACAGTTCAAAATACAAATTTGACTTAGCTCATTAAATTTCACAAAAGAAAACTCAAAACACAAATGTGGAGTGTCTTTTTCGATCACTCTAGAAACTTATATACCCTCAAAAAGAAAAAAAAAGGAAGGCGAAGAAAAAGAAGAAAACTATTCCCAGATTCCTCTTACCGCACATCAGCCTTTGAAGAGTTGAGTTTCATGCAAATATGCTCCAATACCCGCTGATCAAATATTAAATTAGCTTCCCATGTCTAAATAAAGCCGGAAAACAACTCAACTACTGCCAAAATCTGATTAACTTGTGAGGTTTGCAAGAGCTATTAACATATTGATGCTTTAAAGGAAATATTTTTCCAACAAGTGGTTTAAGATTTTATTTATGATGTTCTCAGGATAGTAACTAAAAACCAAATTTGAAGGTGCAGCCAATTCCATGTTGTTAGAAGGTGTTACATGATTCGTAAATGATGCTTAAGTTGTGGCCAAAGGGGGAATGAATCACAAAAAGGAAGATTTAGAGCTAAGCCAGGTGACAATGGAAATCAAAAATTCACTACCTGATTAAACGAAAACCTGCTCACAACCTTAATTAGCCTCAAATTGAAGATAGGGCAAAAGAGCTCTCACACTTTTGAACATTTGCTATTGCAAAACAGTACTTTTGCCTTCATCAGCCTCCTCTGTGTTTTGTTAATCTCAGTATTTGCCAGCAAAGGAAGGGCTGGTCCCTTTTTTAAGAGGGAGTTCCCCAGAGGGACTCTTTATTGCATTGTGACAGGACTGCATTGCTAGAAGTTGTAAGAGCACATGTAATTTCAAATTTAACAAAACAGAAGTGTCTATACCTTTTGTGAGATGAGACAGTAGAGAGTGAGGATGAACAGCAGTCCTCCGCAGATAGAGGCGATGATAAATCCAAGCTTGTACAGGTCTCTGTCTGTCCTTCTGTGTGAGGCCTTCTCCGAGTTGCTATTGTAACTTTCTGTAGAAAAGGACACACTATATGTGATCTCTGTGGTCTCACACATCTGTATAATTCATCAGAGGACTCTCAGGAAGATAAAATTCCCACCGGTTAAATGTTCTGTGGGTGACTCTGTAAACGACTCCGTCGTGGAGTCGAAGCTTTCTGTGTATTCTTGCTGGCAGCGCCAATCTACTGGTGCATCGCTTGTCGTCACCAGCTCCCAGTAAGCAGACAACACCTCTGAGGCCTTCTGAAGCGCCTCGGAAGGGGACCCTTGGTACATCATCTCAAAACTCTCTGGCTTATCCTGCAGCAGAGTCCCAGAAAATACCTTAAATGTTTTGCAGATTTATCTACTCATCCTTGGCAGTTCTTCTCATTGCATATTTCTCTGCTGTGGTTTGTATTATAGCCTTTTTAAACCTCTCTGCCCTAAGAAAAAAAATTGAAGCATACAAGTGAGCCCTACACTCACCTCCACCTCCTCATTTATCTGAGGGACACATTTCTGAGAGTAGATGTTGAGGATGAGCGCCCTCAGGGACTGAACGTAGCCGTCATTGACTGAACCCCGGCTGTATTTGAAATGGGTGGTGAGGAGCTCCAGTATCCACGGTAAAGCAGCTTTAACAAAGCAACATTTACTCTGCAGGAAATCAGGGTGTGAGGTCATTAACGCAACACGTGATTCAGTTCATGGAAAGTTTTAATCAAAGCCTTGGAAAGGAAACAGCCCCGTAAAACAAAGGTTACTTTACCAAACTCCTCCGCTCTGTGAATGTGTAGGTTATGGAGCACCCACTTCTTAACTGGTTATCCATCTGCAGAGGCAACAAGAAAGACTTCATGACCTCTGAGTGAATACTCAATGTGAATCCAACAGCACTGTTTTTCATGATATTTCAACACCTACCAGATGCCTGACTATTAGCAGGTGCTCCCTTGTGATGGAGTGTCTGCATGGACCAGGGACCTCAGTCATAGTCAGAGGGAAGCTCAGGAACATAAGCACACACAGACACTTTACCTGCAACTGATACAACCAAACACAAGCTTAACATCGCCTCAGATCTGCAAAGAACTTGAGCTTAAGCATAAACACAGACATATATGTGACCAGCAGGACAGCTCATGCAGACAAATATATCAAAATTACAACTCCACAAACTCAACCACAGAGACATTCAGGGCATATAGGCATCTTAAACCTTAACCATTTCAATATGAATGCCCTCTAAATAGTAGCCTCTCTCTGATTCAGCTTTCCTCCCTAACCTGTCATCAAGAGAGTTCTCTTATAAATTATTTTACAAGGAAAACAAAGTTCAAAGCCAACACAAACGGAATTTCCTCTCAAATGTGCCAAAAGCAGTTTTTCAGTATATGCAGCTGAACTCTTCCAACTCCTCCATCCAACATGTTCCTCACAATGTTTTCATAAAGTTCAAGTTAACACGAAAAGCTGCTCAGTTACATCAACAACAGCACCTTCTCCACGCCTCCTCTGCACAAGATGTTTGTTATTCATTGCAGCACAGCTTCTCATCTCAAGTATCAGCTTTTTGCTGTGACACATCCAGTAGCCCATGTTTAACTGTGCTTGACCTCAAAGGAACCTAAAGCTGGTGAGCGATTGGTTCCACTTCTGGTCAAATAGTGCCCTCTATCATGAAAACATGGCCTGAGCATCATACGCTGACTTGAATAATGTCTGCTGTCAAGCACCTTTTGGCAACTGGTATAGTGAAATGGGCTCCAGACGGACCTTCACTGAGGATTAAAAGATGGAATACAGGCATATGTTTTTCACACTGTGCGCTAAATGTCTGCCCTATGCGGTATTCCTTAGTAATCATCCTCTTGACTCACTTGACCCCTGCTTTTGCAACAGTCAAGACAGATGTCAGAGTACAACTAAACTGAAACAATAAGACATGATTTATCTGTTCCCTTCTTCACTTCTGAGATACATTAAGACACAAAGGACATTTCTTTGAGCCACAAGAGACAGCTTGTATCCCTTTCATTATTTGTTGCCTGTTCCTCATATTACGCAGTGCAGTAAAGTTTAACTCTTTAGTACTCATCAACTTTGTGCACTCTCCCCCAAAGATCACTCTCACGATTCTCCATGAATCTTGGCTGAACAAAATGTGCATGCAGATTTATAGCTTGGACTTGAAGCAAAGGAGAAAATCTTGCGAGATCATGAATTAAATCATAAAAAATAAAGAAAAGGTTAACAAACTGTTTAGAGTTTTATTTGAAACAGTGAAGATGGCAAAAAAGTGACTCTCAAAGTAAAACAAGATGCCGTGTGTGAGCTGAAAGACTTTCATACCAGACTACTATTAGACTACCCACTCAATAACTGATGATGAAACATAATCAAATTAATGTAATCTAATCAGGCTATTAATGTGACTGCTATGTGGCAAATGCAGGAGCACATGATGCAAATGTCACCTGTCACATGATTGTTTTTCTCCATGCTGTCTATGATATCTGTATGTAGGTCAGCAATCTCCACAATCAAGCAAAAACGGTTTTATCCACACACGTAACATGCAAAGGTCTTTTTCAGCATTGCACAACTCAGGATTTTTTTGGTGCATTTATTATTCTGCAGTGGTTGTAAAAGAGTTCTCACCTACCTTTACTTTGCTCTGAATCAGGGTTGACACAAGGATGGTCATCTGGTACGTGTTTGACAATGGAAAACACCAGACTCCTCTGTCACATACATTGAAGCAAACAGATCCTTGTCATATATTCAGTTCCACTCCACAGAAAGGAATTTGCCGTTGAGTAAATATGCCACTTAGTCATGTGGCGCTGTTCCTCAGTGCATCGTCTGACGTGCTCCTTCTGCACAGAGTGAGTTCAAAAGCAGACTAACTGTTTGAGCTGACAGACGGCCCTTTTTAAAGACCTCCCACCTCTCTCCTGTATGACAACTTGATGTCCTGTGTCGCTGCAGATATCTTGTGACAGACAGTTTTTTAAGTTGAAGCTTGATTTGAAAATTTGTTTCTTATTGTCCAGTATCTGAAGTTAAAGTCCTCTCCAGGCGTAACTTAGAAAAACAGCCCCAAAAAGCTTGTGGGAGGTAGGAGATTCCAATAACATCTGTTCTTGTTCTTGAATCTCTATAGCTCTGTAAAAGAACTTGCATTTAAAACACTGATCCAAACATGAACTCTCGGAATAATCATTTAAGCAGGGGCAGTGCACCCTTGTTCTTCTCTGGAAAATAAATCCTGTGATCAAGTGGACCCACTGGGCAAGAAAAATAGTATGCAGGCATCGCTCAGTGAGAAGATCTCCACTTCACTGTGGGGGTCTCCAGAGGTTGTCCGAGAATGCAGATGTTCCATGCTGCTCAAGGAATCCTAATCCTTTTTTTCATAATTCGATGTCACGTTGCAATGAAAAAAAGTCAAGGTTTTTTTAGGACAGTGGGTGTGTCCCCTGCTACGATTTGTAAGACCTGACCTAACCCTGATGAGAGACACAAATGCTCACATGGGGAACGCTTGTCGGGGAATTTGTCTCATAACACACGGACAGACTCTAAAGGAGGGAAAAAGCACACATTTGGCCTGGAATCTATTAACACAGGGAGTGAATTCTCACACATGGTATTATGAACACACTCGTAAAGTCATGTTTTAAAGTCATTTATTGCTGTCGTACTGTGAGATGTGCTGTTTTTATTGTTACACAGCAGTGGGATGTAAGTTTTGACATTTATTTAAGTACCATTATGAGTTCTGTATCAAGGAGTCTATGTTTCTTTAACACTTCCAACACTTGCCTTCTTGTTTTGACTCCATCCCATTTATTCAGCAGCTGAATTGTCTTTGCAAATCAACCTTTTACAAACAAAACGTACAATACACCAAAAAATTAAATAAGACACATCTTAATAATGTGCAGCAGGATGCAAAGTAGTGAAAATGTTCTCTCTTGAGACAGAAATAGCATTGTTTCAAGATTTATGCTTGGATAACTCAAATTAAATCACCTAATTCAATTAGAATAATAGTGCCAGAGTTTGTTTGTTTTGTTTTTTCTGATTTAGGGATTACAGAATTTAAATACAGAACTCACAGTCAACCTTTTTGTAATTTTTGGCCAAACGGATATGATATTTCTGTGTCACATGCACATACATAATTGATGCTATTGCTAGCACAGTGTAACAGTACCTTCTCTGTAAAAAAAAAAGCCTTAATGTAGCTCAGTAATGTCTGTTTACAAACAGGCAAATGTCAGCAACATTAAGCTTGATGACATTCGGACTTAAATGCCATTCAGTAACCGGACTAGCTGCGACACCACTTAGAGCACTAAAATAATAAAATTTAGCTCTCAAAGTTGAATCTGGTCATCTGTCTTTACTTTCCATCTGTTCACTTATTTCATCTGAAGCAGCAATACACACATTAATGAGGCCTGACTTCCAATTACTATGTTGTAGAGTTTTTTATATTCTACGACAGTAACCCTAATCCTTTTTGAAAATAATAAATGACCCAAAAAATAACCACTGAGCCGCATTTTTGGCATCAATCCCTTTGGACCAGCTTTTTGGGGAAATAATTAACAGAGTTGGTTGACTTAATTCAATCCTTAACATTCTTTTGTTTCATGCAGTAAACCAGAGTTTTATCAGACCAGTGTCTGAGGCAACAAATGCACTGGCATGCCAGTGGGGATGTGTTTTTTATTAACAAACATTGGTCGGTTTGCGAGAGCTGAAGAGTGGAGCAACCATAGCAGCCATATTGGCCGTTGAATGAACAATATGCATTGACAAGCCTTTTTGAAAATATGAAATATCTGAAGTGAAAAAAGTCCTGAGACAAACAGTCTTTTAGTTTGTGTCTTTTCATCACAGACTCCAAGCATCTTTGGGGTGTTCTAAAACAAATTGATCAGATTTGAATACAAAGCTTGTTGATTGTGACACCAGGGGAGTAAGAACTGCAGAGCTTTAATGTGCCTCAGTTTTACGAGATCAGTCAAAAAGCTTTTGTGACTCCAAGCCCACACAAAAATTAGATTAAAATATGGAAGCAGTGCCTTCAGTTCATATCCAAAATTTAATGTCCATCTGTTTAATATGATAAGTTTTAGTACTTTTACTAGTGCTACTTTTGCAATGATGTGTTTCCTGCTTTGTTGTCTGCTCTATTGCACAAAATATCTGACATGCCTATTTTTGCTTATGATAATTATCAGAGACTCTGTGGTGAATATCTCATTGTTGTTGTTGAGGTAACAACACTGGATGTCAAGACAACTATCTTGCCCACGAATGAGAAGAATGAAGCTCTGATGCCAACAGAATGTAAGTTGTAAGATGTAGATCGAAGCAAATTGACTCAACAGATATTCAACATTTGGCCTAAACTAGAACTTTTCTGGAAAAAGTCTCAGGCAGGTGTCATTTTAAGAGGATATTCACATGGGTAAGAAACCCTAGAGGGAAAAAGAACCTGGGAACATATACTGTATGTCTCCATTAAGTTCTCGGCCTGATACCAAAAAGTCAACTCAAGTCTCTTGAGATTTTAAAATAAACTGCCTTAATCCCTCTCTTCTTTTCTCAAAGGGACCACATTTATATGGGATATTTACAAACTATTGCTCAGTAATGCTAACCACTGGTTCAGCATATTTAAACTTTGTTTAAAACATTTGAAACGTCTATCCAATTTGAAGTTAATATCTAAGTTGGAAAACTTAAACCACTGTCATTTCAAACTTAAGGTCTAAAACAAGAGATGAAGACAGAGAGTCTGTTAGCATGGCATAACATAAACAAATAGTTAGCTTAACTAACAGAATATAAAATCAACTTTTTTAGTACCCATAAAACTAAAACAAGGTCATCCTTACTCTTCATTTTTTTACACATTGGACAAATCATTTGTAAATGTGAATCTATGAGTCTCAGATGTGTTTGGGGCCATTTCTTTTCCACTCTGCAAGAGCAGATGGTAAATTCTGCTCGTAGCACAACATTCATTCTTAGTTTTATAATATTTGAGTAAAAAGGACAGAAAATCTGTGTGTATTACAATTGTTTGACTCATTCAAGCTGCAGCCTTGAAGCAATTTGGAAGTGTTTAAAACATCAGTTTCTCAAGTGTCCACATACAACAACAGTTACAGTTAACAGTGCAGTCGGGTCATTTTTCTAAAACTCATTAGTTTTGAAGACATTAAGAATTTTGTTTACACAGAATTGATGCTCGGCTGGCTTCACCGGCACTGTGATGACTGGTGTGTTTGCAGGATGAAGACTCTTTTTTACCATGAGTACTAGCATCCACTGTTGTGAGGCAAATAAATTGATATTAGATAATCGTTTTTTTTAACATTTCTTCTCTTTGGCCAAATTAAAAGTTAATCTATTGATTTACATGTTTAATATTTGACAAAAAGCAAACTTTCCAAACTCAGTTTGACGCGTAGTTTAGTGAACAGAAGGTGAACCTTTTGTTTATTGTAACTCACAGCCTGGAGCTCTAAGACGTGTATGAAACTTGTAAGATAAGGGAAACTTCATTACATCCTACCAGTGCCCATCTACCAGCTACAACCTCACTCAGCGGAGAAAACGTTTATCTTTCTTCTGTCCTTTTTTGACAGTACAGCTCCAGCTCCAAAAGATCAAAAGAATCCTTTTCAGCGGAGAAAAACACAGATGTGTATTCTCACTGCTGAACTGTGTCAGCTAGCATGGTGTTGTCAAAGGTACTTCTAAGTGCTGTAAATTAAAAAGGTCCTGAATGACACAATCAGGGAAACTGAGAACAGCTTTAAAAATTACCCGTTTTAGTGCTGATAATCTCATTTAAGTCCTGGATTGTGGATTATGGAGAGAATGATTCTGGGTTATGATGGAAGTGTGACTTTCAATATTGCTTGGAAAGTCCTCACAGGGCCTCAATAATAAGTGGCATACTGTGACTGTTAGCAAGGAAGCTAAAAGCCAAACTCAGCTTAAAATCTTACCCACATTTAGGTTATCCAAAAGTTAGGTTGATTTAGTATCCTCAAGGTGGCGACTCCTGACGATATAAAAAATAAGGTTTTCACATGCCCTCCCTTGAAACCTTATTGGCCACCCTGAAATTTTGAAGGTAGGGTCAACAGTAATTTTCACAACTGTTTGCATACACAAAATCCAAACTGGACTCCTACTCCTTCGCTCCTTGCCAGCAGCCATCCACTGCCTCTGACTGTGGCTAATAGCAGTAGCCACATGAACACACTCGGTAGCTAAGCAAGCACCTGAGGCATCGTGTTTTTATGAGGGTGAGACTCAAAAGCTGTACACCTGACTTTCTGTAGGCAAATGAGATATCCTGATAATATATTGTATCATTCTTTCTAGCTTCTCCTTCTCACTATCATCAACATGCAAAGCCACTTCTGCACTGGGTGCGCTGTGATTGGCTGGGGTCACCGTGCCTTCTCTCCACCAAGAAACATCCTGGGTCAACATGCAGGCAGAAGAGGGGGTTATTATTAAAGTCTACTATTTGAGTGAGTGGCAATTCAAGTAGGAACTTTTTATTTTGTGGGTACTGAAAATGGTGAATTTGGAAAAATATTTTCTTTTGAGCCCTGAAAGAAATGATCAAGTGAATGTTTCCCAAGTGTTGAGTGACCTCTTTCACTTCAGAATTACGTGACACAATGTTCCGGTTTTGGATTTATCTGTATTAGAAGTTAAAGTATTCAAAGGCAATGAGTAAGCCTTAAATTTTAACCATATCTGGCCACTCCAACAAAGGAATTTTTTATCATATTTGGATGATATTAGCTGGGGACAAGAAGATTTTAGCTCGGAGGCAAAGTAGAATATACTTCTACTGTCTGTTAGCTACATTAAATGGAAAGATATGAGAATGATGCCATCCTTCTTACACAACTCTTGGTAAGAAAGTGAATAATTGAATGAGCTCAAAGTATACAAGAGAATGAATTATTCCTTTAAATGGGATTTCTTCTGTACAACAGGTTCTTTGTTGTTATCCTAGTCTAGCATTTTAAGAGAAAAAAGAAGTCCACTTTATTTTCTGTTCATTGTGTTCGCTAATTGTAAGATCTTGGAAGACTGTAAGAATAACGTGTACAGACAGGACATTATGGCCTGGTTAAGCAATATTGGGCAACTGAATTTGTAAGGAATTCAGTTTCAATATAGCTATATGGTTTAGAAAAACATTTGCCAGGAACAATATAGATGGTATCTCAAGAAATGTCTACATCTGTTATTTTTGGAATCCATCGGGGTCATTGTTTGGGCTGCTTTCCAACCACAGTGTTTTTGTTAACTCACAGCCTAGCATGCTGAGAACAGTGTTTTTGCAAAGGTTTGAATTTACTGATTAAATTCCTGCACTGGGATATCCACCTTCACCTCACTGCACACTGACAATGGATGAAAATCCAATCTAAGACAATTCATGGATGTAAGAGGAAGCTCAGCAGACACACTGTCAGATCTTTGTCGCCTGAGAGGATTGCAGTCAAACAATGTAGAGAGACAACAACTAGAGGATCTGACAGCATCATCTGATGAATTTCTGTGCTTTTATTGTTTTGATATCTCTGTGCATCTTCTGCCAGCTAAGTAAGCAGAAACTACTTTCTTTGTATTGTCTAGTCCCTCTTGATCTGACCCTGGAGAGGCATGTTTCCTGATTCCAGAGTATTTTCAGACTTGGACTAACTGTAAATTATAATTTCCTGGGTTACAAAAGAAAAATTATGTCTTTTTCATAATTTGTTTTGGTTTGGAAAAAAAAGCAGTTTCTAAGTGTTGAAGATCACGAGCTGCGCAAACTCATGAAAAAGGATGATTTGATTAAGGAAATAAAATCTCCTACTGTAATTCTTCCTCAAGCAACAGCTTCACTGTACTGAGGCGAGTCCTTGTCACGCTATGCAGCTGCGGCACTTGTGATTTCTATACATGAGACGTGTATCCATGTTTGTAGCTCTCCACCTGAAACAGACATGTTTACACACAGTTGTAAACAACAGGATTTTTGTCATGTAATTCTCTGCTACAACAATCTGTTTTCAATTTGGTTTCAACTTTTGCTTGGTTGGAAAATGCTTCCAAGAGACTTGAAGACAATCAATACAGTGGGTAATAAGGTTAGACTCTGATATAAACCCCTGAGGAAGGAAACTTTTTCACTTAAATCCACACAATGAAGGTTCCCACTGCACCAGCGATAATGCAAAGCAACATTTTATTTGCTCAGAAATGTTTATAAATAAAAACACTTAAGAAGGCATTCAGTGCAACTGATAAAAAAATATCATATGAGAGAAAAGAGTTTGCGAATCCAGACTTGAAGAAATAGGAAATGTGCACTGCGCTGTGCAATGAGCACTCAAACACAGATGTAGTTTGATTATGACTGTTCATAAAAAGCAACTCGAGTGGGGATCATACCAGGGGCCTATCCAGAGGTTTTTTTTTAAACTGGGGTGGCACATGTTTGACTTCATTGCATTTATTTACACTTGTTTGCCTGTCCTTATCACATACTCTGAGGCCAAAAGAGAAGTATTACACATCCAATATGTTCTGTGAAACACAGCAGGGTGGCAATATTTCAGTCTTGTCCTATAAAGACAAATATTTACCGTAATTTCCAGACTAAAAACCGTTATTTTTTCACACGCTTTGAACCCTGTGTCTTGACTGGCTTGAATGATGCAGCTAATTCATGAATTTTTTATCGGCTAACCGGCTCCATGTCGTCAATACATTTAAGACCTGTTGGGCTGATCATTTGGCGTATACATTGAATGCTTCCTCACTGATTGCAGAAATGATGCAACAGATGCACAGCTTCTTGAATGGTAGTCAGTAGATTCAGAAGCACAAAACGGTTGGTAGTAGAACTCATGTTACTGTTGTTGTTGTCTTGGTTCACGTATGGCCAATCCACAATGAAAGTGTCATGTACATGCCCACAGCAAAGCTACTGAGTAACAAGCTGTGTTACAGGAACTGTTCAGTGTAAAGTATTGTTTTGTTTTAGAGTTTAAAAAAATCTTTTGGTGTATATATTCCATGTTACAACGTGGACACCTCTGTACAGTTTTAATTCTTTTAAAATTTACTGAGCGCGGCTTATATTCAGGTGTGCCCTATAGGCCAGAAATTGCGGTTTGCCTAAAATAACAGTTTATAGAATAATACTTGTAACCCAGATAGTTGATTTGACAGAAGTGTCACCTCTGACAGGGCAAACATCCAATTATAATTTAGGATTATGGGGTGGCCAAGAGGGGGCGATGCCACCCCAGGTCAGTCCTCTGGATGCGCCCCTTGGTGAGACACTGAAGAGATAGCAGCGAAGATGAAGAAACAAAGAAAACAGAGAAACAAGTCGCATTTAATCCCACGTCACACTGCTGGAGCAAACCCTATCCGATTATTGCGACGATCAAACTCTGTGTAGTAGCGGGCGATGAAGTTGGCTCCCAAAATCCAGATGGGACCAGCAGGGGGCGGCACATCCAAACCTCTGAAGGTGACGGTGCAAACATCCCCCTCGATCTGTGTTTGCTTGGGAAAAAAAAAAAGTCAGTGTAAGATCATTACTCACATGATAACAAGTGGTGATAGGATGAAAATATTCACTTTCACTTCATGCACAGAAGTTCATACTGTATAATTCAAGATTTCATAGGCTTTCTCTCAAGCATGACAGGCACTGATGCCTCTTTGTTATCAGTGAAAAGTGAACCTACCTGAACCCTAACATAAGCTTTCCTTTATACCAAGCAGGTTTAATCAGTCATATAAGTGAAAACATCTGACAGTATGTATGAGCAGGGCTTTACAGCTGCACTGTGGTATCACATTTTATCAGCAGATCTCATGGTGTGCCTGTTAAAAATAAGGCACTACCAGCTGAAGTCCATGATGTGGATTTTAAATGATATCTAAAACTAGAAGAAGTCGATTAAATTATCACAAAATACAATATTTTTCATAATTTTCTTACCCATAGGATATAATCTTCATGAGTGAGTGAGTACCCCTGACCACCCAGGTGGAACGTGACGGTGGGTAGCATCTTGACAGTGTCACAGCTGACTTTATACTAATAAAAGAGGCACAGAGTAATGGAGTGTTGATGGTAATTGTTTTCTTTTTACAGCGAATGTTAACAGAGGTAAACTATGATGCATGTAAACTGTATATTATTTCTTACACCACTCTCATCCAGCTGTGCTCCAATGGTTTTCATCAGCACAGACACAGAAGAGGCCGGGCCTGTGATGTAGGAGGAGCCTGTGTCGATCACAGCTGTGCAGCCTTCAGCACAAAACATCATCTCCTCCCCGACAGAAACTCTGAAAGAATAAAAGAAGAGGTGGAAAGTAAAACAGATGTTGTTTATGCATGCTTACACAAACACACTGTGGACATGAAAAAAAAGCCCAGATCTTACCCCTTCATGGTGACTTCCCATTTGCCTGTTTCTTTCGTGTCCATATAGTTAAAGCTTCCAGTGTAGTAGTTTGGATCAGTGCCACCAAGGACCAGCTCTCCACCTGGAGAGTGTTTTGGGTCCCTACAAAAGCATAAAAAGATCACCCTTCAAACTTTACTCGGCAGTTTTTGTTTTTTGTTTTTGTGCTGGGATTTTAGAATATTTTTTAGCAATTAGTTATTCTGCTAAGATTCACACTCAAGGGTTTATCATTTGTTTGAGGCCGCCCATTTAAAAGGAAAACAACATTCTGTTATTTCAGCAGTTCCCCTCCAAAACATAGTGTGATAAATGTAAGAGAAGTATGCAATCATATAGGGAAAACAAAATGAAAAACACATTTTTGTTGATTTTCAGGACAGCTAGAATGTTAGTCTGCTTTGCAGATTGATTCCTTTAGCCCCACCTGCACTTCCCCCAAGTTTCGACTTCTTTATCTTCCAAATACCTTTCACTTCACTCAAAGTGATTTCATACAAAATAAAATCCAGGCTATATGAGGTCAGATGATTCAACCAGCCCACCTGCTGTAGTAGACAGAGAACACCTCTTCCTTGAGAACATGCTGAGACATGATGCGGTCAAACACCGGTGTGATGCCGTCAATAGCCACGTTAGGGTAACCCATCCCCAGGACCCCGTCAAACTTTGCAAAGATAAAGGGCATGGCAGACAGTGAGGTGGCTTCAGCAAACACCTGCACCACAGGAATGCCTCCAACCTGCAGGGGAAAGAAAATACAAGATAAGGGTCGTGATGAGGGTCGTGATGAAAGTTTCACTTTGAAGAATTTATGTAAACAGATAAAACTGATACTTGTTTGTGTGATTCGGACTTTGAACTCACCACGACCACATCCTCACTCAGAAACCCCCTGACGTTCCCAGAGGCATACTGGATGGAAAATCCGGTGCCGTTTTCAACATGGGTGTGGGATTTGGAGGCATCGTACCTGTTGTGAGTAACTAAAAGTTCAAAGTGCATTTGAGTAATGAGGCGACAGTGCATCTGGGAAATTTTCAACATTTCAGGTGAAAAGTTATTGATAATAAAAAAAAAGCTCCTTGTGGAAGATTACACCAGAAGAGTTACTGTTGATTCTAAGGTACTTTTCATTTAATGTCATGTTTCTGGCAATGAATTTTAGTACTTTCCTGCATCAGCTTCCTTTGATTTTGATAACCTACAGACTTAAGGAAAATGTGATTTTTTAGTTGTTTAGCTAGAGGTAAAGAAGGTCTGCCAATTTAATGACAACTCTCTGTCAGTTCTGCCCTATAGCAGCCCATTTTTTCCATTCTACATTTTCATATTGAACACATTGAGACCAAACAGATGTGAATCTGGCTGCTTTCACTGAATGTAACTTTCTGGCATGTCTGTGTAAGCATGACTACTTACAACAGGCTGTGGAGAAAGGTGAGCAGCTCTGTGAAGGCACCCACAAGTTGGCCGATCCAGTATCAAACACAACGTTGAACTGCTGAGCTGGAGAGCCGATGCTGATTTCCCCAAAGTACTGGGTCTGTTAGGCATGAGAGAAAAAATTTATGATCCCCCCCTTTCCAGAACAAGTAAGTCCAAATCCCTTTTTATGTTTATTGTATTTTACTTTATTGAGTATTGCAGTATGCCTCAAAAGGGATTTTCAGAAGGGACTGAAATACGACATTGATATAATGACACAGGAAGGAGAGCTTTAAATACTAATTTTAAGGCATCTGGATATGCTGCTGCACTCAGTCAAGAAAATTAATGATGCCATCAGAATTTACTGACATATCTCTTTGTCAAACAAAGTTCTCTCCTTCAAGGCAACAGGAGAAAGTTGAAAGATATCCAGTATAAATGAGTTTCAACTTGCATGACTTGGGACTCATAAACTCAAAGAGGTTTAGGAAGTTTTCCTCAAAAGTATCTTACGTCCAAATAGTTGGTTAGAGGCGTGGGAACTGTGCCATTGCCGGTGTCGTCTGTGTTCATCTGGGCCAGCTCAGTCAACACCTGCTCTGCAGAAACACCCATCTCTCTCAGTGTCTCCCTGATAGACGGCATCTTCTGCAGGCTGATTCTGGAAACAAACCAGACCAGCAAGAGTGACTTAATCCATCCTCCCAAAGACGTCTGCGCATGAATCCATTACACAAATGCGGGACATGTTCATGGTGTATTTCTCAGTCTATGTATCTGCCACATATGCCTGGTCATCATCCCAGTACAAGAAAGAGATTTTAATAAAGCACAGACTGCATTGTTCCCAGCTCTTAGCCAGAGAAAGGAACAAAAACACGTGTTGAACCAGAGCTGAAAACATTAACTTTAGTAATGAACCCATAAAATGCTTTTGTTTTGCTGTCCTAGTTTGTTTTGTTGAAGCTGTCACTAGCCTGTTGTAGTTTTCTCTTGTGTGAAAGCAATTATACAGTAAATCTTAATCATGTTATTGTTGCAGCAGACAGGAATATGAAGGATAAAAGTTTCTTACCTTATTAAAGCTTGGTTTGAGGTCACTGTCAATGATAGAATAACTGAACACATCCAATAATTCATCACCATTGTCATAATTTTTCTTATTAAAAAAACAAGGCTGTCTCTGTAAATCTGGTTTCCTTCTGTTTCAAGAATATTTCACTGCAATGAAATCTCCCCCTCTGTCAGATGTATCTCTCCTCTGGTCTTTTTCCGTCCCTTTGACTCTTTTATACCAGGTCTTCTTCTCGACCGCAAGTCCTAGCTCTGGCTGGGAGTTTTCTTAGAGGTGACCACTTGAAAACAAACTCCTCTTTCACTACCCCCCTCTACCCTTCTGTCTTGGTCACATAACCCCTGAAGTGATAAACAGGTCCCAGTCAGAGGTCTGAACTCTGACCTCTTAAAATACACTCAGGATAGAAAGCAGGGTGCTGAGCCCCTGGGATTGCTGACGTGGGTTGGATGGACACCTTGTCGATGAGGCTGTGAGAAGCTGTAATAGGTCTAAGCATAGTGCCAGAGCATTAGTGGGCAGCTGCAAATGAGCATTTTTCTTATTCTGCAAACATTTCTTGTGCGTTCGGCTTGCTTTTTTTCATAGCGGGCGCAATTTACCCCTTTTTGTTTTATTCAAAGGATCTGGTTCTTTTGATGTTTATGAAAAGAATTTCTCTTCTCTGACACTGCTGTAAGTTCAGCAATGGATTAATTAAGAATGTCTGCATTTAATAGTGGAGGAAGTAGATCTGCTCTCCATGTAATAAAGTGTCCTGAAACCACTTTAGCAATGATTTATTCATAAATTCACGTTGTGCTGTAAAAACACAGATTGACTGATGTGACTGAAAATACTGAAATCAAACTTGTCTGAAATGTTGAATTGCTTTTCACTGCTGTTGGTAACATGAGACTTATCCTGTCTCCTATTTCCACTGCCATGAGGCCTCCTTATCTGTAAAGCAGACAAGATTTACACCTCCCTGTTCCTCTCCTTTCAGGATTTCTTACCTTATTCAAAGTCCTTTATTTCCTGTGCAGCTTTTTAGAATTGATTTCACATAATGAACCAACAAGAGAAGGAAATTTTACATCTGTAAGTTCAGTTTAAGGTCTTGGCTGGGGATAACTGGCATGAGACAGAGTCCATGTTGAGTGTTTTATGTGGAACTGTACAAATGTGGAGTGTTCTGTGTTTTATATCAAACTTCTTTCAGCAAAGCTCAGACTTGACACAACTTTCACACCTAATCATGAAGTGTTGGTTCTCATCGGGTTTCAGCATAGAAGGATTCCCACAGTATCTCTCCTCTCAGGTTGGGATCTTGTGTTGTAGCTGTGCTGACCACCCAGTCAAGCCAGGAGATATGTGAGGGTCCAGGTCAGGCACAAGCTGGGACAGCCAGCAAAAGTCAGGGGTCAAACATTAAGATAGTCTCTGTGGGCAGAGTAAGCAAATGACAGAGTTGTCAGAAACAGATTGTACATGTGGCTACAAATCAGGCTGGACGCAGGTAGATTTATATAAATTCAGGCTGCTGTTGAGCCTTTCACTCCACGTGTCTATTGCTTTTTCATTTATTCTTTTTGAGTACATGAAAATACTGTCTAGAAATAATAGATTCAAACTCCCCATTGCTTTTCATTTTAAAGGAACACAGCGTTTTTAGAGCAATAACATATATTGTGTGAGCTGTTAGTTAAGTATCTAGTGCCAGCCAGGCCAACCTCAAGTGTTGAAAACTTCAGCTAATCCAAGAGATTTTGATCTAAATAACCAATTTCTTTGTTCGTGTTCTTTATGAGCTTATTTTTATTATCATCTAATTTTGAGGGTATAAATGCTACAAGTCTGGATAACAAGGCTCAAGTGTGGATAATGAGGTGTAAGTGAGGACTTGGCTGATTTGACTGACAGATTGGCACAGTGTAGTCAGATGGTTAAACGCAGACCTAAACCAAACTTCCTGCTTGTTATTTGGTGGTCATAAACATAATTCAGCATTGCCAACAAAGTGATCATCATTGTAGCGCAACAAAACTTCTTCAGAAACCAGTGGAAACCAGTCACAGGGATGACTTCCTCGTCTCAAAAAGTCTGTGGTTTCAGCATCTTTTTGTTCATAAGTGAACTCAGGCATGAGCCAAAACATAATTTGGATGTGAACACCAACAATTCATAAGAACCCCCAACTGGTATCCTGTTTGTTTAATAGTAGAGCAAGAGCAATTGGGAAAGACCTCGATTAGTAGCAGCTATTGCAGCTGGCACAAAAATGTGTCAGTGGCAGGAAAAAAGATCCTGCACAAGTTATAACGTTATGATTGGCTTGACCTGACTCAGGTTGGATAACAGTGTGTCTAAACCAGAGGGGGAGCTTCACATTTGCCAGTGCAAACAAAACATGGACCTGCTGATTTCTTTGTTCCCACAGTATCCAATGACAACGAGAAATCTGTCACTCACAGTGATTAATGCACAGGAAATTATCGAATACATCTGAAGCCTGCCTCAACTTTTGCAGAGCTTTAATATTGAGTCTGAGCCCATTGTTTGACTGCCTGGCACACAAATGTCCTGCCTCTTTTATTGTCAACACTCTTATTGCACCACTTGGCCACCCAAGCAGCTGTTTTCAGTAAAAAAAAGCTCTAAATAGCTTCTCTAAACAATCTTGCTGCTCCAAATAGCAGACTGGTACAGTTAGCATTTAGCTGAGGAAATACATACATTTAGGCGCTAACAGGACGGATTTCTGTCAGGTCTAAACCATAATCAGGGTCATAAAAAGAGTGAAAAGCACCTGAAACCTATTTTTGTTTTGCCTGTAAAGCATGCAAAGTTGATCATGTGCAATTTGTTTTTCATTTTTATTTTCCTGGATTTAGTATCTTAGCATTTTAAGTAGTAGACTAAATTTAAAGTGCAATACTGAAATATGTAGTGTTTGTCCTCTTATATTTTTCTACCGTGTTTACATTGTTCACTGTATTATGTGCCTGTAATTGACCCTCAAGGATAAATAGTTTTTTTTTTTTTTTGAACTGCATTGGTATTGTTTCTTCAAAGTCAAATATTCCCTACAGAAAAAATTAGTACACTTCAAGTTTATTTTAGTATGTATACTTAAGTAGAGGTCAAGCATATTTCTCGTAAGCACACTTCATGCAGAAAGTATGTTGATATTAATGTCATGGTTGTTTACTCACAAGTGAACTTTTTCAGTTCTTATTTGGACCAAATTGGCCCAGTTTAAGTTTATAATAGAATACTAGATGAATGTTTTTAGACCAAGAGAAGTATGAGACACTACTAGTTTGTATTTGAGTATTATTTTGTACGGCAAGTACTCTACAAGGGAACTTACAGGTATATTCTAAACTTACTAGTTATACACTTCAAGCACACTTATCAGTTTATGAAAGTACATTTTGAAGTATGCTTCTCGACCACACTGTGAGTTCACTTATTAAATGATTGTAGTCCACTTTTTAGTTTATAAAATACACTACAAGTATGTTTTTGTGTTGAGAGCAGTAAACTTTGAGTCCACAGCTAGTTCACATTCATTTTTTTACCACTTACCCTGTTCCTATCACAAAAGCAAACTTTATTAAACTTTTTTTGTAAGGTGTAAGAAGAAAAGAATGTAATACAAACAGCTG
This sequence comes from Thalassoma bifasciatum, assembly GCA_008086565.1. Lineage (NCBI taxonomy): Eukaryota > Metazoa > Chordata > Actinopteri > Labriformes > Labridae > Thalassoma > Thalassoma bifasciatum. The sequence goes on along the minus strand of RPOG01000421.1, from coordinate 242,936 downwards.
CTTTTATTTTAGCACTCATTTGAAGTTGTTAGACAATTCCTTTTTTTTTTCTTAGCTCAGGAATATATTTGCCAACTCCCAAGAAAAGTGTTTTTTTGTATCGACATTGGGTTGTTACCTGTATTTTAGCTTGTAAATGCTCCTCTGTTTGCAAGTTTACTGAGTCAGTCTACTGTGTGTTGGTCTTGACTTTCTCCTTAACAGCAAACAAATCTACTGGGAGTAGATTTTGAGATAAATAAATTAAGATAGGCTTGTACAGCTTTAAAATAACATTATTTTGGTAATAGGTAGTTAAACTGACATGTATTGTCTAACCAATTAGGCTTTGCACTCTGGTTTTAGGAACAATCTCAAGCTTGCTTTGCTCACCAGATATCCCCTTGTCTCTTTCTTTCCCACAGTGCCTGGAGAAAGCAGTGCGTCACTCCTGCCTGGCCTCCCACCTCTGCAGTGAGTCCTATCCACTGGTGGGCATGGGAAATGTAAGACTGTCTCAAAGTGGATGATTTATTAAAGGTTGGTCTGTTTTCATGTCATTCACATTTCCTTCGAGACCCACAAGTCAAGTATGAACTATGATTTTCTTCTTGAACATCAGGATAATTTTTGGTCTCAACAAAAGCTTAAAACAAAACATTTGTGGTTATAAAACTAGGAACTACATATGAAGTTACAGCAGACCACACCTCAATTGGCTCTTTGCTGATAAACACACATCTGAGGCAGACTTTCAGTAAGAGGATCTTATAAGTTTGTGAGCTATCCATCAAGATAAGAAAGATATGAGACAGAGCAGTGCTTGTTTACAGGAAATGGGATTTAAGAGGTTATCACTCAACCACAAAACCAGACCCCCAAAAAGACTCATCAAAAACCAGCTGGTACTTACCTTTTTATCTTTTTATTTTATTTTGCCAACTTTAGAGAACTGGCACAATAAAAAGGAATGTCAATATACAGCACAATTTCTAAGAAGCCTCATTTTATACATATAAATGTTTCTAAATCTGTTGCCAATGCATTCCTGATTAAAGTTGACAAGGCTAATTCCATCTGGATACAATATGAGTGAAAATATTTAGGACTGTCTTCACAACGGGAGGTGAAGAATGTGCAATCGACACAAAAAGTTGTCAAGAAAAAATATTTTATGACACAAAACAAAAACTTAACAATACAAAAAATGTCCACCCAAAGCACTGGGGCTCTTCTGCTGATTGATTTATCAGTTTACAATTTTTGTATGCCTATGTGGTAGAGGAGCTCCAGCTGACAGAATGATGCATGACAGAGTGTTCCTGACAAAAATGAGACAAAGTTTAGTATTGATGTTAAATCCAACTATTTATCAAAGTACTCAGTGTGCCTCATCAATGTCAGTGTCTGGCAAATGTTTATTTGCACTTGGCACTTGCACTGAAAATAATGTATTTTCCCACCTCGTTTCTGAGGCTTAAACATGCTGTTTTGTGTGTGGCCAGCAGAGAGCAGCATTGGACTGAGTCAGAATCACCAGACAGCAGAGGGAGGGGAATTCAGTCCATGACCTGAACTTAAAAAAAAAAAAAAAAGAAGAAAAGAAAAAAAAGGAAAACATCCAAGTGTCTACTGAAAGTTAAATAATTTGTTTATACTCTTACATCTAAAACTGTCAATAGTTATAACTGAAGAATCACAGGTGATGTTAATAAAACGATACCCATCTGTGTTCCATAAAAGTTTCAAAGAAAGGAAAGAATGAGCCGTGGATTACAAGAACAAAAATCCAAAACAGTTAAATAAACCTCAGGTATCAGTGGGTTTAAATTACACCCAGCATGATGAAATGTCCTTTGCAAAAAAAAACCAAACAAAAAAAACACATGCTTCATTTTTTATGGTGAAGGGTCAGGTGCACATAATCAGAAAAAATGTCCACCAAATTGTACCCATTCTGTCGGGGTGCAAAAAAATGGATGGAAACATGTATGCACTTTATATGAATTAAAAGAACTGTTGACATTTACAACATTATGTCACTAGAGGCAGAAAAAAACTTGTAAAAAGCAAAATAAAGAGAAAAATCAAACCATGATAGAGAAAAATTGAAAAAAAGAAATTACATCAACAGATATTTTGTGATACAAAAATGATTCTGTTGTGATGATAATAATTTAGTTTGTTAACAATACTTAGTCTGTATGTTGAATCATTCATCAACTAATTTAAGATCAGAGTCTGAGTGCCACAAGTGCAAATAAAAATGCACAAGTTGTCCCGGTTCCAACTTCAAACATCAGACCGGAGCTCATCACACAGCAAAAATTGAAATCTAAACAAGTGTCCATGTCTTATATTCAGTCAAAATTTCGAATTGTTCTTGATATGAGCCACATGCAACTGACAAGTCTAGAAAAATGTCTTATTTCAAGGTATTAAAAGACAAAAATGATGTCTGAATAGCTTGGAACAAGTAAAATATCTGCCTACCAGATTAAAAAAAAGTGCTTGTCAAATTTCTTGAAAGTAGAGTGATGTCTCAATACAAGAAACTTTTTTCTTATCCACATAGTCTTTAGTTAAATTAGGGGTCAGCTATTAGAAAATAAGTTCTCATCGCAATGACAAAATGCTTATTTCGCTTCTTGCCATTTATCAAACACACTTTTGCCCATCAATTATGAGAACTCGTGAATATAAAATACAGCAGTCATACAGTAACATGAGCCTATCCCTGCTAAGTGGCGCTGATAAGTGCGTGTTTGTCCTTTTTCATGTTGTTGACGGCATACATCATTTCCTATTCATTTATGCTGTTTGCTTCTGTCAGGCTCTCTGCTGCAACTACACACTCGGCTGTTGGTCTCACTCTTCAGACACAGTAAGGATTCAAGGATTTAGAGATGTGTCTGTCTCTTTCTCACTCACTCTCTCACTCACTCACACACAGAGACATAAATCGTATTTATACCCGCCAGTATTCCTGAAGGAATAGTGTGAAAACTGAACTCTCTCTCTCTCAAAAAAAGAAAATGTATACAAGCCTGTATTAATACATGGTCGTGGAAATGAATGTACTACAGAAGCAAAAGGATTGTCATAGACTTTGTTTCCAAGTGGTTGCTGTCAGATTGAATCAGGGTTGAAGTTACGAGATTTACAACAACCCTCGCTGTGGTTAAAACCCTGAAATTCAATCAGTTATATTCATTTACATACAAATATTCCCATAAAATGCTTAATTCTCTGAAATGTAACCAGGATTATTTGTTTAACTTGGATGTGGTATCATGACTGACAGCTCTGTTGACAAGTTCAGGCCCCCCACTGTTCTGTACTATTGGAGAAAACTACCACAAGAGTCTTTGAACTTTTCAAAGCTAGAAGTATCTACAAATGAATCTGTTTTACCGAGGGATCTGTCAGTTTAATGCTTGTTTTGGACAGTGTCACAGGTGCTACATCAATGCTAAAATGCATCCAGCCTTGGCTCCAAATGACAGCGCCTGAGGAGGCAATCTTTTGACTTCAAAGCTCATAATAAACTGAAACTAAGTCACAATTACTGATCATTCTATAAAGAGTAAATGGTTGCAACAGGCAATAAAACTGATATTTTTTAACAAAGAACTCAGTGTCCATGTGTGTGTGTGTGTGTGTGTGTGTGTGTGTGTGTGTGTGTGTGTGTGTATGTGTGTGTTCATTTGTCATAATGGCTTTCTGCTCAGCATCACAAGAGAAAGATAGGCGCTGCAGCCAGCTGATATAGAAAGACACTCAGCAGTGGTCGCAGTGGAGCCAAAATGATTCAATAAATGAGCGAGCAGAGCCTGAGCACAAAGCTCTGTGAAGCCAACTGTTTTGTACTTCAAAGTCTGGCTAATATCAGAAACAAGGCGGTTCAGGCTGCCTGCAGTCAGAGCAGATTCCCTGGCCCCAAAAATGTCCAGTAATTAAAAAGCTTGTTGCATTTTTAAAATTAAGCTGCTTTTCAGATACATGCAATGTGTACTTCTACCTAGTAAAAAATTAGCTTTCAAACCCAAATGAGTCCAAATGTGCAGTTCATATTCATTTCAGGAAAGAGAAATACGACCAACAAAAAGTCAATGTGATCTGATGTGGCTTCCTCTATATTTAACAGTTTACTGTACATCCATTCAGTGTTACTTACTAAAATATGGTTTTAATAAAACTCAAAGTTTTGATTTGCTTTGTCTCTCTATTGTTCATGTACATACCTATTGTTTCAAAACAAAAGCTCAGAAACAATAAAAGAACAAAACTTGTGGGACATTTTGTTCACATTTTCCCCCCAAAGTGAATATATGTGGTGATTTTTTTTATACACGTCAGATTGAAAAAAAAAAAAAAAATTCTCTGGGAAACTAAAATCTAAGCAAGTGTTTGTCCTGTTTTTGGGGAATAATGAATTTTTAGCCTTAATATGAGCCACATTTACCAGACCAGTTGAGAAATTGACACATTTCACATTTTTCAAAGAAAAAAAGATTACTGAATGTCTTGGAATGAGTAAAAAAAACAGCAATGGGGCAAGAGAAAGTTTCTTGTATTACGACATTATCCCAAATTTTCCAAATTTTCTTACCCCAACAGATTTATTTTTTGACTCATTACAAGAAATTCAGACATCATTTTTGTCTTTGAATGTTATGAAATAAGACACGTTCCTGGACTGGAAAGATATTTGTGGCTCATATTAACTCTAAACAGACATTTTCTACTAAAAATAAGACAAGCACTTGCTTAGTTATCAGTTTTTTACAGTGTAGCTCCTCCCAGGTACTTTTGGTCGGAACTGGCTCTTCTGTATTGGTGCTTCTTGTGGACTTCATAGAAGTGAACACATTAGGTAGAGCACAAAGATCCAGTCTATGATATCTTGAGTCATCTCCCTCAGAGTTGTTTGTTACCTTGATCACATGACTGGACTGAGAACACAGGACATCCTTGGTTTAACAAAAAAAAAAAGGCATCCTCTTCTAATTGCTCAGCCCTGTCACTTCCTGGACAACAAGCATCCACATCCTCACACCCCAAAACATCCTCTGTATACTTTTCACAATAATGGGCTGACTCATCTCCGAGGGCAGATCCTGTAGATGTCTCATTGTATCAGATCTGATGTAGTTATCTGTCTGACCGTAACACCTCGAGGGGGAAAGGTTTACCTGGCCGTCCCTATGAGAGACCTTTTTTGAACAGACTCTGTCAGACTTTTGATTTTACAGACGTCACAAAAAGGCATTGCAAAGATCTGACCAGTAACAACACGTAAAAATAGAGCAACTCTGTTAGGAAAATTTTCATGTGACTTTTTGTGATACTTTGAGTAAGTCTTGCTTTATGAACTGAAATCTAAAAATCAGATCAAGTGATAAAAAGTTGAGGTTGGGTAAGCTCTGTGATAAAGAATTAATAAGATCCAGTCAAAACATCATTCAAGCACTGTAACTGAGAGCAAAACATATAATTCATCTCAAAAACAACCAGTCTAGCCCTCACTGCTTCAGTGCTTCTAATCTTTAAGAAAAAAAAAAAAAAGAAAGTAAAAAACATGGCGGTGCTGCAAATCCTATTTTTAGCTCAAAGATGACAGCGCTGCTTTAGAAGTTTGCTGAGTTTATTAAGTGTTGCTATTTTCTCCTGGTTTCCTGCTCACAGTTTAACTTTAGAAAGTGTTTTATTAAAATTTTACTTTGCTTTATCAGCTTCAGTATCCATAACAAATTGCTGGATTTGAATGAAATACCTTCATGAAAAATAGTCAAATACATAAAAGCATTAAATTTTAACTACGAGGTTTTGAAACAACCACAAATAAAATCAATCTTTACACTGACTCTGAAGAAACCAAGCCATAAACACTTTGGACTACAGTCATATCATAGAATAACAGCTGATAACAGAATAGCTTTGAAAGCAAATGAAAGAATGAAATCCAAACCAAAGCCAAATAAAAGAACCATGTTGTCAAATAATCTCTGCATAGAGTCAAATAATAACTTTCTCATCTTTTGATTGTCAAAGAAGTCTAATGAGGTTACAAAGTCTTACGCAAGGTTTGATTTCATAGTAATCTGTGCCAGGAGGTTGTGTGGAGTTTGTTTGGCCTTGTGGTGTTTGATGAAAAGAGCTGTAGCAGCGCCTCAGCACAAATGAAACACCTTTTTGATGCCTGAACAGAAAGATGTTGGCTATCGATCTTAGATGCAGTCATTTCTTGGAGAGTAACCTAAATAAAAACCTGCAAGTCAATTGTACCTTTATCTGACAGTTTAACTTTTCCAGTTAATTAAATCCTTTTCTGTGTTTTTCTAAATATAACCTGCACTAACTTCATATCTGTCCCAGATACATTCAGCTCTACCTTCTGTGATTTAACTGTCAGTCCTCATCAGGTGGATTGAGAATGGCTCAAAGGCAAAAATGTCCCGTATTTGTCATCCACACCTCATGAGATTTCATAGAAAGAGATTAAAATAGTAAATGTGGAAGTAAGGTTTATTTCATTGGACACACTGCTCATTAAAGTTCATTTATAACCTGTCTGTCTGTAATCTGGGTTGAATTTTGGCTGAAAAGTAGCCTTTAGGGAGGGGGTACTGTGCTCTTTGAGGGTTTACATAGTCCCTCTGGTAACCACATAGTGGTTTTATCTGATTTTTGTCTCATTTTTCTAGAAGCAGGTCAGAAACTTTCAGATTTCAAGTTATCACGAATGCATCTGGAGGGTTTGGGGAATGTACGTCTGACTGACCATCATGACATTAAGGAGCAGTGCACAGCTGCTTCCTGGAGCTTTCTCATAAAACACCAGAGGACTGTTTCTGGAACAGAGTATGACAGTGCTCCAAACAGATCTACTTTTGTTTCTGTGCCTTAAATCTTTAGTGCATGATAAAATAAAGCATTGTTAACAGAAACATATGTGTAGAATAAATATAATATTTATTTAACATATTTGATTTAACATATTTGATTTAAAGTCTTCTATTCCTCCACAGCTGTTCAAAAGAGGAGGCTGAGCGCTCTGATCCTTGACTCTGGTGGACTCACTGTAGTTATTTCAATCTGCAGAAAGAAGTCAATTTGACGTTTTTCCAATTAGTAGAAAGATGAAAGAGAAGCGGTGAACACTGAGTGATTCAGCAAAATGTCAAAATTTAAGGTGGTATAACACAGTAAACACTAAAAAGTATGTTTGTAGGTATCAGTTTACTAATTCTGTAAAGAAGTTTACATCCTTACACAGGAAAACAGTCATTTGAGGAGCAAATGAGATTGCTTTATATCTATGTGGGTCAAAATAAAAAGGAAAAATTCAAAGAAAAACTTATTTCAAACACCAAAAAAAAAGAAAAAAACACAACATGAAAAACACAGGAAAGACACCTCCATGAGATGACACAATGGTCTAAGAACACAAGGAAGTTAAGAAGGATGCTAAATACAGATAAGGTAACATGCAACAGGAGCAACAGGAAACAAATGAAATTGATAAGGTTAATCAAAGTGTTGGGAAACACACAAGAGCAGGAAGCGAAACTAAAGCAGACACACAAGGATCAGTAACTACAAAATAAAACAGGAAACAACAGAGACTAAACAACACCAAAAACAAGCGAAAATGCACACAGGGTATGAATACAGCAAGACATGAAGCACTTATAACAACAAAAGTCATGAGTATAGCTCATGAATAATACAGAAGAAGAAATCGGTGAAATAACAAAGTTTCCAGAATAAAGGCAACAGAATCTTCATGAAGAAACTAACACTTTTGAAGTTGTCTCACAACTCTGTTCTCGCCCCTTTAGTAGATTGTCACACTGTAAAGAAATGCAGCGTATAAAAACAGAAGTCTTTCCTGGTTTTATGCCTAATAAACTGACTGCAAATCTAAATCAGGGGGATTGTAAGACTGAAAGAGCTGTTTGATCAACAATAAAAACTTGATTTTAACCTCAAAATAAACATGACTTATCTCATCTATGGTTTGTATGCCCTTTAATATTAACATAATGTGGACGCAGGACAGAGTATGCACTTGAACAGTGGTGTCAGTGTACATTCAGAGATGTGGCAGTGTAGTGCCGCATTATGTAATAATGCTCATTATGTAATAAATGTTCACTATGTTATAAATGTTCACTTCGTTTTGAAATACCACCAAAATCTATAAGAATCTGCTGCATTTATTCATAAAATTCTTGAAAGCAGTATGTAGTAAATCATGCAGCATTATGCGATAAGTTCTTACATATTTTGTTGATTATTACAAAATAAAGATGTTGCATTTTTTTATCAAGAAAATGTAAGAACTTGATGCATTATGTCATAAATGACCAAAACTGATGTCTTACTTAGAAAAAAATATATTATACCTGCAGAATGACAATGATTTTAAGCATGTCAGTCTAAATTGTAAATATGAACTAATTTTAAAAAACAAACAGGATGTTTCAAGGGTCAAATCTGAGTCAACTACAACTGAATTTATAGAGGATATGTTTTAAAGGTCATAAACTGCACTAAATGATTCTTACTTAACAGTGCACTAAAATCTTGGAAGACATACAGTACACAAATGTAATCTGGATTATGTTATGCAAATATTGCATGGTATTAAAAGCAGACAAAACACAAAAACAAATATATAATAGAAAATCTAACAAAATTTGCCCTTAGTTGTAGTTATAGGATACGCAAAACAAACCTTCACAATATACAGGAATGAAAAGTATGTTCCTAATGTCGGCTACAGAATTTTTTATTCCATTTAAGAATTTGAATTAACATTTTCTATTCTGTCTCCTGTTCTTTTTTTACTAATCCAGTGGTTGCATACAACCTAAGTTCTGCCCTCTAGGGGTATCCTCCAGTACGACATGTAGTGCATCATCAAGTTTGCGCACAATTAGTTCTTGCTGCAGCAGTTTGTGCAGGAATGTAAAGTTCGGAAGTGAGCGTGGCCTCACAGTAAACTTAAGTTCAGTGCGTGCTAGCATGATCAGTTCCGTAGTGAACATTTTCACAACAAACAGCACGCACAGAAACACTATGACTTTGCCTTTTTGAATTATTTTGCTCTCGTTTCCAGAGAACACAGGCCTGCTCCCTTCAAAGCTGCAATGTTCTCTGCGCCTGAATAATTCAATATTGCTCACTGTCTGCTCCCGTTGTGTGCTGCATGGTTAAGGCTCAGTGAAGGGGAAGGCTCAATGCATGGGGACAGGCCTTGTTTTCTACGCCCGCAGCCAAGCGTGTGTCTTATGTAAGGGAAAGGGGGGTGCATCGCCAGGGTACAACTTCCACTGCATGACAACTCATGTCGCTCTGTCATCATGTGTCTTCCTCATCCCTGCTCTCACTTTCTATGAGCTACAACCTTACTAATGCCCCAGTTTGGAAAGAGGGGTGAAAACCATTGTCATAAAAAGTTATCCCTCATCGTATATCATTTTGTTACTGTTCTGAGGTTGTTTTTGGGTCAGTACATGTTCATCAACCCTGCTCTCTTTAGTCTTCATTTAACAGGCAGAAATTTCAACAGGGCACAATTGATCACCGCAAGGAATGTTTTATCATCAAAAAGTCTATTTTCATTCAGTTACTAACTCGCAAACATACTGCTTTAACCCAAGGAAAAGTCATTTGGAGTCAGGAGCTGCCAATTCAGAAACCATGCCAGAAATTTGAGTTCCAAAACAAATGCAACAACTGAACAACCAGCTCTTATTTCTGACAACTCAAAGGGCTTTTCCTCCACCACGTTCACTCATTCACAAGCTGATGGCAGAAGCTGCTACAGTAATGGACCGTAAGTATTAGCTAATCTCATTTGAACACACTCACACACTTTTGACCAACAGCACAAGCAATTCAGGGTGACTCCTCAGCATGTGACTGCAGAAGCTGAGAATCAAACCCCCAACCTTTCAAATATGAGACAATCTACTTCCCACTTTGGCTCAGGTAACACTTTAAAGCATTAAAAGTGTATTGGATGCAAATCCCTGTGAATATGCATATATGAGATGCTTTATCATAAATATAACTGGAAATCAAATGCATTGTAAATCTACTTTCTTTCTCCTATCAAAGTGAAAGATTCTCAAGCCTTTTGTTGAAATTGCTATTGATCATGTAGAGTTTTATTGAATTTGCACCATGTACATGCAGCTTGTTAAGTTTAATCGAAATGTGGGTTCTTGTTGCACACTTGCTTTCAGCATTTTCTCAGATGTAAACCAATATTCCCAAATTTGCATTTCAACCGATCAAATGTTTATCCATGCCTTAAACACACACCCCAAAGAAAATTCTGCTCATTAAAATCTAACCACTCTCTGCTGTTCTACTTCAAGTACCTGTGAAAGACAAATCTTGAGCCTAGTGTCCTGTGAGACATCTGGATTACGAGGCTTCAGCTGCTAACTCCTGCATTATTTAACAAACCCTGCAGTCATCTGATCCTTTACAGGTGTAAATAAGTCTGTTTTCTTCATTTCTTGCAACACTAACGCTGTGTCCCTTAGATGATTCTCTGAACTACGAAAGGTTGCTGATTTCATCTTGGTGTCAATATATTCTTTGAATTCCACATTGCCAGGCTGTATCTCAGTCTTTGTGGGTTTCTTTTTATCTTATTCACTAATGATCAGGTCCTTTCCATGAGATCAAAACACTCTTGTCCACTATGTTTGATTCCATGTACACAACAAATGTACACATTAAGCATAGAAATACAAGCAACTGAGAACTGCTTGCACAGTGCTGAGCTAGAGCATTCAGTGTGTTTTTCATGTGGACCGAGAATACCTCTCTTTGAAGTCAGGTTAACAGCTGTTGGATTGTATAACTCTAATCTTTCTCACATGACAGACAGGTAGCTGAAGACTTCAGCATGTCCAGGACCTTCACACACTACCAGCTGACTGGACTTGTTATTTAGTAAATGTAGTTGTAATCTTTTTGATCAATGAGCTATAGCAGCAGTTCAACAATCAGAATGCAAAAGAAACCACTCACACCCATGACAGAGAATTATCACAAGATTTTGCAGCCCTCAGCTGCATACTGAGCTCAATAGCTGGTTTTGATGCCTGATTTCCATATTAGACCTGAATACTTGCTAATTTTTAATAGGCCTTAGCTAGTTACCAGCTAGCTTGGTAAAACATTCCTGCATCTACTTCCACAAGAGTGGGTGATAACCAAAAACAGAGCAAAAAGATAAGTGGATATTGCACTTACATTTTGACTGTTCCTAAGATTGTACACTAGAATTAAGGGTAATGGATAATGAACAGATGATGATTTAAATCAGAATCCTGGTGAGATAAGCAGGACTTTAGCCCCATCACTTCCACAACTGGAAATTATTCCCTGACAATACTGTTCTCTATTTGTCATCATACACCAACTCCTTGTTACCTTTCAATTCTGGTTCATTTTAATCCACTCAACTGAGAGTCTGGTTCTCTAGGTTCCTTGTGCCAGGACTGACCTGGGGAAAACTGCTTTTACCATCAGCGCTGCGAACTTTCATCCCTTATGGAAACTTAAGGTACATTTCTAATCATGTGAAGTATATAAATTTCATTGTTCTTCTTGTTTGTAATCACTTAATTCTCATGGTAGCCTGAACTAATCCTTTAACTTAGGTTGTTCGTCAATTTTATATCTTTGCATCATTTTAAATGAGGGTTTCCCTCAATATTCTCTTCAAGAATTTCAAACAAAAGTTGATGCTGACAATGATGTTTGTCCTCACCTACTTTGGGACAAACTCACATTAAATCAAATACTCTGTGAACTGGCCCTTTAACATGAATGAGCAAACATCACAACTTTAATTGTATTGATGCGTTCATCAGTACTGCTTAAGGCTTTTGATAACACTCTGAAACTTTGAGATGCTCGAGCCAGCTTTAGTTGCTAGTCTTGCCTGGATAGCAGGACGAGGTCTTGCTCCATTCATGAATGGAGCCCAGTTGCTCTCACATCATGTGCCTGCTAACTGACACTGACTCACAAGACCAGCCTGAAACATGCACTTGTGCTCATGCAATGTTTGAAAGTGTAAAATTTTAACAGATGCTAGCACTTTTACCACAGTATTAACAGGCAGAGATGAAAGGTGAATGACCTCTTTATGCAGACTGATTTTTATGTCACTTCTAACCAGGGTTTCCCTGGAGTTGCTCTGACTCAGAAACAACTGTCATTTTTATCTCATGGAATCATGCACTGTAATTTGAGAAAGCAAAGTTTAAACAAAACCTGTTTGGGTTATTTTTAGAGATTAACAAAGATTAAAAAGATTTATAAACTATGAAAAGATAAGGGTGGTGAATAATTCATTAGGATAATAGGATCATTTGTTGTGTCAGTGAAACACTCCTTGCTGTCCCAGCATGGCTTCTCTGTTGACACCTCTATGTTCTTTTCTCTGACTGTCATGACAGATTGATACCATGTTTGACTTTCAGGTTAATATTTAATTACTCTGCTATGATTGTGGACTCATGACATTCCACGATCATGTGTGGATGGCAAATTACTGTCACTCATAAAACTAAACAGTCTCTGTTGCATAATTCAAGAGGGTTGGCATTTATGGTTTCTCCACATTGTTGTTGCTGCAGGCTCACCTCTGTTTACCTCTCAAAGTCAGGCTTTTCTTATTTGTCTTTAAGTAACAGGGAATGTACTGCTATTTGCATTCTATTCTGGTTTAAGAAACAGTTTGTTTGAACTTCTAAATATTATTTGAACTAAATAAAAAGAGTGAACAGGGTGTGGAGCCACATGTTTCTGTTCTGCCTGAAACTTAGAGGATAAATAATATGTAAATTTAATTTATGCCTGCCTTAAAATGTACTGTCAAAACAAAACAATGCCTCAAAATGATGTAGATAATTTGAGGAAATAAATGAATTCCTTGAATGAAAACATGGTGCTTCAATCATGCTTTGTGAACTTCTAGTTAACCTTTCTGTTAAAACACTTGAAAAAAAGTATGCTCAACACAAGGCTCTAACAGTTGTTAGTTAGCTTAGCTTGGCATGAGGGCTAAAATTTAGACACAATATATATTAATTTATATGACAGTATTAAACACTTCACCAGTCAGAGCACATACTTCCCTTGATGTGTGTCACATTCACAAGCCTGCAGCTGCAAATTTGTCCTCACTGAGTTTGCCATGTGACATCTGACTGGCAGCACATGGCAAACTCAGTCATATATGTTGATGTGTTGTGTTCTCCACAGAACGAATGGAGGGAATATAAACAGTATAATAGATGTCCCTGTACATCAGTTTGGGTCGAGGTCTCTCTATATGATTAGCAGAGGAGGTGAGAGTGACACAGTTGAGTCACTGCAAACATTCCTAGCACTCAACATTGAGATGAAATGAGATGGAAAGCTGCCTTTCAAGCTCTGCTATCCAGGCCACTGCCCTCACAGCCTGTGGGAGAGTGCCAGGAACTGCACTTTATCTGAACAGGCAGAAAACACACAAGAGCGCCTGTTTTCCCTCTGCTCCAGCCTGTGTTTCTCACCTGATCCCTCCTTACTCTCCCCAAATTGCACACAAATTTGCATCGCTCTGGAGGATGTCACTCTTAGACACAGAGAAACATTTTCTTTGGCACTGAAAATAAGACCGGTTTTGTCATCTTTTAAGGAAGAAATAATTTATGAGGTTGTTAAAAAACTAACAACAAACCTAAACTCTGGCTCAATGTGTCAAAGCTGAAGTTCTTTCTGTCTGCAGACACCCTCTTTTTCACATCACATCATTCTCATCCGCAGCCAAGTGAGATTTGCCGTGAGATGACGAGTCACTGACACCAGGAACTCCAAAGAATTATTGGAGTTTTCAAGTTATTAAAAATGTGCTTATAAACAACCATCCTCCTAACTTTCAAATGTGTAAAGCCAACACTTTTGTATATATTTTGCTGAGTTTTGGGTAATTGTAGGCCATGTCTGAGCCATCTAAAACTATGTCTTAAATTGCTCACAAATATCATTGTGTACATCTTTTCAGTTGATAATGAGTTTTGTTATGAATTGCATCTTTTAGGCAATTAATAATATCACATTGCTTCACTTGGTCTTCCAATTACTCCCTTCTGGCAGGAAGCTGTGGTGCAAAACCTCAAGCCACAAAAACATCTTCTCTTCTGCAGCCGGTCTCATCAACAAGACCTCAGACCATCACTGACCCATCCCCCGTTTAAGTTATATACAACTGCTTATTTGCACTGTCATGCACATTTTCCACTTGAATGTATATCTCATCTTCTCACAGTACATGTATTTGTATCGTTTGATTCTTGCTCTGATTCTGAGAGAAACAAGGAATTTGCTTGTCTGAAAGTGACAGCCTGTATCTATGTTACATAGGGTGGCCAAACGTCCTCTTTTGAACAAACATGTCCTTTTTTTGACCAGATTTTATAAAATTCCCGAACACGTCTAGGTTTTTCTCATCGTCTTCTTCGGACCACTGATATTTATTAGTAGCTGCACTTGGCAACTGGCCTTTTTTATGATGCCCTAACCTCCAAGTCAAAGTTATGAGATAAAAAATGAAATTTTGAGCTTCAAAGTCAAAATTTTGGGGTAATTAGTCAATCAATAAGAAAAGAAATTTAAATGTTGAGATAAATACTCATAATTATGGGATCAAAAGTCAAAGTTTTGAGATAAAAAGTCAAACATCTGAGATAAAAAAGTCTAAATTTTCAAATAATTGGTTGAACTTTCAAAGTCAATATTTGAGATAAAATGAAAATAATGAGGAAAAATGTCCAAATTTTATGATTTTTTTTTTTAATTTCACCCATTTGACTTGCTATCTCACCAATTTGACTAAATATAGGCAAAAAAAATCTTTACGGAGCTAGCGCTCCATTTTCAAATTTTTAACTGGTGTAATTTGGCTTCTATACATTACATATACATGATTCATATTTACACCATAGAAGATGTTCACTTCGAACAGAAAATGAGTGTTTTAAATAAATGTATGGTTTAAATATTAAGAAAAATTGAAGCCAGTTTCTCCCCAGAACGAAGTAACTGGCTTTGTTGGGATTTATTTTTCTTATTTTGCTCATATTAGGTCAAAATTTGAAATTAAAAGGCAAAATTGTGAAATTAAGAGTCAAAATTTCAACATTTTAGCTTAAAATTTTGACTGTTATCGGAAAATATTGAGTTTTTATCTCATAACTTGTCTTTTCAGTTCAGAATTAGACTTTTCCTTTAACTTCGACTTTTTTCACGTAATTTTGACTTTTTATTTCAAATTTTTGACTTCTTGTCTTAAAATTGGACTTATATCTAAAAATTTTCAATTTACCTCACCACTTTGACTTATTCCCTGTCCGGTCAAAGGAGGACTCTTAGTCACCCTCGGAAAAGGGATTTTACCATCAAGGTTTGACCATGTTATTTAAAAATATATAGAATTCATAACCATCTCATGGTCACTTTGAAGATCAAACTTCACACAACCGAAGCTGGATCAAGTTTTCCCACATCAGTTGAGTCTCCCTTCTACAAGAAAGCTGCCTATAACCCTGACTTATAATGTCCCTATGGTGCGCTTCCATTATTTATGAGTAAGTACTCAAAGCTGCAGGTCCTATAGCGGGATTAAATGCACGGATCTCTGTAATCCGTTTGAAAACGCGAACCGGCCGATGTGCTGGGCGGAGCTTTCAGGACCTGGTAGGTGTGGGGACTGGTGGGATTTTCCCCCTCGTGGAGTAGCAGCTGGACGCATGCGCTCCTCCTACCACTGTTCCTCCATCCATCTAGAGCGCAGGAGCGAATGGGATGAACTTGTCGCGCTACCTGCTTAAAGGCGCCGCCGGCTGAGCGAACAGCAGGAAAGGTAACTGTTCGGCTCTCCTGGAAAGTTTCAAAAATGGATAATTACTGACAAAGCTGGGAGCAGAAGTAGAAGAATAAGGAGGATATGTGTATTTGGATGTAAAGCGGGTAATGAGAGAGTGGATTAGATCCCACAGCGAGGAATCAGAGATGCGGAAACAACAACAGAAGCGACAACAATCCGGATTTTAATCTGTGTGTGGATTTTTACTCGCGCTGGAAGCAGCATGCCGCGGCTCAGGAGAAGAGGGAAAATGTTCCAACTAGGAGTGACACCTAAAGGAGCTGAAGTTTTCCGTCTGTTGGGACTATCCAGTGATTTTCACACCCTTCCGCGGATATAACGGTCTTTCACTCGGACCTGAGTCACCATGTCAAAAGTCCTACAGAAGAAAAACCACTGGATCAATAAAGTGAATGACTGTGCGCTGATTCTTGACGCGCACGGAGAGATAAACGTGGAGCTGCTTGGTGGGGCTGAACATGGAGAGTTCGCTTACATCGGCCAAGTGAGGGAGGATGCTGCAGTGTACCAGGACGGTAAACTCAGCCAGGGGGAGCTGGTGCTGGAGGTGGAGGGGGTGGCTGTGTCTGGATTACCCCTGTATGACATTTACACTGTGATAAAGTCCTGCCAAGGTCCTGTCAGGTTGAAAACTGTGCGTCAAGGTAAGAGAAATGTGATATACAGACACTCAGCAGTGCAATTCGTGCTTGTAGAGTTGCGATTTCCCACTGGAAGTTGTTTTATAACCACCATATGGCATAACATTACAAGCTCAAGACAAAATGGTCATGCATGAGGCTGTTTCTGTGCTTCTGCTGCTGTTGCTGCTCATCTTCTCTCCAGCAGCCTGGAGTTTGTACTTTGACAAGAAGCTGCCCTGACAGGCCTTCCTCCCTCCACAGACACTGTGGGTCAGACCTGCAGGGTCACAGATTAGGCCACTTAGTGCAGCTCCAAATCTTCACCCACACTCCCAACACTTAAGCTTTCACTGTCAGCTGCTTTCTGTTTACTTACTCTCAGTGAAGAGGAAGAAACAAAATGTTAAAGTTTGAAGGCTGTGCCAAAGGCTGCTGTCCCCTCATGTGGCTTGTTTACTGTTTCCTCTGCACTGCCAAAACTGAAATCTGAGCAAGTGTTTATGTGTTATTTCAATCAGAATTGTCTTTTTAATCTTGATGTGAGCCATATTCAACTGACAAGTCCAGAAACTTGCCTTATTTCAAGATATTTCAAGTCAAAAATGATGTGAATTGCTTGTAATGAGTGAAAAAAACAATCTGCCAATGAAGTATCAGAAGACTTCCTTGTCAGGTGTCTTGAAATAAGAATGTCTTGACACAAGAAACTTTTTTCTAACCCCACATGCAGAGATTTTTTTCTCATTACAAGAAACTCTTGTGTTTTTTTTGTCTTTGAATAACTGAAACAATATTTTTCTAGAATGTTCTGGTAAATGTGGCTGGTATCAAGACTAAAAAGATGCACATCTTGGGTTGCATGTAATACTGTCATTGACTTTTTTTTGTAGATTTGCACAATAGAGAATTTTATGTCACAAAAAAATCATATAACGACTATTACGACACACAGGTTCCAAAGTGACACATTTAGTATTTGAAATAATCAGATTAATTGAATTTGTTATCAATAGTATTTACACAATTTATGGCTAACGTGCTTTTTCTCTTTCCTAAAACTTTTTCCAATATCTTGGCACATATAATGGCCAATATCAGGTTCCAAGAAATCAAAATAAAAACTGATTTTGTGGGAACCATCATGCTGGTTTTGATGTGTTGTTAGACTATACAGTCATGTTGACTAACTTGAAAAACGTTAATATTTATGGGGGATAGTTGCAAATCTGCAGAGATTCAGAGGTTGGTCAGTTCATTTAGGAGATGTACTGTTTGTTAGAGTTCAACATCACTCATGGGCAGATGGGGTTATTTCTGGACATGCTTGCTGTGTGTCAAATGAGCTTGACCCATTGCCCACGGTCTGATGTGTCTGCATCTGTCTAAGAGGCAGCGAGCAGTGCAGCCCTTCACACAGAATTTGGCTCTTTTGCCCTCACAGTCTCCGGTGTATTGTTGTGTTTTGTTGTTCCCCGTCCTGGCAGGATCTGAATGCTCTATCAGCCTGAGTGAAATTATTCTTTAAACCTTCCCTTTTTTGTAATCTTTACCTCAAATTACTCTTTTCTCACACATTCCTCCTTACACTCACACAATCGCACAGTATTTGCCGAGCCTTGCATGGCCTTCTCTCTGGGGAAATCATTAACTGCGTTATGTAATGGTGGTTTAGTTTCGGTGTAGCATCATCACAGCTTTACTGTTGCACTGTTTGTCCATTAGAAGCTGCAATGTGGACTCTTGACCTCTGTAGCTGAGGTCTCGACCCTTGGGACTGGAGCACAAATGTTGCTCTGTGTGTGCGAGTGTTTGTACAGCACATGGTCACAACAGACTTCCACCCTGGGACAGCTTTATCATCCATCAACTGCTCTCTAATTGTTCTCAGCTCATATAGAAACTCTGGGTGTTTGTAAGCAAGCTGTGACTGTGTACATGAAGGACATCCTGAGCTGTGTTTGTAGCTTTGTCATTAGTTTCTTGCATAAGTCAGCAGACTCTCTCAGCCTGTAATTAAAGGGAAAGGAGATTCTTAAGGAGCTAACAAGACCTCTATTGTATCTCACCGTCTGTCTGAATCTGGCTGCGATGGTGATGAAGCCATGCCAGACTAAATGACAGGCCTGGGGATGGATCATAGCTCTCTCCTTCACTCTTTAAAGAGCTGAGGGTCAGATTACTGGAGGCCAAATCACCTCAGCTCTGCAGGTTTGAAACTCTATCAGTGTGTGTGTGTGTGTGTGTGTGTGTGTGCAGGTAGGGAGGCTGTTCCCCCCACAGGTGTGTAACTCCCACCAAGGAATGCAGAAAGTAAACCACCTGAATGGAGTCTGTGCATTCCTGTGGAGAAAATGGAATTTTACTCTTATGCTTTGTTATGAAGATACTTAAATATTTCTTTAAGGAGGAGGGTGAGAAGTCAAGGGCCAATTCTGTATCAATACAAAAAAAAAGTTTTTCTTCCTGCTTTGTGTTTAATTCCATAGGGATTGTAAAAAACGTATCCCACGAAACTGTTTCTTCAGTGAGTTGGTAAAGTGACAGAATGAGACTGAATACATTAAGTGAATGCAGGATGCTGTTTGATTCAGATCAATCACTAAAATCAACTTTCAAACTGAAGATATTTTAGGCTCCGATTCAGTGTGTAGCTAATGCCATGCATGCAGGTGCTTGGCCGAGTTTTCATTGAAACAGTTATTATGGTCACTTTTCCACTCTCCTATTTCATTTTAGATAAATGGAGCACTAAGTGTTACCAGTTTGAAATGACTCTTGTTATCAAGTTTTAGTTTTATTTTGGATGAGTGGGATTTAGTCATGTATGTTTTTTCATTGTTTGACGCTTGACATTTGCACTAAAGGGCACACTGGGTCATAAAACAACAACAAGAGCTCTTCAAACTCCTTTGATTACATCAGCCAGACAGCTGGAGTCTTGAGACAGGAGTTCCCGCTCATCCCACCTCAGTAATGAGACTCACCTGGTTCATTTTGGGCTGTAAAACCCAAAACCTGTGGACTCCTGGCCTTGTTGGACTGTTAGAGCCTGGTATTTAACATTGACCCAAAATGTAAAAGCAACCTAAAATGTAAAAAAAAAAAAAAAGGAATAAAACCTTAAATGTAATAACTGATCAATCATGTAACAAGTTGTTATATAACATTTTGGGCTCAGCATCTGTTACCATTGACCAGTTATCATATTTTGGGTTTTATTACAATGTTTTTCATCAACTTTTCCTCTCAGGTTGTCGTTACATCTTGGGTGATGGTTATATATTGGACTCTAACAAGTCTGACCCCTCTAATTATGTTGGCCTGTTCTTGCAGTTAAGTGAAATACAATCTGCTATCAACATAGGGCGATTTCATTTTGAAAGTTATGTGGATAATTTAATGTGGTTTCAGAGCAGGACTTCCTGTCTCACTGGATCTGAATGGT
This sequence comes from Thalassoma bifasciatum, assembly GCA_008086565.1. Classification (NCBI taxonomy): domain Eukaryota; kingdom Metazoa; phylum Chordata; class Actinopteri; order Labriformes; family Labridae; genus Thalassoma; species Thalassoma bifasciatum. Next base: position 222,919 of record RPOG01000421.1, on the reverse strand, counting down.
GTAAATTTAAGTGATGTTGCTCCTGTATCAGGCAGAAGTCTTGAGTATCTGATCCGGTCTGGTCGCTGTCAATTTGATCTGACATGCAACTGAAAAATATTAGAATGGGGCTAGTTTGAGTTAACGCATTGACTTGACTTGTAACCTGTAGGATTTGATGCTGTGATGCAGCAGAGACAGAATAACAACAAATAATAAGTTAAGAGCCATACATGAAAACCTACAGTAGTCAGTGTTTTTTACGATTTAGCAATACAAAAAAGTTAATCAAGATATTTCAGTTCATGTTTGTACTTTGAATATGGATATAAAAAAAATTGCAACTTAATTATTTTTTGGAGTATCTGTCATCCACAGTCGTTATAAAGCTATATAGACATTTGTTCTTGACAGATATTTCAGTCAATGGCATTTTCAAGAACTTTAGACTGAGTTAAATCAAATCTACATGTTTCAGCAACATATTTACTTCTGAAAGTTGTTGAAATGTTACATAAAATATGGATGGCACCACCAATCACTTCTTTTCTGTACATGGCCTAGCTGCAAACTGCGTCACCAATATGAGCGCCCATCAAAGCATTCATTTGGCTTCAAGTTACGATTACTTGAGGAGACAGAAGTGTGTTGTCCACATTTACAAACAGCCAGAAGTGATATCCTACCTTTTCCCCCTGAACAGCTCATTTAGCTCAACAGCTAAATCATCAAACTGTATAATTTGTAAACTTCTGCTCTATTTAAATCCCTGGCATGCACCTGTCCCTCTTACCTCCCTGTAGTAATTTTCCAGCCTGTACACTAAGTACACACTCCAAACAAATGTTAAATGACTGCATCATTTTTTTCTTTCTCCAGTGGGTCATGATTTCTTAAGTACACTCGAAATATAATAATCCTACTATGTTTACAAAAGCCATTATTTTTAGGTTGAAGTCCAGGGAGGCAATACATTGAGACATCTAAAGACTTTGACCCTCCAGAAGAAGCTGTTATCTGATACCATCAGTAAACCAAACCCACAGGTCAAAGGTCATTTGTGTCTTCACTGTAATTTAAGGGATTCAATTTGATAACAGTGTGGAGTCTTTAAAGGTGCAAAGGTGCATACACTTACACAATAATATCAGCAGAGAGAGCATATAAGTTGACTGGATAACACAAAAAGATAAATGAGGGTGTAGCTTCTTTGTTTCACAACTTGGACACTTATCTTGATTGACATGTAAATTATTATTTTCTTAGTCTTGAGGTGAAACTGTAACTCTTGGCTGGGTGTTGGTCAGGTCTCAGGGACAAATGCCCCTCTGTCTTATGACACCTGAGATCTGCTCTGCTTCGGGCCTTTTTAGAGGGAATCAGAGCAGACCACAGAATAACAAGTATTACTTTGCTTGTAACTTTACATGGTTTACAGCCCCAAAAATATTCATATTTTTCTCACACTGGTGTTAAAAAAACAAAACCTGATTTCACAACCTCATGAACTGCCTTGTTATACTTACTGTCTCTCTAAGACTCCCCACTCCACGGACCCCCTTCCCTCTGATTGGCCAGTCCTCTGGAGGCCAGTTAGCAGATCCTGATGAGTATTTTAGCAAGTCTCATGGAGATCTGTTGAAAATCTTGTACTTTTTTTAACGTTTTGATCAGTTTAAAGACAGGGATTTCCACAACAAATGAATATCCAGCAGTTTGAAAATCCACACACTTAAACTACGGACATACAACATTGTTTATTTGTATTCATGTGTGAAATATAGGAAATCATGATAGCTGTTAATTTAAATGTCATTATTTTATGCAAAAAAAGGCAGTTCCCGCAAGACAAGTCTGATTATGATCAAGTTTTCATAACTCCATTTTATATCATCAAAACAAAAGACCTTTATTCAATTTACTGAACCTACACCCTTACTTTCTGCACTGACTTTTTGCTGCCCAACAGAAACATCTTTATTATAATAGCCATAGTTGTGAAAATTAAACCATGGTATAAATTAGAATTGTAGCAGTTTCACAAACGACAGAAAATCAAAATTATATATTACTTTGCTGATTGAACCTCCTGGCTTCCTGTGTGTATTTTGATGGAGTATCTCAGCAGAACTGTTGGGAGTAGTGCATCTAAAAATGAAAAACGAGAGGAAGTAATCATCTCGATGGCTTTTCTTTTTGCAGAAGAAGAGACAAAAACCAGATGCATGCTATCAAAACGGAGTGAGATGGACTCTGAAGAGGAAACAATATTGAAAACAGGATGGGTGGATAACTCCATGCATTTGAGTAACATCACAGTGTCCACATGGCTCCATGATCTGTTTTCATCTCCCCAGTACAAACCAAAGACTCATGTACATTATTATTTATTCATCAAATCTGTTTTCTTGGCTCACTGAATTTTGCTTTAATCAATACTTCAACATTTCCAGCACAATTCTCCGCTCAGATTTTTTTCATACTGGGATGAAAGTAGGTTACTAGAGTTTTTTTGACAGTGAAAGCCGAAAGAAACAAAAGTGGCGTCGGTGCTCCACATGATAGCCTGTGATGTGAATCTTAACACGGTGTGATGCACAGAGTCAAATAGAGCCATGTGGAGGGCTGAAAGAAATCCCAGATGGGGCAAAGCATCAGCTTACAACATCAGTCCACAGCTGCTTTAGTTAAGTCATATCACAAACCAACACTTCATGCATCTTTAATCTGTCATTCCTATCCACATTTTAGTCAGAGCCAGAAGTTCACCTCCTGTATTTTTGTCCCTTCATAACTTTATCTCAGCCTGACTTTTATTTCTAGTATTTTGTGAATCTTTATTCTGTCTCTTTTAGGTGTCTCTGAGTAGTGTCGCTGAAACTGTCTGTTGTCTTAGTGAGTGGTTAAGGAGGCTTACACACACATGCAGAGGATGTGAAGGCTTTGAAGACACAGATCTCCTTCGTGATGCGTGCGTCTCTTATATTTTCTTAAGTATGAAGATTTGTCAGTCTTGATTAAGTGCAGCCGACTGCAGAAGTTTATCCCCGAAAGGCTTGTCAACAGCTCCTGACATGAATCCTGAAGCTATCTCTCCTCCCTCTCACCGCACCCTCTGCTTCTTCCTCTTCTTTCCTCATCCTCTCACTCTGTGAGAGCTCAAATAGTGGAGCATTTGATTCGTTTCTTTTTAACATATTTTCTAACATATTGATGACAGACTGAGAGTGAATTCATCTGAACCTTTGGCTTTACATGGGTCTGTTTAACTAGCACTGTTTGCAAGTTTGAAGTCTTTATTTCAAGGTTTAAACACTGAAATGTTCCTGTCGTCTTGTCGAGGTGACTCAGTAATGTCGATAACAATGGCCATGCAATAGAAAAAGAGCAATGGCACCACACACACAGGCAGCCTGTGTCACTGAAGCCTGGATAAACTGCTGTGTTATTCAGACACAGCCTCAGGTGAAGTAACAATGAGGTTAGACTAAAAACCAGAGCAGAGACAAGAAGAAGAAGCAGCCATCAGTATTGTGTGTATCAAACTCCAGACTTAAACCATGTTACTGTGTTTTTCTACGTGCTGCTTTGTATTTTTCTGGGCTATTTGCTTCATACTTTGGGTGAACGACGAACCAGGCTGCCAGAAACAATCGAAAACCCTTCGAAAGTTGGGATCTTTTTGACCTACCCTGTGTTTTTCTCATCAGTACTCCTCCAGTGTGTGAGGAGGATCTTAAACTTTTAGAAACAAACTCAACTTGAAAGGAATGCTCCAGCAGATAAAGGAGATTGACTCCATGCTTGTTACAGTAAGTTCATGAAAAGATACAGAGCTCCTCCACAACATGCCAGCTACATTATCAGTAACAAGCATGGCGAGCCCTGAGGGTGTATAAAGTAGAACATGTTTGTCTTAACATGCATCATGTTTCACTTCTAACAGAGTCCAAAAAGGAGACTTGAGGCTCAGGGAATGCGGCCAACAGACAGCATGTTACTGTAGATTCACATTTCACTGACTCTAATTCAAAACGGCAAAAACACGTCTCGACTTCTCCTTTTTTTCAAGCTGAAGTCTTGAAAGGGAAATCGTGTCATCACTGTTTTTCTTGTGTTGCAGCCTAAAGTGAAACAAAAAGGCTTGTATTAGGTTGAAATATGAGTTAAATTCAACCCTTTTTGCATCAGTAGTGTCTGCAGTCATGGGGCAGCTGTTTAGGGACGTGTTTCAGTTGAGCTGATAATGTCAGCGTGAAGTGTAAACGATGAAAGCCAGGGATAAACTCAGTGATTCAGTCAGCAGCCTCAAAACAGCAAAAAAGGATGATTTTTACCATCTTGATGTAGTACTGTTCTGAAATAATGGTAGAAGCACCTAGAAAAAGACTTTAACTGTTTTTTTTCAAATATAGAGAAGGATTTTATTCTCCCAAAGTCATAAAATCTGTCTGAAATTCAATCGAACATAAAGTTACTGATGCATTTTTGATCTACTGAAAAAGAAAAGATTTGATTTCCATTCACAGTTCCCCAGCATCAGTCATTTCATTCAAATCTCCCTTCTGGGATCAATAAAGTAGTTTCTGGTTTTTTTTTTTTCTTTTTCCTTTTTATTGAAAAACCAGAATTTCCGCAGTGACACTGAACACATCTCAGACTCTGTCCCATGACACTTGGTCCATGTGCACAACAGAATTTAAAGCGGTTGCTGTGACTGCATTTGTCTAAAGTAGGGATGGTGTGACTGCAGTTGAATAGAAAGATGGGTGGCATAAAAAAGTATCCCATTATCCTTTGAAAACAAGCTTTAATTAGGTATTCGTTTTCGTTCCAACAAGTTCTTACAAAGAACAGTAGAAATAACGTTATGACATTGGCAGCATCTCCACATAGCTCTCCACCCTTGTTTTTACCAAGGTTGACTCTGATTGAAAAGTGATATTTATTGTGCTGAGAAAGCTGAATCTGGAAAACTCTGAACTTCATGTAATAAAATAGATTCTGTCGGCACAAATAACACAGTTAGTGGACATAGGTTGAGAAAAACAACCTTTGCAGTTTATTTGAAGAAATGCAAAGTAAGTTAGTACACAAACTGAGAGAACATAACTTGTCTGACCTGCCGAGGCTGTGAAGTGTCTTTCTGTTGTTTAACTTTTGTTTTGTACATAGTGAAGTCATAACAAGTGAAATTTTTTTAGACCTATTGATCAAAAAGTTTAGTGGCTTCTTCACAAATATGCTTCATATTCCACAAGCTCTTAACACGTGAAGTTATTAAGAGGACTTCCAAAAAGACACTTAATACCTTAAAATTGAAAAATGTGTTTGCTCTTAAACTAGCATTTCAAAAGTTAAGACAAACAATCCCTTTTGTTTACCTTTGGGACTACAACATTTAGCCGGCATGCACGCATGCATACATGGAAGGGACCATGTTGAGATTTATACTCCAGTTTACTCAAATATCAGCTGATCTCAACCCCTGTAAAAAAAGATTCAAGGAAAAGTCAGAAGGTCAACTACTTCATTAAGATAAAGATAAGATAAGGATAAGATTAAAAACAGAATTTGGAAAAAATAAAACAGAAATATGCTCAAGTTTCATTTAATCTGTTTTGCCTCATAAAAACAAATCCCTCCAGCAGTGCTACTTGTTTAAGCATACAACATTTAGGTTAGGTTGTAGTTCATATACTCATTTAGCTTCATTTTGCAAGTTACATTTTTAGAGAAAACTAGCCAAAAAAGCATGGTACCCCTTCCTGCAGGATTACTAAACTGAATCAGGTGACCCAGAAAAAAGCAACATACACTTGGTTGTAGATTTAATAGCTGCTATTGGATTCAGTCTCTCAGTCTGTCTTCCACTGTTTCTCTGCTGCACTTACATGCTCGTTCAGTGACCTTCACACTCACACATGCTCCTACTACGAAGTCAATCAACACACACACACACACACACACACACACACACACACACACACACACAGGCTCGTTGCTAGAGCCTCCTATAGTGGAGATGAGTTGACATTTAAGCTCATCTCCTCCTAGATTCTCACATCTGGAAAGGATTACTCACTATTAAAGGCTCCAATTTATACACATGATTCATAGTTCTACTTTTAGTCAGTGTTTTTGGCTTTGTTGTGGTTTTCAGGCACTCTAATTACACCTTCTTTAAGACGTAAATTGCATACAGTGTGAGACGCATACTAATTTTACTGAAGGTCCTCTTTCATCAAGCTGGATTTCAGAAAACTGAAGCAGGCCTTCGAAGCTAAACTGATCTGCAAAAGATTCAGCTGTGTTAGTTCTACTTCAAACTGTGGTAGACTTTCAACATTAATATTTTCATTATATAAACCTCACTGTGTTGTTTAGTCAAGGTGAAAGGTTTGCAGATGATCCTCAGAGGATTTCTCGTGCTGCTGATCTCTTCATCCCTCCCCTCCTCCGGGGCGTCAATCTGTGCGGATCCAGGTTGCTCATAAGCTCTTGAGAGGCTGACCCGACCCCGCTGGGTTTACCAGTGTATGAAACGCTTTATGCAGTATCGTCTGATATCCTGACACTGATGTTCACACTGCTATTTAATCTGAGAGCCTCCGCTGGTACATGGCAGAGAAACATGTCAAGATGTTATCGTTTGGCCCAAATTCACAGTTTTTTTTTTTAATTCAGAGCTCCTCCACAAAAAAGTGAAACAAAGAAGCTAGCTATAGCTGATGAGAGAGTACAGCTTTGATGTTGCTGTCCTCTGCAGGAATGAGTACACCATTGTTTAGTGACGGCTCTCTATTGCCAGGACATGACTTGTTTACATTTAATGTGTAACAGGGTAGTGAATGTGGTGTTGTAAGAGTTTCACTTTCTCACATACCAGCAGTTTCTGTGTTGTTTTCTCTCCGCTATCTCTTTCTTAATAAGTCATAGATTGTTTTATAAAAAAACAAAAAAACAAAAAACATTGTGATGAAAATCAAGGAGCTTTTTTTGCTTCATATTTTTCCTGGAGTTTCCTCGAAGAGGTTTCATATCTACTTCAGTAAACAAACTCCAGACTTCTGCTCTGGTTCAGAAAGCTTTCTGACCACAAATACTCACAGTTAAAATGTTCTGACATAGATTAATCTTTTTATCTTGTATTTATTCAGTGTGTCAAATGGCAACAAAACAACAAAAGAGTCTGCCTGATGTTTTTTAACCTTTGTTTTTGTCTGAGCCACAGTATTATTCACAAATCTATTCATACCACTATGATGTTAATGGAAAAAACAGAAAGAACACACATTTAAGAGACGGGAAACTGAGAATGTTTGGTCATGGCTCACTTCCTGAACGTCAGAGGAAGTTTCCTGGCAAAGGGGGCTGCACGAACAGTGTGGATGTGTACCTCAGTAAAATTCAAAGCTGCTTTATTGAGTCTGTTGCCAGGGATAGTGTAGATGTTTGAACAAAGCAGCTGTGAATGAGCATCACATTGCAGAATGTATTAGGTGAGGAAGCAGAGATGTAATCTCAGCCCTCTAGTGGCCGTAGCATGTATAAGGATGATGTTTTAAAAAAGGGCCCTACTCAGTTTAGTTTAAAACAATGTGATTTCAAATAGAAGCCAATTTCCTCCAGTCATAAAAATGAAAAACTGGATTTGTTTACCCCCCCATATGTTGAAATTATGAGGTAAAAGGTTGAAATAATGAGACAACAAGGTCAAAATTTGGAGATAAGAGGTCGAATTAATGAGATAAAGTCATATTTTTATAATAATAAGTAATAATTGTGACATAAAAGTCATAATTATGAGATAAAAAGTGAAAATTTTAAAACTCATGTGCTCCAGTTGCCATTGTAGTTCCTGTATCCCCTCACTCTCCAGCTTCAAGTCTCACTTCAAGTATAGCTCAGCAAAAGCTTTGTAAGGGTTTCTTCCTTTTTAACTCATAAGTTCAACTTTTTATTTCACAATTTTGATATTTCATCTTAAAATTTTGACATAACTATCTCATAATTATGATGTTTAACCTCAAAATGTTGTCTTTATCTCACAATTATGACTTTATTATCTCACATTTTCCAACTTTCATCTCAAAGTATTTGCTAATTTATTCCAAAATTTCTACTTTTATTTCAAAATTTTGGCTAAATATGGGCAAAAATTAGTAAATGAATAAAAATTCTCAACAAAGCCATGTTTTTAGCTTTATTTGTCAGAAAAAAAATAACTGAGACATTCGTCATTTTCTGCTTTCACTGTTGTTGAAGAAGAATAACTCGTAGTGCTTTTTCTGTAAATGTTCAGGAATGATATTTGAGACTTAAAGACATATCAAAGCCAAACATTTCTTCTGCATAAAACTGGAGCAGACTTGTGACTTAGGTTTGAACTTCTTTCCATGGTTATTAAGTCACGTTAGTATTTGCTATAGATTAGTGAGACTCAAACTTCTCCATGCAACACTTAAACTGTACCATACACACAGGAACTTAGTTTAGCACACAGAACGATAGTCTTTGATGTTTCAGGATACAGACTAGTATTCCCATGATTCCTCAGGTCTTGACCTCATAAAAGGTTAAAGGTGACAACAAACCACAGGACTGGCAGCTTCAGACAGGTGCAGAAGGCCTGTGTGAAGTGTGAATGCCAGCGTCCGTAACATCTCCTCCATTCCCTCTCGTATATCTGCATCTTGTGGCAGATGGAAGGATGTTTTATCTAAATCAAAGCAGCGTTGCTGGAGCTGGCCTCCTTGATCTGATATCCTCATTACTGTCAAGAAACTGGTAGAATGTTCCGGTTTCTGGTGGTTTGAGTTAGTCACAGCGTCAGAGGAGAGGGCCACAGTGAGGAAGCTGATTACTTCCTGAAAGGGGGTAAATCTCTGGTGTAGTGTTGTACTGCGGTGTCTTAAAATACACAAATCAAAACAAAATACAGTGAAATAAATTGAATGATTGTCGCCACTGCAGAGGTACTGTCATATGTTTAATGTAAAACACAAACAACAGCATGATTCTGCTTGTGTGCAGCAGATCCATACAGTCTGATTGATGTGTTGCATGTTAACAGCTGTGTGCAGCAGGGACTTATCTGCATAATACCCATAAGACATCTCTCTGTTGGGGGATCAATCCCACAACCTGTCGCTGTGACAGTTTTTTTTTCTGTTTGAAACTCTCAGCACACAGGCTAAATGAGCTACTCCATGGTTGTAATGACACTGTGCTGGATGTGTGTGTTCCAGAAGATCATTGCAGGGCCTATGATTGCAACTTGACTACAGTCTGGCATAGCTGCACTTGTTTATTACTTTTTCCCTTTTGAATAAACATCAGATACTTAAAAATAGATATGTAGAACTGTCAGCCTAACCAAAAAAACAACATGAAAAATGTATAGTTGTTGACATAAGTTTTAAAAAACGGCCCTTAAACATTTACTCTGTCTTTAGTTTCAAGACTCTTTGCTAAATTTCACTGTTTCAAGGGTGTCATCACACTGTCACCCTATCTTTTACTAATGCTTGAGTGTACTTAAAATACATAGTGTTAGCTCTTAGACTCAGTTATCAACAACAAGCGATGTACACTGGTCAAACTTACACCTTTTTCATGTTTTATCCAGAGCTGTCTTTGAGTTTTGCCTTGTTTTCACTATCAATGAACAACTCAAATACCCATCCAGTATTTTTTATTTTGGCACAGTAAGCCAGAATATACAAATATACCCAAAGAAAATGTTTGGTCTTTAAAGATCTTCACGTAGAGAGTGACATCTTCTCTTCCTGCAGTTGTAAGTCAACACAGCAGCACAAAGAGATTCACATAAAAAGGCCCATTTGAAAACATACAATGTACTTAAGATTGCAACATGATGCAAAAAAAAAGAAAAAGAAGGGCCAGCTACCATACCAGTATCTTCTGTAATTCATTCCATGTCCAGTCAAGCATGACATTGAACATTTCATGGCAATCCATCCTGTAGCTGTTGAGGGTTTTCTTTTAAGTCACAAATGGGAACCTCACGGTTGTGGAGAGGAAAGGTCAGAAGTTCAACTCAGTCATATCGAGCTTGGTCTGCTGTGGACCGCAAACGTCTAAAGCAAATTTCACAGCAATCCATCTAATACTTTTCGAGATGTTTCGGTCTGGAACAAAGCTGTGGACCCACCAAGGAGGGTTTTATTCACTGAGCTACCACACATGTGTACAGTGCCCAAGATTTTCAAAATACTGGCTCTGTCGCAATAATTTAAAACTTATTTTGTCTGCATTGTGTAGAAGATGAAGAGCGCTAAGGATATCTTACATATACTATGTGATTTAGCACACACACAGTTTTCGGAGTTATCTGCTTTTAGCCTAGAAAGTTCATTTTAAAAAACAACTGCATGTGAAGGAGATGGGCTTTATCCCCTAATGAAACCCTCATAGCAAAAGAAAAAATAATAAAAGAGAAAACTGTCACCTTTTTGCTGCAACGCTCATTTTTTGAGGTTGTAAATCATAATTAAAACCCCAAGCACTGATAAGTAAGCCCACGCCTTTGTGCGCCTTTTGGGGCATGTTGCTACATGTGCAATAACACAATATCACATGAAGCAGCCACAGCATGTGCAAGATCTGTCTCAGCGAAAAGCCATGACTTCCTGTTGCCAATAGCGGGTGCCTTAATTTGATGGGGAAAAGAGACATTCATGCACTCAGGCTTTGACAATTAACATGTTTGCATTTTGGTCCTGATCCACAATTGCACATGAGAGCTATTCAGGTTTGAAACAAAATATTTCTAAAAAAACGTTCGTAATGTACAGAAGCTAACGCTGGCTCAAAGCCTTCATTTTGTGTTATATTGCAAATCTGTGTAATAAAACAGCATAATTGAAAAACTTTTGGGTATCAAAAAGAAGGTACTGTCTATATAAAGTCTACTCTTCATCTTTAGCTAAAATTGCTCGTAGCTAGAAATAAGAGAATAAAGAACATATTTAAAAAGACTTAGGTGTGAAAAACAAGTTCATGATCACATTAAGTCTCTCTCTTTCCTTTTTTTTCTTAATCTCATATGGCTAGGAATGAGCCATGTTTAAAGTCTGACGATGAGGAATGCTTTAATTCCAAGCCAAAGGTAATTTCAGCCAGGGAGCAGTTCAAGGCTGAAGCACTGATATGATATTTTTGTTGAAGTCTTTGAATTTTTTAGGACTTACAAACCTTAAAACAACTTTAAAGAGTTTGTAAGAGCAAACAGACTTCTCTCTCTGAGTTTGAGATCAGGGTAAAAAGACTGCCATGAGAATTTGGCTAATTTTTTTTTAGCTTCTGTTGATAACTGCATGTTTCATCTGACTGTTAAAAAGTCCCACCTGACTCTTTGGCTGTAAGTAGCAAGTACACACACCATATGAGGCTCCTGAAAAACATTTTCCTTCAAATCTTTGCCTGCTTCATGTTTAAATGCACCTCAGCCTGACACATGACTTCACCCATCATATCACTCACCATCACTCTTCCAGTGTAGCCTGAGTCACTGAGTTTTCACTGAGATTTTTGATCAAGTGATACAATAATCAGAACGCTTGTTTTGAGCAGACTGTGCCGCCTTTAAATTCCCTTTGAACGTTTAACTGCTGTAATAGATTTTCTGTTGTATCTTGTTTTTTGCTGCCTTTGTAAACTTGACCTCAATTCTCTTTAGGCTCTTTTTTCTCTTTTAATGTTTGTCTCAGTTCTTGATATAGAAAGCCTTGGAGTGGTTATAAATGGCTGAAGTTGTTTAATCTGGAAACTGTCACTTCAAAAAGAACATAATGTGTCTTCAGATAACTATATTTACGATAAAAAGTGGAGGCTTGAGAAATGTTTTTCAAGCACTCACTGCCGAGGATAACAAAAGGTTGAACTTTTTTTTGCTACTCTTTTAAAAAGGCCAAAAGACATACAAAACATGACATCTTCTAACTGGAGCTGACCAGATTTGTTCTGTCATGGTCTGGGACTGTTTGCAGGTTTCTGACAGTCTGAGGGGGGTGGGGTGGGGGGGGTGACCTTGTGCTGCAGCTGTTGGTTTGAAGTTGGCAGCATCTGGCTGTGCTGGAGGCTGAGGTGTGGTTTGGGGGGGGGTCAGTACACTGAGGAGGGAGCAACTTTTTGAACAGGTCAGGCAGGGTCAGCTGGAGGACAGGACTCTATCTCTGCAGTCACAAGTTGAATGCATACAGCAGAATATTTAGCACCGATGCAACCTTGAGCAAACTTTTGGATGACGAATTTGATATTTTGTGCTTTTTTGCCTGTTAGCACTTCAAATCTCTGCCAACTTTTTTTTGAAAACATTGATTTTCAGCAGAGCCTTGACACTTGTTTATGTATGGAAACTTCCATCCTCTCCTTCTGAAGTCTTCAGCACTCTCTGATGTATGAGTAGGAGCCTGGGACTGATATGAAATACTTTTCATATCAGCATTTTCAAGAAAAATACTGGGTAACTGTTTGCTTTTGATAGGTTATGCTCTACCTTATGCTGGTGATGCTTCTTGGCAGAAAATTCTCAAATATTAAATGTCAGAGGTTCAGTCTCCTTCAGTCAAAAAACATTTTTCCATTTTTAAAGAAAGTTTCCAGGAACTGACCTTGTTTGGAGTTGCAGGGGGATAGAGTTATGGATCCGACGGCTCAAAAAGAAGTTTAGGATACTCGAATTGAAAGTTCACTAACAATAAGAAAAATATTTAAATAGACAGTTTATCTTACTAATTGCTGCTCCTCAAAATAAATATTTTCTAATCTTTGCTTTGCCTCTAATTTAGAAAAATTAAAACAAACATGTGACACTGTTTTTATAGGATCAAGGCTGCTGTCAGTGACACTGATGCATGAGAACGCTTCTGTGCCACTAAGAAAAAAAAAAACTGGTTACAACTGAGTCTGGCTTTCCCACTCTAAGTTAGCGGATGTACAGTTAATTAAAAAAATATCATTAAAAACATGGATATGAAGTAACAATGCGGTCTTAACTACATGTGTGCAGATTTTCAAACTGCTATATATTTGTTAAATGAAGAAATCCCTGAATCTTCTCATGACTGTTGTTCTAAACTCTGTACAAGATCTTCATGAGCAGAGATAGACTGATATGGTTCTTTTGGGGTCGATACTAATAACGATTATTAGGTCATTGCACAAGATCCATCAACCATTTCATGATATATAGAAGAGCTGGGCCTCAAACACCAAGGTGTAGCAATAGCTCTGGCCTCAACAGCACCCCAGACAGCCGGCCAATCAATGAGAGGGAGGAGCTTTAAAGAGACACAAGACAAATTCAAGAGTTTCAGACCGAGGCTTAAGTAAGGATTTAAAGAAAAGGTTTGTCATCTCCCACTTGACACAATATGTACTTTCTGTTCAATATAAAAACACTTTTAATACATTTTTTGTGTGTTATGGAAGGATTAGCAGGTGACATGTAGGTCATCCATTTGCCATCTGAATTTATGTCTGTCATCCCAATTAGTGACAGTTACACTGAAATTTATACTCATACACCAGTTCTGAAGTTAAAAAAAATTAGATAATAAGCCTGACGTGTAGAGATGAAGACTCATTATAAAGACAAGACCCTAAAAGGATCGTTAAAAAGCCATCTTTTGAAGTTTTACAGAAATATCTGAAAGCATGTCAACTCTAAATTAAATGGCCTTTGCAGTGGTACTTAACCAAAAGCTTTGGTGGTTGCACCCTTGAACATTTTCAAAGGCTTTTATTGTAAAATCTCCTCTTCACATCAACACAGTTAGGGCTCCACACCTTCATAAGCTCGACAACAGCAGCTTTGACCCTTAGTTTGCTTAAAAAGAACTAAAATCTGGCTTCCCCCCCTTTTGACTCCATTAGCCATTTGTCCTCCTTTCACATCTAAGCAAATCTCTGAAATGTCCCTTTAAAGACACAGGGAATAGTTGTTGTGGACATAATATAACTTTGTTAATTATTATCATGTTGATTGTTTTGCTGGTTGGCTACAGATCCATTGTTATCTTTAAATTGGTTTGAAGTCTGTCCACTTTTGCATGTTTTTTGTTCAAACAGAGCTTTCACAAAAAGACACTAACTCATCTGTTCTTTGGACCATCTGTTTTGTTTTCACCCACGGGAATATTTGGTAGATTTTCCCACTGAATCAATGTTTTGGCATCAGCCAAAGCCAGGAACAGAGAATGACATTCACAGTTAGTTTCTCAGAAATTAGATTTCACAGAGCTAGTGTTTGATTCATCGTCTGAGCAGGTTTTCTACTCACGTTTTTCAAAAATGACTTCTCAGTACCATGAATGTGTAACCACTCAATGATAATGACAACTTCTTTTTCGTGTCTTCATCTCATCCCTTCACTCTATTTATTTCAAAAATAGGTGAAGTGTATGTGATGTGCTTCTAAGTGTTGCAGAAGATGGTGAGGTTTTGAAAAGTCAGGACTGATGTGCACCTCCAAAGGTTTGCTGCATCCCTACAACAAAATCCACGGCCTGTCTCTAATCTTATCTCAGCTGTTGAGCTCCAGCCGTTACTCTGCTGTGCGTTATCTCAGCTCTCAGACACTTTTTGATAAAGCCAGAGACGTGAGCCCTGCTTTAAGTGACTCATTTCATGTCTGTGTGAGCCTCCACTTTCTTTTGAACACAGTGACTCTTTGCAGCATTGCTTCATCTCTAAGTTGGGAACGTTTTTTTCTAGAATATTAGCTAAATCCTCTGACAAACATGCCCTGCTTGCTTTTCTGAAAAAGTGCTTCCTCTCAGCACAAAAATTCTGCATCCACTGGGTAACTAACTGAGGAAATTCACATGACAGATTAATTTAATGAAGGTCCCTGTGGAGGCTCTTGTCTGACAGCCATCTTCCCACACAGCTCTATATATCTAATGGATAGTTTCTCAGTGGGAGCTGCTATTTTTTCAGAAGTAGGCGCTCTATTTATTTTAATTAATATAAGTTAAAAACAGCCAAGGAGTCATAGAAGTCCCTGGATGTCCCACCTCGTGGTCTCTGTGTGCCAGATCAACCCCTTCAATTACAACCTGCAAGGTACAAATTAGTGGTTATTACACCCGCTGGAAAGACTTCTCCTTCTCCACTCCTTCATCCAAACACATAACTCAAGCCTAATGTGGTGGCTTCTCGTTTTGTGTTTTACTGTGAGTTTCATCACGTTAGCCAGCTGGTGATGACACACTATTCCCTGTGATTTGATATATTCCGGTTTGCTGCAGCAGCCAAGGGACGTAAGTAAGACAGGAGGCAGGATGGGGATGTGGATCTCATTTCTGTCTCATTGCCTGTGGTCATCGGCTCCTGTGAAAGCTGGGGCTTTAATCACAGCGGGGCCCTTTGTGTGTGATGGCCAGGCAGGCAATGACATTTAACTGAAGCAGCCAGTCAGAACTGATGGCGTGCTCATGTACTGACTGGAGCTCGATGCAGGGAGGATTCAGGCTGGACTGAGTGTGTTTTTACACATGTTACCCATGGGGCGAAAACAGATACAATGGACACATTAAAATAGCAGCTTTGTGTGTGTGTCTTTTTTAGAAACATGGCACTCACAATTTGTTTTTCCTTTGCTTTATAGATGAACCCGGGGGATAAAAATAGAGAACTTGCCATCTGGAGCATGTTGAGTTTGGTGTTCCAGTATTTGACAGGAATAGCTGCGTATGTTTAGTCTGGTTTCAAATATTGTTTGGCAGACTTTATTAAGAGTGTCTGCCTTTTTGGGATGATGCCCATACTGGTCAATACCTCTCCCTTGAGCTTTCACTCCTTCCTCTAGGTTTTATAATCAACCTTTCTTTCTCCTCTCTACCTTCTTTTGCTCCCTCCATCCTTCATCCCACTCAGCTGTTAGCACTGAGCGGAGGGAGCAGTAGGCCCGGGTTCCTCTGGTTATATTTAGCAGTGAACAGATGCAGCGCACTGGAGCAGAACACGCCGCCTCTGCTCGCCTTAGTGTGTGCGTTTCTGTGTGTGTGTGTGTGTGTGTGTCTTTGTCTGTGACTCTTTCTTCATATCACTTTTTTCCCATCATGCACTGCTGGCTCTGACTCAGCAGCACAGCACTTGAGAATTGGGTCAGAACTGGCCAGCCTGTTGACATACACCGTCCATACATCTCTTCAAGTTGAGGAATCAGGACTGGAGAGTATTTTGTACAAATTGCGTCACTTGTTTCTCTCTTGATATACATTTGTTTGAATCGAACAATCGTAGAGAACAGAAAATAAGGGTCAAAGAAAATTGTCGTGGTGATGAAAAATTGAATATTGAAGCTTTAGCATTTGAATACATCAGCTTCAAATAGATGAGCAGTCTGTGTTTGACAATAAGTCAACATGAAACTAGATGACTAACTTAACCGCAGACTTGTAAAAAAAATAACAAGACCAAAATAATACAAGTGATGTCACTGCGCGCCAACGTAACAGCAACAAGTTCCAGAAATGGTGATTTTATCCATTTTTTTAAAACTAGATTTGTTTTTGTTGTTGTTGCTTGTGAATCACTTTTGGCTTGGTTTGATAGGACAGTTGAAGAGTGACAGGAGTTCTTGGAAGAAGGTATAATTAGTCTGGTGACTCATTTCCTACTTTTTTTTTTTGCATGGAAATTTGAATGGAAACTGATTGGCAAGTCTGAAGTTAGGAAAAAAAAACTCTTGCCACAGTAAAAAAATGTTGTACATTTTGTCAAATTCTGCCAAACATAGGAGCACAGAGTCACCACATTAATAATGTCACATTTTTTGCCTTATGTGTCTAATGTTAGCAGAGCCAGCTACACAAAATTTGGCTTCTCACTGGGCAAAATCCATTTGTCTGTACTGTTCACGTTGCTCCAGTAGAGCAGTTAATGCACCTGTTTAACAAGACCCAATGAGCTACGTAAAGTACATTTTGTGTACATACTTACATGAAGTCTTCATGTAAGTGTACTACTGTTTGTATCTTATCTGAGAGACAGCAGTAGTGTTTGTTTTAAAGGTGAGATAGCTGTTTTTAGTCACTGTTTATTCAATTCTGTCAGCATAGTATCTTCAAAACACAGCAGCAGCCATTTTGGATGTTTACAAAATGTCTAAACTGTACTAAAACCTTCTCCTCTCAGTGGAGAGACATTGATTTAACTGCAAATGAAAGACACTGAATCAACTGACCAGTGTTAGCATGTGTCTGAATAATAAAGATAGCAGAGTAAAATGGAAAAACCTAACAAAATGCCCAAAAATTCATCTGCCTCTGTAAAAGAAACACTTATGGTGATAATGTGGTGCACCTCATGGCTCCTGTGCCATTTCTCGCAGCTACTGAGGCCCACTGAGCATGGCTTCAGACCAGAAATAACATGAAAGCAGCTCTGGGTGGAGCTGGTTATTGAAGTAATTATAGAAGTAGGAGGCAGATGACTGGTCATGAGCTTTACGGCGGACCCTGTATGACTGTTGTTATTTCCTTTCCAGCCCTGCTACACTGATTGCAGGGCTCATATAAGGAAAAATATGGTGGAGTGAAAAGAGACTAAAAACACAACTTCTATTTTTGTGCATGAGTAAGAAGAGGAGGAAGAAAAAAATCTAATTGACTGAAAAACGCAAGTGTGTCGCTGGTTTAATTTCATTATTATATTGTATTCTGTATCAGCTGTCACAACCCCTTGGACAGGAAGATGACTGCATACGAGCTCAAGATTTCAGCTACTTCATCACACCAAGATAGCAGAGTGAAAGCCTAAGGATCAGATTAGTTTTGTCTGTTATAGCCCTCCCTGTGCCCTCTTCTATACATCACTGGATAATATAGAGTTAAATGCTTTCATCTGTAACTGGAGAGTCCTGTTTTGACTGACAGGATGTCCTGAGACCCACAGGAAGCTGCTGAAACAATGGAATTTACTGTTTGAGAACCAGCATTTCCAGTTCCCTCTCTGTGGCCATTATTTGAAATCAGACTGAGGAAATGCAATATTATTTGTCCTCTGAAGGAAATGCCAGTTCTCTGTGCACAATTTGAGTTTGGGGGTTAAGGTCTGAGATGGTCTCAGTGCTGAATGAAAGAATGAGACTGTGTGGATGTATTATTAGACATGAATATCTGATGAAGAACCGCTGCGTGATATTGTGTCTCATTTTACAGTGTGTTGCTCCTCTTGTAGCAGACTTAAGAGAAGGTTGTAGACAGAATGGAGCCGCTTTAATCAAAGTGTGATAACAGACAGGCTTGAGAAATCCACAACCGGCTGGTGCGTCCTACATACCTCAGGTTCTGTTCAGTAGTGTGTTTTTTCTTATCCAGCTGATGCATTGTTTGCTGGTATAAACTACAGTTTTACAGAAAGGTTTGACACGTTTGGATTGTTTTTGTCATTGGAATTCAAAAAGGAGATTGATAACACTCTCTTGACGGTGTACTGTAAAAGCCAACCTGGCTCATTCCTCAAAATAATTTAGCGTTAGTCACGGCAAATAAACAATCATAATGAAATTTCCTGGGATAAAATCCAACTCCACAATAATGTGATTGTCACTCCAGCGCATTATTTTCTGTTACAGACGAACCCTGGCCCCCATCAGAGAAAGGCGAAGTTATGTTGCCCTCAGAGTAAAAATGTTGGGGGCCCTTGATTCAACATTTGTGTTGCAGTAGTCCAGCACTTCAACTATAAGTGGGTTTTTTAAATGAAAGGAATAAATGAGTTCAATGCCACTGTTCTGGTGTTTGGAAGCTAGCAGAAGCTGGCAGCCTGTTGACTTAAACAGGAGAAAATAAACAACAACAAAAACAAGAAACAGAGATAAGGGCAAAATATGACCTTTAGATGGATAATGTTTGAGTTTTTAAGGGAGGTTTTGAGGTACAAGTCTTTTGCAAAGCACAATGTTTGAAGTCATATTGGCTAGCCTCAGCTAGCATGAAAGCTATGAAGAAATCACAGAATTTCACACTTCTAAGACTGATTAGACAAACATGACTCAGGGTTTTGTTAAAGACTGGACCAGAGCCAGTTAAGCTTCTCACCCAGTTTCCCGTCTTTGTGCTGAACAACAATAGTGATATCAGTCTTCCTGTCCAAGAAATCCCCAAAGCGTCAAAGTAGTTATTTTGAGCACATTATGCTTTATTCATGGTTTTCAGCATCACAGGTCATTGAACCATGGCCAGCGCCCGGTCAGAATCAGTTTTTCATAATTATCTCAACTGGGGATCAGGCCCTGGAGGGCATCTTGTCTTGTCCCATTTCTGTCATCATTCTCTGCAGTGTTTAATAATTTGGACTAATATTTGTGTGTGTGTGTGTCTTTGAGTTACTGCATGATCATCTGTTATTGACAAGCTAGATACGAATTTCTTTTTGATTTGTTTTGATGTTTATTAAATCATACTAGCACTTTCTTCAAGGAAGATCCCATTTCAGTTTTGTGATGCTACATTTGTATTTCACTGGCAGTGATTAATTACAAACCAGCTATTGACTTTGTGGCTTTTTTTCCCAGCAAGAAGCCATAATTTAGAGATTTTGATTATGTTGAATAAATAAATCCCCAGCCTGTGTGGTGAACAACCTGAAAGAAGACACCCCCAAATAAGCTGCTAACATGTGTCTGGTTTGTTGCAGCTTAGTTTGTACTGCTGCTACACAAGAATGTTTGGTAATTTTTGCCCTCTGAAATCAACTTAATTGCAGTGGTCGAGGAAAAACACAAGTGTTTAGCTGACTTATGGAAAGCAAAATGAAAAAAGAATGTATTCTAGTTTCATATCAGCGATTTTATATTATATTGATAAACTAGCACATTTCTACCGATTGTGTTAATATCATTGAAGTGTCATTAAAATTTTACAGCAGGCAAATTTAGAGCAGTTTTATTGATTTGACAAACTGATGATAACTGTAATGATAAGCAAGAATTTCCACATTAATCAAATATTCAGTTTGAAAATTCTTAATTTGAAAAACAAAAAAAATGCAGTTGGAAAGTGTTTTAATCATAATGGAGAGAGATTTATTTATATTCTTTGAAACTGTAGCAAACTAAGAACAGACTGAAGATTTGTGGAAATATTAAAGAGTGGAGCTATTTACTCATTCTTTTATTGACAATGGTTATTGATAAAGCAGTTTTCCCTTTTGAAGCTGATATTTCAGGCTGCTCTAATTTGATTTAAACAACATCCACCTCTTTGAAGTCACATGTGAAACACTTTATGATTATGATCCACCACTAGGGGGCAGCAGCCCATAATGACCACACATGGCTCATCTCATTCAGTGGTCGTCTCCTGGTTGCTGTGGTAACGGGCTCTGTGTGAAGCAGACTGTCAGTGTTGGAGCTTAGAGACACAGAGGGCAGTGTTGAGCTAGAAGCCAGGACATGAATCTCAATCAGCAGCTGAGCAGAGCTTCAACAAACACACTCACATGGAGACGTTCGCTCTCATTAATGTATCTATATTTTCAAATACATGCAAAGCACTAATCCTGTTTGGGTGTCTGATACACCGCTTTGAAACCACCCGGCCTGACTGACAGGTAGTAGCTATGGCTCACTGTGATGACAGCTGTTATGGGCTTCTATAGGCTGCAGCTGCTTGGTAGTCTTCTGCTGATGTTTAAAGCAGCCGCTGCCATATGTCCTACACCCTTTGCTACCTGGCCTGAATATTTTTCTAAGCGTGCATTTTCATGGTATGCAATCTCCATACTTATTTTACACCATGCCTCTCCAGAACTCTAAGATGAGTGTTTTGAGTCAATCTATTTGGTAAAATTCATTAACTAACAGATTTGCATGTGTAAATTTGTGTTTCCGTGTTCACAGATTTATACGTGAGAGAATGTGTGAATCACTATCTCCTTAAATTTTCATCAACACACATACCCACCCCTCCCCCAGTCCCCAAAATGAGACAGGGATGCATAACTAGATTTAAGGTTATGTAATGCTGACTGGAGGCATGGAGGATGTGTATAATCCACTCTTATTTGGGTTAAACCCGTCTCTCTGTCTCACTCTTTCACTCCGTGTCTATCTGTAAGAGGACAGGAGCCTCACATCCTCACACATCTCTTCTCAGCCTCATCCAGGGTTGGAAAGCAAAGCACTGATCTCTGTCACACACAGTCTTTTACCAACCCGGCTCCACAAACATCTCCTCTCCCAGGAAACATCTCTCAGCACGCTAACGTCTCCAGTGTCTCAGATTCTCCCCTGATGGGATGATTTCATTGTTGTGAGAATGAAGAATATCCTCTTCAAGCTGCAAGCAAATGATCCCTCTTATCACTGAAAAACAGACTCATTGTCAGTTATTTTCTCAGACAGATAGAATAACAGAGCAGTTTTTAGGGCTGCAGTTAGTGTCTGTTTTGATTTATTCATCTCTTGGTCTGTGAAATTTCAGAAAACAGTGAAAAGGATGTTCATCACAGTTCTCCATAGCCCCAGATAAATTAATCAAACTGCACATTATGTCTTACGTTTCACTATTTTGGAAACATATAATGACCAGAAAGCATTTCTTTTGGTATACTTGGAAAATTGTGGACAAATTCGGTGTAAATTGACCAACTGAGGGATCACTTGACCTGAATTTAGCTGCTCGACACTATTTTGGCTCTAAGAATTGCTGTACTGGTTGGTCTGTTGGCTAAAATAAAAACTAGGAACACAACCTCCCTAACCCTCAATATTAAAATCAACTCTAGTCTAGTCTTTGATTTGTGTAACTCTGAACGACTGAACAACAGTTAAAACAGACCTTCTTGATGTGTTGTAATGCTAACCCTAGATTTTGTCTCACTAATTAGCTTAAGTTAGCATGAAGGCACAAAACACTGTCATGAAATAATCTCAGATGGGCCTTTCAGTCTTATATTTAGTGTCCTCATCAGTCTAAAATCTTTCTTTATCACTAATTGTTTAAATAAGTGTAAACCTGTGTTGGCCCCACATTAGCTTATATTGGAATAAGGGCTGTTCCAAGACAACATCATCAACAACAACAACAGAGTTCTTTCTATAGAAATTTTGATTCTGACTAACGAGCTAGTTTACACACAGGAAACTGAAAAATTGAGCATAGTTATGACAGTCATTAAATCTTTTGTGAGAGACATTAAGTTGGTTTGCAGTGGCTAAAGTTAGCAGAGCTAGCATTACTGGCCCTTAGTTCTCTGTGTAGGATAACATCTACATACTTTTTCTGTTTATAGGTTTGTTTTATATTAAAGTGCCAGATTTAAACAAACACAACCACCTTACAACTGTATCTGCATTTTGTTGACTAATAAATCAAGCTACTCAATGACATACTGTAATCGTGGTTGTCTACATCTAGGAAGTGGCCAAGCTACAACTTCTACATGGCAAATGACAGTGATGTGGGGCCGTCAAACACATAAATATCAATAATTCATTAAACAGATTTGTAACTCTGGTGTACACTAGCAACGTACAAGGATGTTTATTCAATCAACATCATAAAACTAAGTCCGTTATAAGCCTTAAATGTTAGCATTGTCATTGCTATTATCGGTTTACCCACATTTGCTTGTAGCTAAAAGTATTTTGTTTCTTTAAATCAAAATAACAACAAATATTCTTGCAGTCATGTCTTTTTACACTGTTGTCTCCTTTTTTCTTTGTCCCCAGATGAGCTATATGGAAGCTCTCCATGTGTTTATTGCTAAACAGGCACATGTTCTGATTCAGACTATCTCAAATGTTTGCGACTCTCCACTTACAACTGCTGATAAATTAATTTAAGCCTTTTTATGAAGATAATAGCACACAAAAGGCTATCAGCATGAGAAAGAGGCAGCTGTAAAAACAGCACAATGAGTAAGAATGCCAGCACATTCTCAGCAACAATATGCCGTGTCTTATTGTGTATAATACAAGGATCTCCATTCAATACAGACAGTGAATTGAACAATTCACTGTCTGTATTGTATAAAATCTGTGGAACAGTGCAGCGCCATAGCGGTGAAGCTGAGATGATATCTCCCATACTCTAAACACATCTGGTTGTTTTTGTTGGATTTGAAGCTTTTTTTTCTTTGCCTTGCACGCTGCTGGGAAACCACTCTAAATGGGTCAAGGAAAGATTGTTTCATTTCAACAATCTCAAGAACCATTCAGTACCTTTGAAAACCGTAACGTTACGATAAATTTAAAACAAACAAAGGATTCTCAGTTGCTGTTTTCTCTGAAATAAGAAGAATCAAACTGTGACAAAACACCAAAATGTGTCATGTAAAGCTATGAATTTGCTGAACTGGGGCTGATTTTGTCAAGCAGTGAGATCCTGGTATGGTTTAATTTGTCAGTTGTGCTTCATTCACTGCATGAAATCTATTTATTTGTTTGAGGAATAAAAGCATTTGTGATTAAAAATGCGGAATGGAGGTAAACAGTGTATGAACTGAACACAGGCCACAGTGGTGTGATTGTAATCTCTGATCCACGCAGCGTTAATCCTCATAAATATTGAATATTTGATGACTCTCTCATTGATGGAGCACGACACCTGGGCGGCCCGCCCTCTGTTAGCTGTACGTACCCATGGGAGGGGGTTGTTCCTGACGGCAGTCCTTATCACAGTGAAAGCATCTGAGCCAGCAAAACTGACATGATGCTCAATGCAAACGATAATGTATGCGAGCATATTTTATTTTGATCGGGTGATGTTTGTTCGAATCAATCAATCGAATAAACAGTGAAAAACTGAGCATCATTCCTGAGAATGCTTGTGTATAATGTGTGTGTGTGTGTGCGTGTTTGTGTGAGTGTGTGTTAGTGTGTGTTAGTGTGCTGTGGTATCTGTTTTTTTCTTTAACAATCTGACTGCTGCTCGCCTAGCAGGGACCGTAATGATGGTCGTCAGCACTGGATGGTTGCTAGGTAACAATTACCTGACTGTGCTTTGCTTGCACTGAATTACACAGTGGGCTGTGTGCATGCATGCATGTGTGTGTATGTGTGTGCAGGAACGGAAAAATACAGCACAGAAGACTAGAAACCAGTGTCTCCATTCTGTGTGGAAAATGGCCTTTACTATAATCAGTGCTACTGTTAGCTTAGCTTTAACCCTTACAGCGATATCAGTGTTATAACAAGATCTCAATTATTGTGATCAGTGTGTGACAGATGCTTTAGATGAACTGTTTTGCCTTTGATTACCATGTTTCTCTTCATTTAATTTCACTATTATAGCAGTACATGATTGCGTGTTGTTATCTCCTGAGACTCAGTGCTTCATGTTATCAGCGCCACTTGCTTCAGTATTTATAGTTTTGTCCCCAGGGGAAAGGAGGTGGATGTGAATCCAGGCCTGACAGATGATGATGTCACCATAGGGCCACACCTCAGGGCAGATGAGTGATACGCTGCTGCTCTAAGATCAGTTTTACCTTCTCAGCTGCCACGCTGATTCTTCCTAACGTCTGTCCTTGTCCCTGAGAGTCTCAGCAGCATTTCCGCTCAGCACTTACTTCATACTTTTTCTCTCTTTTTCTGACTTGTACTCCAAAATCCTTATCCTCAGCCTTGGCTTTTACCTTGAACAAAGGATTGAACACATAGAAACAGTTAATTCTTTTTTTCTTTTTTCTTCAAGTTCTTGAGTGTAATGGGTAGTAGATATGAAGCTACAGGCAGCAACCTCTTCAGTTGTACCAAGTGTCGATTCACGTAAAATCAAGTGGCACCATGTTTCTGTACCTAAACGCATCCTTGTGACTGTGAGGAAGTGGAAGAGTAGGCGATTTTCTGTGCTGAACATGAGCATGGAGTCGGTAAAGCTGGGTTTGAATTTGTGCAGTAATTAGGAAAAAAACCACTGTGTAGCTGTATTTAATTTAGTTAAGGGTTTTCATATTGACAAAATTTTTTAAACAATTGCCATGTTGCAGTGCAAACAGTTGAAGGTTGTTTTGAGATTTGATTATTAAACAAATCAACATTTATTACCTGATAAACACACACAAAAGTGCCCAAAATTGGTACCGTTGAGTACTGGTACCAATCCCTAGGTACCAGGCATTGGTACTGTTTTGGTTTGAATGTGGAAGGTACCCATCTTTACTCACAAGTAAAATGTTTTTTTTTTTTTTGCCTTTTTGTGTCCATTAACCATATGTAAGTAATACTACATAGATTTTAGTCAGTTATAACACTAGCTAAACGTGGTTAAAATGTGGTGTCAGAACAAATGTGTTTCTAATTGTAGATGGGTGAAATTATAGTCAAGGTGCCTTAATTGCAGTGTAAAACTGTTTTAAAATTCCTTCTCATCAGATAGTAAACCCTGTCAGCATTCACACGCTGACCTCGCCACCTCAAAGCACTGAGCCAGGAGAATCTCCTCCACTGTGGTCAGGGGCCGTCAGGAGGCCATGGCACCTCCCCCAAGAGCTGCTTGCCAGCTCTCCCAGACATGGATGATATATTTGGAGATCATTAAATGCTCCTAAATGAGACCCTGGTGTGAGAGCGAGCTCTGACCATCTGGCCCTATTGTGAGTGCCGGGGCTCCGTTCAAAGACAGCCAGCAGCATCAGCACCTCTGATTGGATGAATGCTGAGTAAGCCTGGGAACTCTAACCAATGAGAGACTCTTTAATCAATTACTGAAGCCTGCCTCCATCTCTGTGTTTTTGTCCACATATACCCTGCTGCTGGATACAGGGAGCCTTTCTGGTCTACTCATGCTGACTGTTTAGTTTACTTTTGCCCTAATTTTCATCCACTTATCATATTTTTTCTCTTTTGTGTTTGATTCAAATAGCGCTTGACTTTGAACCACAAGAACTGGCTTAGCTCAGAGAACACTCCAAGTATAATTTTGACTCTAGTTGTGTTGTTTTGAAAGCTATTCAAGGTTGCTTTTTTTGAATACTTCAGTTTCAAATTGTTAGGGATAGTGTGTTGGAGTAATACCAAAATACTGCCAGCAGCTCTGAACAGCTTATTCAAAAGTCACATGAGATTCATGGGAAATGGACACGAGATTTGCTTAATTTGTGATGTATTGTGAAATCTCCTGTAACAACCATGATAAACTTCATAGCTGCCAAACAGAGACATCCTGCTCTGCTTTTTGTTGTTGGGGGTTTCTTGTTGTTCTCTTTCTAAACTCAGGTTCATACTTTGCTCAACTTTGGCTGGAACAAAGGGGTCAGAACCTATGAGCATAAAGTAAAACCTCATAATTTGACCAGAAAAAAACAGGTTCACTCAACAGTGACAACTTTATAGAATGGCAGCAGAGGATGAGGCTTCCAGAGAGCTTGTTGGAAGGGGCTGGTATAGATTAAAGCTGGAAATGAAGGCTTTGAGTAGCATGCTAGTCTGAGATTAATTGCTGTTTTGAGCTGTAATTCATAGAATGCTACTACAAAGATGTCAGGGCACAAACATAGAGCCTGAAACAGTGCAAAAACTGAAATCTAAGCAAGTGTTTATGTCTTATTTTCAGTCAGAATCATCTTTTTAGTCTTGAAATGAGCCACATTCAACTGACAAGCCCAGGAACATGTCTTATCACAAGATATTTATAGACAAAAATGATATCTGAATTGCTTGTAATGAGTGAAAGAAAATCTGCTAATTGGGTAAGAAAAAGTTTCCTTGTCAGGTTTCTTGAAGTAAAAATAATGTCTTGATACAACAATTTTTTTTCTTACTCCGTTGGCAGAATTTTTCATTGTTACAAGCAATTCAGACATCGTTTTGTCTTTAAAGAACTTGAAACAGGATGTTTAACACAATATATCAAGACTAAAAGAACATTTTTCACTAAAAATGTTACAAACACTTGCTTAGATTTCAGTTTTTGCAGTGAAATTAAGTGCTGCTATAATCAGCACAAAACAAAAAGCAAAAGAGTTGCTTGAAATTTATATTCATATTGTTGAAGTGATCTTTTTGACTCACATCTCTCCAGAGACCTCTGTTTTATTGTTGTCCAAGATAGATAAGCAAGGCCTGTCTTCTGCCCTTTTTAGTATCCAGGAGCCTCTTAACTTTGGAAATGTCACTGCCTTTCATGACCTTACCTTTGGTGAAATGACAGCATGTAAACACAAGAGAGAAAACAGGCTTTTTGATGTCCTCTTTTGTTTATCTGAGATGTTTCTCTGTGTCGTCTCTTTCCAGGTCACAAGCTCAACAAGGACCTGAAGCACTACCTGAGCTTGAGGTTTCAGAAGTCTTCTCCTGACCACGAGCTGCAGAAAATCATCCGAGCCAATCTGTATCGCCATGCTGTGCCTTGTGAGTAAAGAACAGCGTCAGTGAAGATAATGATGTGATGTAGAAAGCCTAAATCAGGACACCTGGCTAACGAATGGTGTCTCATTAACCAGTCCTTAGCATCAGCACTCCATCTTTACCCTAATGACCCACTTTCTTTTGGCATCTTCCTCATTTGTTTTATCTCTCATTGATCTCATTCTTCCCTCTCAGACACCCATAAATTATTCTACAACACTTTATTTCCTTTCATCATTCATAAAAATCACCCTAAGCTCATCTTCTCACCAATCCATCCTGTGAAAAGAATACAATTCCCATGATCTCAAACTGTACTTTTCATCACACATTACAGTCCACTACAGCCATGCATGTTTTGACAGAGCCAGAGCTCCATTTTTGCAGACAACGATACAAAAGTGCAGCTTGAGCCAAACGCAGTGTACTGTGCCAGAGTCCACAGCTGGGCTCTGTTACGTCACAAGCAGTTGGATGTACGGTTGGGGGACACAGTCCAGCTTTCCTCAATTCATTTTCCTACTACTCATGTCATGTTGTGTTTCTTGAAAACATTCAGCTTGAGTTGTGATGACCACAAAGCTTGAGGCTTAATGGGCACAATGGCTCTTTCGTGGATACAATTAGACAAAGTGTGCGCATGATTGTGTGAGAAGTGTTTGATTTTCCCACATATGCTTCACCATGATTCATTCAACTAAGAAATAGATCAGCATTTCCTGTAAACACGCTTTCCTCTGATTTGACTGTTTGTTTATTTGCATGCATTTGCATTGCGGTGCTTCCTAATACACACCAGCCTCTGGATGAGATTAATGTATTTTTATTCCCTGACTATCTATCTCTTTTTCTTTGCTTTCTCACTCACTGCATCTCTATCTCTTGCTGTCTGTCCTTCTCTTGCGCTCAGCCATGTGACCGGTAAATCCGGCTCTCTGAGCCTCCCCCGGTGCCCTGACTGGGATTATGATGTTCTGATATATTGAAAATAGATTCCTGCCTGATTATGTGATGAACATGTCAGGCTCTCGCAGAGAACACAAGGCTATGGAAAGGCCTTGGCACACAGGGGACATGCATTGATGTTAAAATTGGTTAAAATAACTGATACGACAAAAACACTAAATCTGTAGCTACAGTTCAAGGGTTCACTGGATGATTAAAGCTGTTTTTTCTTACATTTCACTAATTCAATCCTCTTCCCGCTGAAATACTGGATACACTTACCTCAAAAAGCCTGAAAATGTGCCCACTAACTGTTACATAAAGTGAATCCATCACCATAGACCTATAACATCTGCAAAGTAAGTAACACATAGGCTTTAACCCACATTTAGGAAGCTGTTTAAGACATTGGTGTCACAGTTTTAAGGCTCAGTCTGCAGCAATACCATTATCTCTATGACAATGCACTGAGGCTTTGTTCAGATTGCAGGCAAATCAGATTTGTTTCTCAAATAAGATCTTTGAGACAGGCTGTCCTGACTGTTTTCTCTCATTTGTATGCTCAGACACACTCAGTCTATCTACATGTGTTGCTCTGGTAGCCACATTGGGGTCAGAGACTACTTGTGCTGGCGATGCAGCTTTTGCAACAGGGAAAGTAGAAATGTAGGCCGTCTTTCTACAATCCAAACAATTGAGATGTAAAATGCAGGTGGCAAAACCCCCCTTCTATTATCCAGAACTCAGTGAGCAGAAAGCTTCATGTTTGTCTTATCCATGCCGTACAAACTCATCACTTTGGATTTGGCATCATTGTTTTGTACTACACAGCTAGTAATGCTAAAATAGTGTAAACCCAGTTCAGCTCTAAGCAAAAGTGGGTCAGAATTCAAAACAAGTCTTTAGACAAAACATTTCTTTTTTTCAAAAAGAATTTTTAATTTGATAAGCAAACTGAGCTAGTGAATTTGTCCACATTGGTGCTGTGATGAAGCTCTGTAATGCTCCAACTTTTAAGTTGTACATTGAAGCTACATGCAACAGCAGAGCAATTAACAGTTTGTATAAGCTTCATGTACACATTGGAGTCACCTCCCAACTCCAAAAATTCACAGTAATCCCATTTTACTCCTGCTACAACTCTGTGACTGCTAAACACCAATAAACCTCTGTGACTTTTGCATTCAAGTTGAGAGAGTGTGAAAGTATGGCATTGTTTTAGTCATAGAAACAGGCTTTGTTTGACTGTTACGAGGCTGCAAATTCTGGGAACTTTCAAAGTTAGAAAATTTCCACCAGAATTTTCAGTAATTGACAGGAATTTTGGGGGATCTATTGAACTAGTCATATAAATATTTTAACATTTAGTTTGTTATGTGCAAACGTGTGCAAAAATTTCTAATGCAATTACATTACAAATAAATTTTCAGGTAATTTGTGGGAAGTTTTTAAATGGACTTGGAATAGTTTGCACATGTGATTCAGGGTACACAGTTGAATTTGCTTTCAGTCATGATCTTTCAACCAAGTTTATTTTTTGAAAACCTCAAACATGACGATATAAAGAAGAAAAAGGAAATTTCCAAAATTTCTGGCTAAAAGTGTTAAGTTAAATTGACAGCAAATGGAAATTTCTTATATTGCCAAGCCAAAATTCTAATGGAAACTTTCAGGAAACGTACCTGAAATGTACCAACATTTTCCAACCCTTTGTTACCCCAAACTATTAGCAGGCTAACATTTATAGTTGGTGTTAACAGGTGCCACATTTGTTTGTGTATTTGAATCATGAATGTCCTCATAAAGTGCTAAGCACAAATCTGAGGTCCTGTAATCTTAATAGAGCACATATGTGCTGTTTAACCTCATAATAGTTTTAGGTAACTCAATTTGGATTAGCTAAAATGTTGGGGTGTTGGTGCCTACTACACATTCATGCATAATATGATTTCTGTAGGTTGCACTTTCAATGCCTTTTTGTTTTAAAACTTGGCTGTGTCCTACACTGGTGTGACCAGCATGGTTTAGAAAATAACAACAGTACAATTTTTAGCTGGCAAAGCTTGTGGAGAGCTGGTTCATTTGAATAGACTTCACTGTTCAAGACAAGACGTAACAGGAGCTGGATTGATGTGATGAAGGTGACCACTTTCACCTGAATTTAGACACAGTTATGCTTTTGTTAACTTCAAATGACACCCTTGTATTGAAAGCAAATCTCCTGCAGATATCTTGAGTATGAAGTTTCTACAGTAGCCTGCAACAAACTTGTAATATACATGTTTTTGTATTCAATGAGCAAAGAAGAGAGTGGTTTCTGGGTGCAAAAAAATTGGTACTTTTGATTTTTTTAGATGGTTTACCTTCATAAACTGAGGATCAAACTTATCATGCATGATAGTAGTTTCTTGTCCTCGAAGGCCACCATCATTTTACCAAAGGGAGGGGTGAGCAGGGGAGTGTTTCAACCTGAAATAATCCCATCCCAGCACATTGTACAGTCTTTTTGTTCATGGACCTAAAGGTGTTTGTTTGGAACTATTTTCAGACATGACTTTGGTGTGCATGCCAGTGTGAGGCAGCAGAAAGGTGTACGTAGGGTTGAGTTAAAATAAACTACAGTGCCCACGTTCATGTTGATAAAGAAAAATGTCATCCAGGGAAACAGCACAGAAAAGAAACCATAATGGTTTATACATCAGAGAAAGGATTGATGTTCTCGTGATATCAGCAACATGTAAATAAAGTAGGACTTCTGTTGTAGTCATTCTGATAAGTGCAATTGGCTAAATTGGGTGAAACAGCCCTTCTCTCTTTCTCTCTCTTTCAATCTCTCTTTCTTCCTGTCCCTCCCTCTCTCCTTTTCTCGGTGACCTACTATTGCTGCCGCCTCCTGTTTATTGTCTCTCTCTTTCTCTCACACTCACACATGCAAATATTTCCTGGGCATGACAAGGCAGAATGACAAAAGCAGTCAAATAAAAGCCACACTTCTGAGCCCTCTGTCTCTTTTGTCTGTGTGTCCCTCACATCTCCTCCCCCTCTCCTGAGCACGTGTTGCTGCCTGTGTTTGACTCGAACAGGTGCCACCACTGGCTGAGGTGTTTTTTTTTTTTTTTTCCCTCTCGCTTTTGGGCGAGTGTGTTTATAGGAAGAACACCCCTCCACCCCCCTCCTCACCCTCCTCCTCCTCCTTTCTCCCTCATAGCCCAACTGCTACAGATGGCCATTGTTATCATGGGCAGCAAATGTCACAATTGATAGAGAAGTCGTTCTCTCGTGGGATTCATTTCCCTCTCTCGTCTACAGCTGCTGCTCAGGGATGAGGGTTATCTTGGCGTTATCCCGAGGTTTGAGCCACACAGCGAACCAGTCCTTCCCTCCCCCCACCTGATCTCACCCTCCCTCTCTCTTTCTCTCTGCTCTCTTCTCTGTCGTCCTCCCTTCTCTTCACTTCAAATCCTCCTGTGAGTGTCAGCGTCCCTGTGGCTCGGCGTTGGCTGCTGCCTTCCTCTGTCTCTCTCTGTCACACTTGAGCTGCTCCCGCTGTCTCCCTCCATCTCTCTCCCTCTCTCTCTTTCTCGCTCTCTCTCTCTCACTCACCCTCTCTCGCTCTCTCTCTTTCTCCCTCCCCTTCCTTGCTGTCCTTCACTCACTCGCTTCCTTGTTTTCCACTCCACTGCCGATCTCGGGGAAATCATTGTTGGAGACAAATTTCTCTGTTTGCCGCTCACACAAAGAAAAGGGATTACGGCTTGATTTGCCTGCACAAGGCTCGCTCTGCATCCAGGCAAGTGGCAGCTCCTTATTCTCTCCTTCTCCTTTTTTTCTACCATCATCATCCGCCATCCCAAGCCTGTGATGTATGCATGGTAGAGATGTTGTGTGTATGTGTGTGTATGTGTGTGAGTGTGTGTGTGTATATCTGTGTGTGTGTGGTTGATGCTGTGTATATAGGCTAAGGGAATCAGGGAAGGTGGGGGTAGGGGTGGGAATTATGTGAGGGGAAAGAGAGAGGGGCAGGCACACTCGGAGAAGGCACATCCAACCCAGAGGGACAGATGGCCGGTAGCCCTGGTCCTTTTCCTCTTTGGTTTTCTAATTCACCCTGCAGGCTTTGTGCAAGGCCCGCTAGTACACAGACCTTCTTTTCAAGAGGCAAGAGATGGCTGCTCTCATCAGCTTGAAGAGGGAGGGAGAGAGAGGGTATCTGTGTGTGAAGAACGGACAGGGTAGAGGAGAGGAAAGGAGAGGAGGAGATGAAGGAGGAGGAGTAGGAGGAAGGGGGGGTTTGCTGTAGAAGCAGAGCAGGATTTTTCAAGAAGAGGTTAGGAGAGGAAGAGATGAAGAGTAAGAGAGAGGGAGGGGGTCATCAGCCTCAAATGCATGGAGGTCAGGTCCAGATGCTGCTCAAACAAAAGGGGCTTCTCTGGGGGGAAGCGTGGCACTCGCCATTGTGTGTGTCGCTGCATTGCAGGGTGCTGCCGGGGAGCCTCATGCTAATGACGGCCATTCATTCTGGTAACGGATGAGTGGGCCCCAGCTTCTGTTTGCCTGTTTTTTTTTCACATACGCACCCTTCATATTTTTGTTCATGTGAGCAAATACGTGCTGTGTTTGACTCGATTTGCTCTGGGTTGCAAAAATAAATCAACGGCCTCTGAGTTTATTCAGGAAGCTTGGCAAATATGTGTTTTTGCATAGTGATGATGTGGAGACAGGTGCAAATTGTGTGTGTGTTTACATGGACGATGTGTGTGTGAGGGTTATGTTTAATGCATGTGTTGGTGTATTCATTCTTATACAGTTGCAGGCATCATTTGTAACCATTAAAATAAATCAGGCACTGACCAAAAGGACTGCAGATCTGTATTCTTGTGGATCCATTAGTGTGATTGGCAGGTGGGAGGAAGGTGGCACAGGAGGCTGTGGTTTCTGGCATTGTTTTTGTTATTGGCAATCTCTCTTAGGTCCATTCAAAGGCATCTGATGGTACATTATCCAAGATGGAGAACCATTAAGTCAACAACATCAGGTTTTTTTCCATTTACACCAGGAGTTTAGAACAAGCTGTTCCTACTTTAGCCTACTTAAAACCTGAGAAGAGACCTCAAGAATGTGAAGCAATGTGCTCACAACATTATTAATAAGGTTACAAAATCCTTACTCATGGTTCCCAAGCTTTTAGAGGCAGGGTCCTCCAACACTTTAAAGATGCTTTAACTGTTGACAGGATCATGCCGGAGTTGCTCTGGCTAAAATTCTATAATCACCCCTGAAGAACCAAGCTAATATCTTCTTCTACAACTTCAAAGTCATTTCTTTCTCATTACTTCTGTAGGGAGCAGCAGTTATTGTTGTTAGCAGACTCAGAGTACTGTAGGAGTAATAACCCTGTCTTTGAGGTCAAGGAGATGAACTGTGTCAATTCACAGACTGGACAAAGATTCTCTGTTGTGATCACGTTGTCTGTAACCAGACTCATCCGTGTGTGAGTGTCTTGTGATGGTTTGGATGTGGATCCTCTGTGGCAGCCAGCTAGCCCACATACTGCTGTAGCTCCCGAGTATGTGCGAGTCTCTGAGCTGCGAGAGCGATGACGGCAGATTGATCTAAATACGGATATATGCTTTAACTTCCTTCTCTGAACTTTGTGTTCATGTTGCTGCCTACAGTATCTGCTGTGTTTGGATCATATTTATTCTTCTGTGGGTTGGCTCACTCTTGTTATCCCAGGAGGTTCAGTGTTCTTCATAAGGCAGTTTCAGCTCTATCCGAGAGGTTACTAAGGTTTTTTAAAACCTACAAATTCACTTCACTATTTCAGATTTATAATGCTAATCAATGTGGTCTTAGAAGTGAAGATAAGTCTCTGTTTGTGCTGTACTGCTTGAATATTTGACTCTTGGGATAGCTGAGCAGATTTTTTTGTTCCAGTTTTCAGACTTTATCTAACTTATATTCAGGTCATATTTTTGAAGTCCTGAGCGGATCAAGATTTGCTGTTTCCCCCCTGCACCTAAACATTATGCTAAACCAAGCTAAGCTAGGCTAAGCTAAGCTGAGCTACACTATTTGTGCCTTCATTCACATTCATTTTGGGTTTAAATTGTTTATTGAGGTGTTTTTGAATCTCACTCATGAACAGAGATGTTGAACACTAAAAAATCCTGATGATTTGTGTCACTCTGTATAGGAAGATATTAATTGGGCTGCACAATATATTGTTTTACGACCGTCATCGCTATTTCCACATCTGCAATATTCTTTTTGCAAGGTATAATATATCCAGATATCTTTGAGCCTTTCAAAGAAGTTTATGTAGCCTCTCTACGCCCAATCAAATTACCAATAGATCTACATGAGCATCTATTTATATATTTTGCCTCATTGCATACAACAGCTTGCAATTAGAGTGCCTTCTGTGTCTTCTCACCTGCTGTTATCAGGGTCGGGCAGGGTGACGTGCAGTGTGAGTGGTAGAGCCACTAGGAGAGACGGAATGTGAGTGGAGCATGGCAGGGATTTGGACAACCTGATAGTTTGCTCATAGTTAATATCACAAAAGGTGCTTTATTTAACACTTTCAGGGTTAGAGGCAGCAGCTTTTGGATTTGTGCGTTCACCTTTGTCTGAGAGTCTGTTATAATTTCTGGGAGAGTCAGAGAGAGTTCAGCTGAACAGGGTGAAGCAGTAAACTTTAAAAAATATCGCAATATAGATCACAACATATCGCAGGAAACAAAAATATTGCAATATAATTTTTCCCAATACCATGCAGCCTTGGCAAATGTCAATTTTCCAATTCTG
Organism: Thalassoma bifasciatum; assembly: GCA_008086565.1. NCBI lineage: Eukaryota > Metazoa > Chordata > Actinopteri > Labriformes > Labridae > Thalassoma > Thalassoma bifasciatum. The sequence goes on along the minus strand of RPOG01000421.1, from coordinate 187,854 downwards.
CAGAGATCGTTTTCAAAAGCACAATTTTATGCTTTCCCTCCAACACTTTACAAACAAATACTCATTCAAAGTCTTTAATGTCAACACTCAAAGTAACAAAAAATATAGAAATAGAAATATGTATGAAATAAATGACAATGGCCTAGTATCGTGGCAACAGTGGTGGAGGCTTCTTGAGTGCTTAGTTCAACACTACTTTAAAGTGTGCATTGACGAGACAGTAACAGAAATGAACAATCAAACAAAATGTAAGGTTTTTAGAAGACAATGATGAAGATTTTTAGCTCTAAATTAAGCAGAGCGACCAACAAAGCTATCAGGAAGACAAAATAAAGCCTGAAAGTTAGCATATATCTCCTCTTTGAGTTGGCCAGCAAGAAGAGTGTCAAACTTCAGTTTCATGTTCATACATTTCTTTTCATAAAGTTACAGTTTGCTGCTAACATAATTAACACTTAGCAGACGTATTCAATGTTTGCACCCATGCAGCATTTCTGTTGCGAAAGAACCTTTCAAACAGACACATTTGTCGCACATTTATTAATGGATCTAAGATTACAAGTTTTGTTGTTTGGATAAAATGAACTCAGGGCTGCCTGTAACTTCTGGTCAAACACTCTAAGGACCATGTGCATCCAAACAGAAAGCTGCAGTCCCCTCCCCTCAGGGCAACTCCTAGGTTCCCTGGTCTGGCTGTCTGGGCAGTCGTCCATGTCCATGCAGGTGCTCACCCCTGCTGCCAGGTGTGTGCTTCTATTTGGTCCACCATTGTGTTCTTAATCTCTTAATGTCGTGTAGCTTCAGTCCAAGCATTTAAACAAATCCAAGCTTTGTGAAGCACTTTGATTCCCCAAGAGAATCATACTGGTCATGTTTACACTTCTTCCTCCTATCCTCAACTTGTCCTGCTGCCCTCTCCCCTTCCCTTAACCCAGAATTCAACCCTGGAGATGTTTCTCAGTTATGAGAGCTGCTTGAAGCTGCCGTTTATCAGGAGAAACCATGTGTTAAGTAATGTCAGAGTCTATATTTATTGGAAAGATAGCAGGAGGAGAGAAAGAGAGGGAGGGAGTGTAAGGCAGTGGGCGGGAGTATGATGCAGGGGGGCTGCAGCCATTGGCCTCAGACAGGAACTAGAGTGTGAATAGCTCACAATGGCTTAGCCTCTAAGCTGGGCTGGACCTCTAATTTGCTCTGCTTGTGGAGCTTTGAAGGAAAACGGCAGCTGCCTACTAGCCGCCTGCCTGAATGAGCTACAAGCGAACTGGGAGCTAGCACTCGTTCACACGGCTCCATGGATGCTTTGGTGGAAAGAGGAGGAGCAGAATTCAGCCTTCTTGGATTTATATTTTTAAATATTTGCATGGAATAACGTGCAGTGGCAGGAAGGAGGGAAGACAGCAGCAGCAGCAGCCGTGGTGGTGACGCCGTAGAGGTAATTCTGTGACATTTACTTTTTCCTCTGGGAATGATGCCCTGGCTTCCGGGATTAGATTGGGAGAGATGTGGGTGGGGAGAATAATCAGATACAAGCACGGAGGCAGAAATACAGAGGCAGGTGGAATTTTATTTTGGAGAGCGAGTGAGGGAACATAAGAATCCATACCTTTGCAGATTTGTGGCATGTTATTAATGAGCTATGATGTTTTAAATAAACCATGCTTCCCCTTATTTTTATCCTATTTCTTGGAAAATAACAATGCAACCTTTTATTCTACAAGAATTCCTAAAGATGCCTCAGATTCCATGTGCTTCCTCACTTTTCATCCTCAGCCCCCCTTTTCCTACTCATTCTTCTCCCCTGAATTGAAAGGGGAGAGATGGGGAGGGAGCTGGGGGAACAGCAGGAGAATAGCGGCTGGGACTCAGCTGTGAGGACTGTTGTGGCGCGAGCTGAAAGAATGGCCTGTTGTGTTTTGCGGCAGCAGTATTGTGTGTCTGGCCTTACTCTCTCTTTCTCTCTCTCTGTCCTCCTTCTCCTTAAAGGATAACTGCATTCATCTCTTTATACAGATAATGGAGTTTTTGGTTTAGAAAAGAACCCGTTTCATAATTTAAGACTAAGGTGTAGTCTTTCAATTATTGTTCTACATGTCACACAGAACTTTTCAGACATGCTGAAGTCATAAAAGCTCAAACTCAAACTGAATTTAGCTCATCAACAATTTGCACAAGTTTGGCCTGTGTGACCGGGAGTTGATTGCTTAAGGAGACTGAACAGTCAGCCAGAGACATTTTTTTAAAAATTTGATCCTTGAATTCATGGAAAGAGCAAGATAAATCATATCTTCATGAGGAGCACAAACAATATCAAGCAGCCAATTTTTACTCTGTGTATATGACAACATTTCACCTGAAAATGCATAAAACATAGAGAAAAAATAATCTGCATTCACATGGAAATGCTGATGGACTGAAAACGCTGTAGTATGTATGCCAGGCCTGTAGTTGGCGATATTACTTTAGGAGCCATTCACATGACAACAGTTTAGAGGCCAAAGTAGAGGTGATCATCTGCTGAAAAATCTCACTCTGGGGGTCATTTTCAAGAGTTTACGGTACGATAAAGGAGAGATAAAAACACAACAATATCTATGCACTTCACCCTAAGACCGTTGTTGTGTGAATGGCCCCTAAATCATCTTATGTTGCAGCTACATCAAAATGCAGCAGGTTTTAAACATTAAATGTCACTCAGATGAGAGCAAAAATCAAGTTTGAACGAGATCAGGGCCTGATTTCTAGAAAATTAGCAAATAGGGGCTCAGATGTTTGATTCACAGCATGTTTTTCTCATTACCGTTGGAGCTATCACTGATTTGTATCTTGATTTTGGGTCTCACTTGACCTCTTTGAAAGTTCCTTTTTAAACATCTGTAGCAAACTCATCATTTTTAACAGGTTGGATTCTGGGAATTAAAAAGTGTCATCTAGTCCTCTCTAACTTCATGGCAGGTAATTGAACTTCCAACAGCATGGCCTGCTCTCAGCAGCACCTCAGCCTCTGATAGGATCTGGAGTGGGGCTGCAATTTGCTTAATCATTAATCTGAGGGCCCCTGCTACATTGATTCTCTCTCCTCTCCCCTTCATAAATCATTATGGACCAGCAATCCTTTTAGCAGGGGGTTGGAAGTGCTGATTGAACAAAGCTAGAGTGTAATACTGGCCTTGTTCTACGGGTCACTTGATAGGGTTTGAGGGAACAGGTTCAGCACCTGAAGATGGAGCAGTACACCATCGAGATAACTCTGTTCTTTGTTTCAACCAGATATTGTGTTATACTCCGTATAAGCAGCTCTAAGCAGATTTGTCAAGCCCACAACATAATGGATGCAAATGGACATCTATCTATCTGTCCATCGTTTGTGGTGGAGATGCTTCCATCATCTGACCAGTGTATTAAGGGACTACTTGTGTAGATGAGGCCTTAAAGTGCTGCCTCAATCAATGCTGCTCCAGTAATTGGCTTAGAGGCCCAGGAGAGTTCCCCTCTAACTCCCTGTGTGGCTGTTGGCTTTCTCTGCCCCTCCCCTGCTCTGCCTGCTTGGAGATGCACGTAATGTGCTTTCACGTCACCTCTCAGCCTCTGTTTTGAAAACACACACATGCCAGCCAACACTAAGCGTGTGTTTATCCTGAAAACACACCCCAGTTTATGATGTGGCAAAGACTTATGTGTTGTTGGAAAGATGGATACAGGAAAAAGTCCTGAAAATGAACAAGGAAATAACTTTCCAGTTGTTAAGACAGGATATGATGCACCTTCTTATAATTTGATACTATTTGCAGTAAAATGATGTTGTACATGGTATGACATTGTATAACAGTGTGAGATATGGCAAGGTATGATACTGTAAAGTTATACAAAATGATACACTTTAAAACCCGTTATCATATGATGTGATACCAAACTGTAAGATATGATATGAAATGGAGGATTTTCACAAGCCTAAATGTGCAAGAAAATGTACCATGCATTACAAAAGCTTTTTTACATCATACCTAAATGCACATTTATATATTTAATGATAAACAAAACAGTGATTTCTGTAAAGAGGTTATAACTTTGAGCTGTAGCTTTGTGCAGACTGCACCTTTAAACAAGTATTACCCCTTAGAGTTTAGAGTCCTACCATCAAGCTAATCTCACACTCAGGTCATTTGGGAGTTGCCTTGTCTTGTGTGCACTCCCCACGCCACGCGCGCACTCACGATCAGCAGGGGTTAAAACAGCAGATGTTTGGCTGAACTCGTGTTTGTGTGTGTGTCTGTGTTAGACAATGAGTGGAAGCTCCCCAGACCATCAACAGCAGGAAGGCGATTGAGGGTATCAGATGTCACCAGAGGGTTGTCAGTGTCCTGCTGCCTTTTGTTGAGAGTTTGGAGGATTTTTTTTTGTCTTTTTTGTGAACCTGGATTTTTTTGTGCATTTGGGTTGTTGTATTTGTGGATTTTCTGTTGTTGTTTTTTTTTGTTTTGTTTTACAAGCACAAAGCTGTCACAGTCTTCCTCCTGGACTTACTGAAGCAGTTTGTGTCTCTGATGACAGTCATGGGAATGTTAGGACAGAGGTTCTCAGGTTATCTTAGCCTCAGGTGAACACTGAAACATGTTGAACTCTGGGTTAAAATGTAGACACGAAAAGAGTGTCAGAGAAAGATGGAGAGATAGTTATTTTCAGTTTTATTTTTCCACCACATAAAATACATAAGTAATAGGTAAGAATCCCACAGTGTCAAATAAAGCTCAAACATTTTTCCTTTTTTACTTGAAAGCTTTTTCACAACCTCGGCTTTTACAGAAATATGAACCTGCTTTTTATTTTTAACTTCTGAAGCATCCTCCACATTGCAAACAGTAGCAATGAAGTGCTTTCAAGTGACTGTATTGTGTCGGTTAAAAATATATAGCGAGCGCCAGGTGTAACAATAGAGTGAAAGTCTCCAGACATGCATAGTCTAATTCAGGGTTAATCTGTAGGTTTGGGTTAAAGATAGATTTAAAGTCCACGCTCAGATTGCTGACAGCACAGACAGATTAGGAAGACACAGGAGTGTTGTTAACAAGTCAAATAGCTACTCAACAATGCTTTTGTTTAGCAAACTGATGTTGACATTTTCAGGTAATTTTCACAGTTTATCATCACAGCCAATTACAACAGGACCACATTCATAGGGTATAACATCTAGGAATCATGAACTATGGAGTAAAATAAGAGATAATCCTGGTTTATTCCAAAGCTCCAAGATTCAGCCACTGGAAGCTTTGATTGAACAAAAAAAAAAAAACCACAAAGACCAGTTGGGAAACATCAGTATGAGCCAAAGTAGCTAACATACCGGTAGGTTTGACCAATGTTTACATCTCTTGAGCTAGTTTCTCGTAGGTGCTAGCATGGCACCAAACAGCACACTCTATCTGGAGAGTCATGTTCCCAAAGCCTTCACCACACAGCAGCCTGTTTCTTAAACTAGATCAATTAATACCTGATGAAACTCTGTAGTTCTTCAGCTTTCTTTCTTCTTCTTCTGTGCAGTACATAATGTTTCAGGCCAATACCCCAGCAGGCTTGAGCCACTTTTAGACGATACAAACATTCACTCAGCCACATGAATGAAATATTTAGTCGGCCTCCTCAGATACCAGCCTCCATACCAATATAAAAACTCACACAGCTTTTTCAGCCCACATGACAGGGCAGCATTGCAACTCTGTTTCATGTAGATCTGAGACTGAGAACACAAAGAAGAACAATGACATTTTCAGCTGAATAATCATCACTTGAATCAGGGAATTTAATGCGTAGTAGCTTTTCATTAAATCTTTCTAAGCTGATTGTATGTGCAATGATATGGAGCTCTATATGGGTGCAAATCTGATTCTCTTTGGCTGCTAAAACAGTGAAAACTGAGCCCTGCGCATTGTAAAAGATTCAGAAGCCAGATGGCCTCTGAATCTGTGTTTCTCTGAAGCTACATAAAATGGCCTCTAAATGTTGTGCCTCCAGTGCGTGTTCACTGAAAGCAGGACTTGCAAAATGCAAACTTCGTGAGTTTGCATTTCCATAACGCTCAATTTAATGAGATTAATGTCCATGAATGTGGGGTCTGGTAAATGTTCTTGATTTTGCAGGTAAAAGTGACACTAGATGCTCTTTGGGGAAGATTATAGGCAGAACAATGAGCACATGTCACTGGGTCATGATCTGAGTGTTTGCTAGTGTTAAGGTGAACTCCTTCATCCATATATCCATCTGTTAGATATTTCCTGCTTTTTCCCTTTTGGGGTCAGGTCGGGGCCTTTCCCAGCTGTCATCGAACACATCGCAGGTTAACCCTGGACAGGTCACTGGCCTATCACAGGGCAAACTCCTTCATTGCAAAGAATTTTCTCTCAGCTGAAGACCAACTCAGAGTTTTACGCATGGATTACAAGTAACCTCTGGGCATGTGAAGCTAAAAATGACCACCTGACCTGAGGAAAATCAGTTCATGGAGACAATGACTTGTGTCTATTCGGATGCACCTGCAGGTTATGATCTATGTTTGGTCGCTGTGAGAAAGTGGCCCAGTATTCAGAGGCAAGATGTGGGTCATAGAGAGCAGTCCAACAGGCCACTTCAGGGACACGTCCCCTGCTCCGGAGCTTTTTATGAACTGCCAGCAAGGACAGAAACTGGCTTTCTCGACCTGCTATTTATAGCTCACACTCTGTATACGCTATATACAGTATAGTATGTGTTTACACGCTCTTTCCCTTGACTGTGTTTGTGTCTGATTGTGTCTAGATGTGACTCTGTCTGTGTGGATGCTCACACCAGCATCTTAAAGTGTGTTTGCCATAAGTTTCTGTCCTATGCACACTCAGACAGAATCTGATAGTGAGGAACACCCTTCAAACTACATTCCTCACCTTCATTGGACTTCTTAAACTTGATAAGTTCATAAGATGATGGATGCCATACCTTAACTAATATTCAGGTGCAGAAAGTTAATTTCTTTGGCTGCTTTCATACTTGGGTTGTTTTGTGGAGTTTAACATCAGCTATGTTTGTTCTGTGCTTCTGCCAGAGCATGTGGTCAGAGTGGACGGCGAAAAGGTGTAAGCCTCCGTCACTCCTCTTTCAGAGTCCAACCATTCCCCTCCACCTATTACCACTCAGTGCTCAACCAAGATTGCATCCTGCTCTGCCCCAATGCTCACTGGTTCCAAAAATATTATATTATACTATTATTCTGATTCGGGGGCAGGTTTGGGCATGCTACAGGCCATGTCCACATGTAGCAAGTCGTCTTGAGAAACCAAATATATTTTTGTAGGTTTTGGAGTGTCATCCACACAAAACCGCAGTTTAACGTCACTTAAAACAATCTTTTTTTGAAAACTCTGTCCGAAAAAAGTGAAGATTTTGGAATTTGCGTTACATGGTTACACATATTGATCGGTAACCAGAGATTTTGGATCTCAAATGTCACACCTTGCAACAAAAAAAAAAACACTGCCATCACATATATGGAGCTTTATGGCGGGCATCAGTTATGTGGGTGTGCTAGTTTTAATATTGATGCACATACTTCTTGCTTGCTTGCTTTCAAGTGCACATTGATGGGATAACCTCTGAATAGATCCAAAAACAAGATCCAGGTGCCATGGTTGAATCTCTGGCAGAATAGACAGAATGATGGGGATTCATTCTGATTAATTTGGGGAATATTTGTGTTTGAAAATACCCAGCTATGCGTTTACAAGGCCTTAGACTCATGTTGTGATCAGTAACAAAGCAAAACTGGAGCAGGACAGTGTCCCTTAAAAAAAAATCCCTTTTCCACAATTGGCCCCACTGTGCTCCTTTCTTGCCCACACTCCACTCACATGCTCTGGCTGCTATTCTGTGTTGCTACCCAGTAAAATCTCAGGACTTTCAAAATATCTTGGTTGCTGATTCATCATTTGGTTTAGAAATGGGAATTTTGTGTGGAACCTCTAGTTTTGCCAAAATTTGACCTTCATTAAACTGCTGCCAGGGTTTCTTGGCCCAAGTTTGCAAACTTCTTAATTGTGTTAGTCAAATGTAAAATTTGACAAAAATACCCATTAAGTGAATTTCTCTGGTGTTAGATGGTACTAGGTTACCAAAGTTTTCCTTTGGCACTTGGGCGTCCCCGAGTAGTAAGAGTTTAAGCTGTTAAATCTCTCTGACTCTTATTTGTTTTTATTTTTTTTTATGAAATTCCGCAAACAATGAGTGACTAAATGAATAAAAAAAAAACAAAAAAACAGAGGAACAAAACCACGTCAGGCATTATCAACTCAGAAAAAATAAGTGATGAGAGTTGAGATTAAAAGTCCCACCCCCCACCTTGATTAAGATTGAGTGGTGATGTACAAGGGCCATTTTGAAGTGCTTTTGTTTTCCGCAATAATTTTTGGAATAAAAAAATCTCTGCTAGCATGAGGTACAGCTTACATTTTCACACTTGAGATGCTCAAAACGCCCAAGCTGCATTGGGTTCCTTCAGAAATTAGGTGCTGCCAGCAAAAAAAACAAAAATGCTGATTATGAACAATAGTTCAAATTTGCAACGTGATTGATAAAAAAATAATCAGCATTTTTTTGTTTATGATAATTATTATTTCTCGTAAACTAATTGGTAAAAGGCTGCTAGTTCAGCACTGGTGTATTTTGAGTGCATGGAGGGTTCAGTTATCCCATTTAGTGAGAGACACGTACAAAGGGACAATGTTGATAACGTGACAAAGGCGAGTACAGGCCTGCTCGGACTCCTTTATCCTTTTAGCTGTCGCGGATCAATACTGCACACTTACAAACGCACACTCACATGCACACACCCAGCTTCACCCTTGTACGGGAGAGAGTGAGATGCTACTCACTCAATAACACGATGCCCAGACACCATGAAGGCAGAGATGTGAGAACCAGGACAAAAATGTGCTGTTCAACTGGCCAGAGCTGCTCTTGGTGTGTGTGTTTGTAAATGTGTGTTTCATACAGCAAGAGGTGAGAATGAGTGAGAAAGTTGAGGCTATTTGCAGTGTGAGGGATTTCATGTTCCCATTAGGTGATTGTTTTCCCACCGTCATGTGCGTCATGTGTCTGTACCTGCCTCATCCTCTTTCACTTTCTCCTTTCTCATCTGCCATCCAACCATTAGGTAGATTTCTGCCTGCACTTTTTTTTTTGCCATGAGTGGTGCTGTTTGTATGTTTTGTGTAGTAAAGTAGCAAACATCAAACTACTGCTGTGTCCACCCACTAAAACCTAAGAATATTTCCAAAAGCAGGAAGACTGAAATAGAGAACTTAAACTTCCCACTGAGAGTTGAAGATGAAAGAGGAGAGGGATTTAATGATGACGTGGGGAGCCTGCACGGCACCAAAAAGGAGGCGATGCAGAGAAAAGATGGTGGGAGGGACAGAGGATGCTAATAGGGGCATGTGAGGCGGACAGTGAGAATTATATTTATATGTTACACAATAAAAAGTGAAGGGTAACTGAGGGGAGCTGTAAGTATACTGCTGCTGATTTATTCCATCCTTTTGAAAGCATTATGCCACATGATGGATGCAGTCCAGCTGACTGACTTGTAACACTGCCTGCAACAGCTTAATATAGTCAGAGAGATTAAAAGGATTGTAACCTTGGTATAAACAGTATAGCACAATCTCTGAGAGGAGCAGATTTCTGTCATCAGCATACACGATAACAGCATGTTGTAAGAGACAGATTCAAAAGAGGTCTCATACACTATTAGTAATTATTGTTGGTATTAACTACTGAAAAAAAAAATTGACATCACATAGTCATTCATGCTGTGCCCTGTTTCTGAATAAATTTGATGTTTTAAGAGAATAGTAACAATTGTAAAAGAATTTTGTTGTCTTTTGTGCTGAGATTTTGAGGAGAAGATAGATACGCTCTCATGTCTAATTGCCAATATGACTCCTTTGGTGGGAGGCGGTGTATTAGTTAAGATTAGAAAGTGTAGGTAACCACGAGCCTGGTTCTGCCTGAAGTCAGACAAACTTATAGCCAGCTGATCAACACATTGCTGTTATAGAGGAAAACAAAGAAAATATAGATTCGAGCAGATAAAAAAGAATGAAAAGAAACATTAGACGTTTGCTTCAGGTGGTTGGGACAAGAATTACGAACTGGTTAAGCTAATTGTTAATATTTTGTTACTGTAGGTCCAATATTCTGTTCAGCCAAAGAAGTTGTGCAGCCACTCGCATTATCCAGAACTGTAGCTCCAGCTGATGATGACAACTGACCTATGGCTAAGTCGCCCCCCTCCACTCACTTGGACAAAAATGACCATTCAGTGACAGGCACTATGGCAGGTGTCACAGGATGAGACATTTGATTGTTGGCCATTAATGATTTTTGGGAGACAGAAAGATCAAATATCATCTAGAAGTCACCAAAAGGTCTAAACTACGCATTACAGGGATAAATTAATCATTTTATTGTCACCAAAGTACAAAACTAGAACAAAATGAGCTCCCAACAAGAAAGTTACCTCATAAAACCGAACAAAGCTGACTTTCTGCAATGCATTTCAATGAACTACCGGGTGGAGAATGTCTGAGTGTGTGGAAACGGCTATTCACACTGTAACCGGCTCATCTCGTCTGGGGCAGGACTTGGCCATAGGTTAATTGCCTAGACGTAAACAAGCAAAGATGGCACATGGCATCTTGTAGCCTGACACAGTTTAGCAGTATTTTGATTTGTAAATTAAGGTAGAGTTGTTTTTATGTTGTTTTGAATTTTAAAAAATGGTGTAAGACCAATTGATTAAGAAGTTTATCAGCAGTGCTAGCATGTTTAGGACTAATGGTGCTAGCCCAGCTAACATCAGCTTCATCCAACTTAACACATTTGCCATAGTTTACCTGCAGAATCTATGGTCTTGTGTGAAACTATGCTGAATTTTCTGAGTATTTTCTGAGATTTTTAACCTTTGGATGAGAATCAAATTTCTGTCTGAACAGCTCAGAAATGAGTCACTTCAAAACAAGTCTAATTGTTACTTGGTAACTTTGTAGCACAAACCTCTGTGCTGTGCCAGTCTAATAAGATCCCAGCATCATCCTCTTTAACCAGGACATAATACAAGTACAGATTGATAATAAATTAAATATTTTACATAGTACAAAAAATATAGTTTTTATTTATTTATTCATTTATTTTAGGGGTAAAAGTGTTTCTAAACTTGTGTTATATTGTAATTAGTATTAATTCTGTTAAATAAAACTGTATTCAGTAAAAAAAAAAAGAAATAAAGATTTACTGTTCGGTGATTTTCATTTCAGCCTTTTCTGTGAAATAACTAAAAACCTTTAGTGTGACAGTATTCCTGTCAGTGAGTGACACTGTACAATAAATTTTCTCAGAGACAGTAGAACTCATTTCCTCAGGTTTAACCAAATGCAGCTCTGGTGTTCACATTTGGTGGATTTAAGACAAATACTTAAACCATCACTGAAGATGTTCCAAGCTCTGACTCCCTGTGGAGTCTTCAGCTTGGGCTGAAGATTAGATTTTTGACTTTTCAGAGAAAAGAGCTTCTGTGAAGACTTCAGCCTCTGTAAGATGTGCATGACGTTCAGTCTGTGTTCCTTTAACAAGCTGTCATAGAACAGTCGAGGACTCCCTCTCTTATATAAAGCTCTGTGTGATGTGTTATTCATAAATGATACAGACATTGGTAGATGTTAATAACTGACATAAACCACTTCTCTGGCTTTCCACAATGTCAAAGTGTGACACAAGGACACTGAAGTGGATAGAAAATGTTTATTTCTTTGAACCTCATTTAACGTCACTTGTACACATGGACCAGGTTACTTCACTGTACATCCAACAGCCTCTGGGTGTTTCTCATGGTGCTAAATACCTGAGGTTAGCGTGCAGTTTTTTAGGTAAATGCAGAGCCATTCAAGTATAAATGGCTCAGGAGTGTGTACAGCGCTTTTAGAGAGGTACATTTAAGACAGTGTTAAAATGCCATCAGTAAAACCAATGTGTCCTGTCCTTTAGTAAATAATCATACCCACTGACACCATTAAACTTGAACTGCAGTGTGCAATAGTGGCTTTTCAAGAGCAGATTTGAAGCGTGCAGAAGTCGACCAGGGCCTGTCATATTCGATTTTCTAACGGCACAACAAAGCAGGAGGCAGAACACAGAGGGATTTATTCACCACAGTTCAAAGAAATATCAAGATCTGGAAGCACAATCGTCTGTCACTTGAGCTCAATTATAAAGATTATTTTAAGAACTGTAAGACATTTGCTAATTTGTAAGACTTTTAATATTTTCACCAGGGATGTCTTCTGGAAATATCCTGATAGATGAGAGGAAAACAAACATTGTAGTCCAATGCAATAAATCTTTCAGCAAAGGTGTGTGAGGAAGTGTTTTTTTATATCTGCATGACTGGGTTAGAAAGAAAACAAGTATGTATGTTTCTTTGCACAGTCTGATTTTTTCTTTTGGGTAATAAAAACTTTTTCCTCAAAAAACATTGCTCTCTTTTGATTTTGGTGACATTTATAAATCTGGAGGTGTCATGTTTCATTTTTCCATTCATGCATGCTTTGGCTGGTTTCTCACAGTGAGAGAATGGAGCCCATTGATGGCCGTCTATGGAAGTTAGTTCATCAGGAGCAGGGTCAGAGCTGAGAATGGCCGAGTCACTGTTTCTCTGGCTTTAGACAACAGAGACAATAACAGCGATAGTAAGGAGATGAGTCTGACCTCACTCCTACTGTCACACACTGAGAGCAGTCCCACTGTCTCCATGTGAGTCTAGCGTAAGACAAGTTGTCAATTGTCTAATGGGGATTATGTCCCAATGTGTTCATTATCTCTTTGCTGAAGGGGATTTTTGTTAAGTAGGCGTGGTAAATATAACAGTGTATATTAGGATCCAATATTAACACACTGCTCTTGAAGTTTATATACACCGTAACAGCTTAACCTTTGGTGTCTTTTGCTGAAGTCAATAGAGATGTGCTGAAATGTCTAAAACTGTCAACATGTAGCATATTTTATAGAGCATAGCCAAAACATGTTTATTACATCCAACTGGTTTATTGATGTATGATGTGCTGACTGCTGAAACTTATCAAGCTTTAAACTGCTGATGATTTTTGATTTAGACCCATGTTATTTTTTTCTTCTCTGTTAACTACTTTTTCATTTGACTTGCATTCCTCCAGAAGTTGGTGATTCTGTAATAAGTCCCCTCTGCATGGAAACACTGCAGCTTAGCATTTAGGCATTAAACCACAATGAGCGGGCAATCCTAGGCGTGACGTCACGAAATACGTCAGAGAATAGGGATAGATGATGGATTGCCCCCTGTACAGCAACAGTGACATGCTTCCGTTCTGAAAATATTGCCTTTAAAATATTCAAGATTTCATAGAGGAGTGGGGCACAAACAAGATCCTGTTACATAACCGTGAAACCCAGATTGTCAAAGTTCTAAAAGGAAGTAGCATTTTGAAACAGTCGCAGAGTTATCTGATGAGTTGACTCTTTCATTTTGATGCAGCAGCACTGAAATTATCATGAAGGTTAAAAGAGAAGAATTCAGAGAAATAATTGTTTCCTGCCCAACATATGGTGATGTAGCAGAAGATGAAAAGGTTTGCATTAATGAGTGTTCAGCCTTCAATTCTCTGTAATATAGCACACCAGAGTCAGAGCCCTGCACTGAGGGGAATAGCCTGGAATAACAGCTCCATTCCCTGCCCAGCAGACAGCGTCATGAGAGCTCTCTAAGCCTCAGAAACATCTCCCACCGTGGGACCACCCAGCCCTATGACTCAAACTCCCAGACATCCCTGCTTTCATCTCACTCCGATCCACTGAGGAGCATACAAAGCAGCTTCGCGCTGCCTGCTGCAAGTGGTCACTTAGTTGATGTACACTTACTTTCACACTGGGAATTTGCTTTGTTGCTCAAATTTTTCTGCTTGTCAACTAATTTTTTCCCTTTTCAATTTATCCTGAGAATTATTTTCCAGAGAGAGGTAAGAAAAAGAGAACAAGTTGCTTTTTCGAGCATAGTGCAGGTGCAGAACTGAGGTAAAGGTTTGCTCATTATCATGTGTTTGTGGGCAGGATGTACCCTGAGGGATGGTGTGTAAGCTCGCAGTTTGGAGAGGCCCAGATAAACACTTGGACAAGAAAGAGTTCTGTGTCTAGTATAAGCTGTCAGACTTGTCTAGCAGAGCACAGTCACGAATTGTAAAGGACCATATGGGGTTCTGTTTGTTGGTAGGTTATACCAATCAGTTTGACACTTATGGCTTAGAGGTGTATATAAGTATTACTGAAACATTTGCACAGCTATGGAATGGATTGCATTGATGTTGAGTTGTCAGTTAGTTTAGTACTAGTTAGCATGGTGTCAAGGGGATGAGCCAGGGTTACTTTGATTATGATCCACTAACATTACCCATAGAACAACTAATTAAAGGTGAAAGTTTTGCTTACTCAATCAAAGTTGACTTTAAATTGCAACCAATTTCTTTTTTTCTGTAACTCATGATTCAAAAAGACATTTTTGGTGATTATTTTCTTGTATAACATAACTACCTGTGCATGTGTCAGGCTTAATATTTTATTTTGGACTGATATCCCTTATTACCCAATGATCCTCTATTTTTCCTTTAAAAATACATTGCAATTATATTTTTTCCCCTCATATCCAACCCTCGTGTTTTTATCAAGCAGAAAGCTCAAAATGTAAAAGCTAAAGCTAAATGTAGTACCTCAGCTGTAAAGAACCTGGGGTGACAGGGCCTTCTCAATCGCTGCCTCTCTCTCTGGAACTCATTACCAAAACACATCCGTAACTGCACTGACCTTACTACTTTCAAATCCCAGCTCAAAACTCATCTTTTCAGAATTGCTTTTAACTGTTGATCACATCTTTGTCATATCATTTTATCATGCTTTACCCTGTGCTGTGCTTTTGCTTGTTTGCTTTGTTTTACTTGTTAGTTTTGCTTGTTGGATTTTAATGTCTTTGCTTGTTTTGTTTGCTTGCTTGCTTGTTGAATTTTAATTTCTTTTAATCTGTAAAGTGTCTTTGAGTATTCTGAAAAGCGCTTTATAAAATAAATTTATTATTATTATTATTATTATTATTATTATTATTATTATTATTATTATTATTATCATTATAAAGAAATCTCCAATAGGTCCCATATTATGCAAACAGGCAGGTACTGCCTCAGCTCTACCTTTTTGCTGAGTCAGCATTTCCAATATGACGGTTGTCTCTTCAGAAAACAAAAAGTGACATGCATGCAGTCATTTCAATCTTTGCAATCGGAAGACAGTATTTTAGTTTTTTGTGTGTCCACATAAACATATGAAATTGTCAATAAAAACCTTTAAATCTTGGATCCGGAGTACATGCACACAGTCTCACATACAAGCTAGCTCTACAGTGAAATCTGCTTCTTTGCTATGAGGTAATTTGTTTCTTCTGCTGTGGAAAAGACTTAACATTTGTTTCCACTTTACTGGCACCATTTTTGGGTATTGCTATTGCTATACCCACAGTGCCTCTGTCCTATATTCCAGTTATTTAACTTGACAAAGGTAAAAGAATGATATTACACCCCTGTATATCCGTATATACTATGAACGTGTTCACTTCTGTCCCGATGACAGATGGGTTACAATGTCCGTCAACCATCTGGTCGATCGACTCATCTCCTTTTTGTATAGACAGAAACACAATAGCCCTGGTTTCCATTGTCTTGTGTCAGGTTCCTCAGACAGGGAGTTTCTACCACCAAGTAAAAGCACCACAGACCGCCAACCATTAACCCCAAAATCTGAGACAGTGAGGCCAACAAGACTTTTAAATGTTGGGCTACCAAACATGTAATTAAGTATCAAACAAACCTTGAATGTGCGATTCTTGCATTTCAGCTGCAGAAGAATCACTTCCGTCTTATTCCATCTCAACTTGAAAAGATTTTATTGTACTTTTGTCTGCTACAGCTAACGACACCTAAGAATGCAGAGAGCATTTCTGTTGAGCACTTCAGTCATAACAAGGACAAAACAATCAATAGCAGCTTAAGTGGAACGACTTTAACACTATTATCCTGGTGCATTTTATGATACCACACTCACTATAAAGAAAGTGATGGATTGAAAACAGTATCAGGAACATTGCTTAAGGTGACCTTTATTTCATCCTCTGACTTAGCAAGCAGCAGTTTCCCATGAGGCAGAGTGATGACTTAGAGATGCAAGCCTCAGTTTGATTTCCTGACGTAATATTCACAGACACTCTCTAGTCACTTTGCTTTCAATCACTGCAGTAGATAACAATCACAGCCTCTTAATTTCAGAACTACGTTCCAAACCTTTCCTTTGGAGACTCTGTCTCATGGTCAGTCATCATCTTTGAAAAGAAAAAAAAAATTCTGAGTAAACTTTGAAACGCTGGCTGAGTTTCAACACTAATGAAAGACTCTCAGTTTAATGTGCATATTGAAAGTGTTCCTGTGCCAGAAGAAAAATATAATTTCACCTTCAGTCAGCTGTAAGAACATGGTTTGAATTTTAACAAGATATTGGCAGCCGAGTAAAGTTTGTTTGTTTTGTCCTTCCCTCAGGTACAACCCGCCCCCCTCGAGACGGAGAGGTCCCCGGGGTGGACTACAACTTCCTGTCAGTGGAGGACTTCCTGGAGCTGGAGGAGAGTGGCACACTTCTGGAAATAGGAACATATGAAGGTGAGGAGGATGATAGCAATTGTGACTGGCACTGTGCTGGCTTTATGATAGGGCAGGTGTCCTGATTCTCCACAGAGACAATGAGCATAGCAGTGATCAACTTCTTGTTTTCTCCAACTTGCAGACACGTTATGCGCTCAGTTGATTCAGATTAGATGGTACATGCATGATGAAGCATGTGTGTGTGTTTGTAGGAGGAGGGGGGGTGTGTGTGCAGGAGACAGCAGGTCACTCCACATCTGCCCCTCTCACTCTGATTAGGACGCTGTTGTGCAGCTCTAAGTCTCATTCTGACACAAACCTGTGTGTGTAAACATGCGTGGGCGGATGTGTGTGTTTGTGCATCCTGGGTTTGTTTGCCAGGGTTAAGTCTTATTCCAGAGTGTGCATGTGTGCGTGTGTGTGTGCAGTTGTGTGCATGCAGCCGGGAGAGAATGTTACAACATTAATCTGCTTGGCACCAGTTCTGTTCTGTGTTGGCAGCTCCTTCCTTTCACGCAGACAATGTCAAATACCTGTCCACAGGAGTCTGAGGCCATCCAGACAACCAGAGGCAGACATGTGTATTGATTCATAACTAATTACTCTAATGGATATTTAATTATGAAGAAATATCTTAATAATACAGTTTTTCTGTATAATTATTTTATACAAGTTTTTCCCTGCGTGTACAGGAACTGAGTTGACACACACTAACAACAGCTTGCTTGACTGATTGTGACCTTTGAAAATTAGGTTGGTCTTGTTGAAATGTTGGTTTCACACTGCCTTTGCAAGAGTTACACTAGAAGATAATTTCTAATTACATGATGATGCTGTGAACATGAAAATACAGCCAGATGGTGGTTAGCTTGCGACTAAAAGCCTGGATACAGAGGCTAACTAGCTTAGCTCTGCGCAAAGGTAACAAAATGCACCCTATAGCAGCGCTAAAGCTAAAAAGCTAAAAATGACTGGATTCCAGGTTTGGTCAAATTCAGCAGTTGTTTTCCTGATTTGAGGCAGATAATCTTTCCATTGATATGTATTAAAACATAAGATTTTCCTATTGTACGATATTTTTTTAATCCTTTTTTTTCTCCAGTTCATTAAGATGTTTTCTTTTTTGGGGCGATGATAAGCATTATGGGATATGGGTAGTGTGTGTTTTGGTAGATGTGTTACTTAGTTTGCGATTTGACATGTCGACAAGCAAGCAGCATTGTGGTGAGAGTGGGATGTGGTAGTCCAGGAGAAGAGAGAGAAAGTCAGTGATATCCCAACAGTGTTGTTAAACTGGTGTGCTCTCCCATGTAGCATGTATGTAGGTGTTTGTGGGATTTCCAGCGCAGTGTGGACAAATTTCGAAATTTATAAAGCCCATGTTAAACAATTATTGCCTGCTGGTGACCTCTATGAATGATTTTGTATTGAATGAGTTGTATGTTAGGGTTTTGGGATGAAGAATGGTAGTTTTGCAGATTTAGGTCTAGAATTTGGCATTAAGGAATATTTGGAGGTCTTGCTCCCATTTTTGTAGATTTTGGATGGTAATTTATTTCTAGTGATAACATTTAAAAGGTCTAAAGTCCAGGAGGGGAGCTCTAAATTACATAACTTCAGGTTGTTTTTTGTTTGAATGGATGCTTTATCTGATGGCACTGTTGGAAGTGATTCTCTCCAATGCCGTACTTCTGGACCAAAACTGGAAATGGGGTGAAGGTTTTATTATGAAAGATGTGTTGGAGGTGTGTGAAGCCTCCACTGATCCATGATGTGATATGTAGGGGTTTCTTTTTTATCAGGACTTCAGGGTTGTTCCAGATTGGGGTGTATTTTGTGAGTTAGATGCTGGAGTTATTTATTTGGTGGAATTTCCACCAGGCTGTCAGAGTTGTAGCTATTACAAGGTTTCTGAAACATGGGTGACGGGTGATGGAACAGCGCATGAATGGTAGATCTGAGATGTTGATTTTATTGCACAGGGTTTGTTCTATATCCATCCAGGAGTTATCACACTGATTTTCTGATTTGTCAGAATTTGTTCATTTTTAGATGTATTGGAGTTGTGTGGAGATGAAATAATGAAAAAAAAATTGAAGCTTCCAGACCTCCTTACACTTTGGGTTGTCGCAATGTGGTTGTATTCCTAGAGTCTTGTTTTTGACTCCATTTTCATACGTCTTAAAGAGACTGGCGGGGTATACAACCAACTTGAGACAGCTCTAGTTAAGCTGTTTGAAGAGTTATGTTTGGCTATTCTAAGCCAGCTTCTTCTTCATAAAGAAATACTGAATGCTGTTCTAAGTGCTAGCTTTCTGCTCGAAAGCAAATAATGAGCATCCACAAAACATTGCTCCTTAATGTTACCATCTCTTTCCATGCATCAGACACCAAGGCGGCCTGTTTCTATCTTTGTACAGAGATTTCATGGATACATGATTCATAATATGCCAGGAAACTCTTGATAAATTATTTGTTTGCCCTGCTGACTAAAACAGCTTCAGTCAGACAAAGCTACTAAAACAGACTGGCTGTTGTGAGCTGCTGCATTGTTTTTGCACAGTGGGCTTTTAGAGGCTTCCCACCCTCTAATAAACACAAACTAGATTCATCCTATTTTCTTATCAGCTGTTTTTTTCTTTTTTACAGAATTCATGTTGTGACCCATCTTCATGCCTTTTCATCTCAGTGTTGGATTGAGGAGGTTTCATCGATCCTGCCTGTTTTTTTTTATCCCCTGCTTCCTCCCTCTCCACTTCTCCTTCTCCCTCCTTCTGTGTCTCTCTCTCAAGCATGCTAATGTCCTTCTTGTTGCCTAGGTAACTATTATGGGACCCCCAAGCCGCCCAGGCAGCCCATCATTGGGACAGTGATTCTCAGTGATGCAGGCTCTCAGCAGTCCACCCCGAAGCGCACCAAGTCCTACAATGACATGCAAAACGCCCGAGTAGTGCCTGCTGACGACGACGATGACGACCAGGCCTCGGAAATGAACAACAGCTTTACAGGTGAGGCCGTCGCTTCTGTGCCTGAAGTTTCTTCTTGTCTAGCTTCTGTGTGGTGTCATCTGTCGGCCATGTGTCTAGTTCTGTGTGGATGTTTGTTGATGAGTGTCTGAGTGTGTTTGATGTGTGTGCAGATAAAGTATACAGAAGGAGGGAGATAATGTGTGTATGTTTACCCTCCTTTCCTCCTCTGTTGTACGGAGCAGGGTGTCTAGCAGTTACATCATGTCTTTGTGATGCCTATTTTCTTTTGCTGTGAGCCTCCAAACACTGCCACCTGCCTGTGAGGAGGGGCAGGAGGCAGATTATAGACAGACATTTGTTGTTTTCTCTCTGTGCTTCACGTTTCCTCTGGTCTGTTGTCTTTTTAAGTTTGTTAAGATAAGCTAATCTAGTTGTTTCTAGCATGTGTTCTGATTCATGAAGTGTCACTGTTGTTATTATACCAAAAAAAAAATTGGTATGTCCTTGCACATTTTGGTAGAATTTGCTTGGTAATGACTAAATGTGTACACTTACCCCAAAAAGTTGTGATATTTTCAACCTTAAGTATTGCTGTTTCCTCATTCATTTAAGCTCTTTTCCCCTTTAAAGCTCTAGAAGTTGTGTGCTCCTCTGTTAAGAGCTCTGTATCTATGCCCTCTCTGTGTCCCTCTGCCTGCCTGCCAGAATTTTGAATTAGCATTTGATCAACCCTGAAAGGCCCACGGAAGTGCTGGAAAACACTAGACTGAGACTAGAGAACTGGGCAGAGACCAGGGATGGGGGTGGGGATTTTTGGCTTTAAAGAGAGGGGCTTATGGGTGGAGAGGTAAAACAGGGTGGTGGTGGGGGGGTCAAAAAGAGTTTGGGAAGGACTGCTGCTGAAAGAATTAGCATATTCCTGGGGGCCTTTCAGTACACTTGCGGGCGGGAACCAAACTGAGTATAACAAACTTAGGGGGGAAGGTGATAACAGAGACCCCAGTGTGGTTTAATGTGCGTGACTTGTGCTTAAAGAGATTATTTATCTGATGTGCTGATTTCATCTCTCTTTCTTGCATGCTTGAGACATAAACTCTTTCTTTTCCTTTTTTTTTTTTCTTTTGGTGTTGTCATCCTGTGTTGTTCCTGTTGTTGTTGTTGTTACCCAGGATCCTTAGTGCGTAGTCTCTTCCCCTCTCCTTTGTTGTGCACAGGTAACCCTAGCGACCAGGACGAGAGCCGCGGCGGCATCCTCCGGCCATACCCCGCACGTGATAATGCTCCATCCTGTGGTCTGAACAATGCGGCAACCTCCACCTCGGAGAGCGGGCAGCAGACGCTCGCGGAGCCGCAGGTCTCTCCGGAAGAACCGCTGGGACCGCTGCCGGAAAACTGGGAGATGGCGTACACCGAGAGCGGAGAACTCTACTTCATAGAGTATGTATCACCAGCAAGCAGCAGGTTGCACTTCGTAACTGCTGCACACGCTCCTTGCACTGCCTGGATAAGCAATAAGTTCAAACCATAGTTAAAGTTTTCTGTTTTACTTGCACTATTATCCCTTTTGTTCGTCCAGTGGCTTGTCTTCCCCCATGATTTGGTTTTTAGGCCTCTCCCCAGCACAACCTGCCCAGCCCCCTGGGTGAAACCGCTTTCCTGTTAATCCCTGCATGTCCCGATCTCTAAAGGAGATCACATCCTGATCACCTGACTACCTCCACCTCTCTGTCCTCTCTGCAGCACGGCAAAGGCACACCACCCGGACATGGCTGTGTATTTTCAGAGCTTGTATGTTCATTTCTGCTATCACAGAATTACAGCATGTTCTTGTGTAACAATAGAAGGGAAAAGCCGGGCTGTTTACTGTTGATTTCCTGTCTGTGCTACTGTGTTATCCTCATTTCTCTTCGCAGCAGACGCCTGCTGTCCTCTGTAAACTTGCTGACGTGGTTTACTCTCTGATTCTTATTGATGCATTCATGAACCCCTGCTGTGCTTCTATGTGTTGGTTTGACGGCCTCAGTTCAATTGTGCTGTTGTCTTGTTTGTTTTCTTTAGCCACAACACAAAGACCACATCATGGTTGGATCCTCGGTGCAGAGACAAAGCCTCCAGGCCTCTGGAAGAGTGTGATGACGATGGTAAGCTGCTACACTATAGAAAGTCAGAGTTGTGTAAATTCACACTTTCTTTGGTGTTAAACCAACTAAAACAAAGATTCTCAAGGTTCTATGCAATGCGCCTGTGTTTGTACTTAGTGTTGTAATTTTCTAAGTTTTTAATTTCTCAAAGGCATATTTACAAGGCAAACTTTTAAATGATGATTTTACACATGACCTGTAATTACTGTAATTTAATCACATGTATTTTGTTCTTATAAGAACAATTATAACAATGGTGATAATTCTCTAAAAATTAAGAAATGTCGGTTAATTCCCAAAAGATAGTCTAGTAGTTCAGGGTGCAGAACACAGATTGCTAAATTGCACCATCAAGTGGTGAAATACAAAGTGGCACACTGCACTTCTTCACATTGCTGCTCTTTATTATTATGTTGTTGCTCCCTGTTAATCTAAGAATAAAACTAAGGTGTTTCCCTATCCACCTTTCTCTGGACTGTCACTTCATCCTTTATTTGCTCTTGACTCTTCCATCCCTGACACCCCACTCTCCCACCATCCATCTTTTCTATTCTTCATTTTGTTTTCTTTGTTTCATCCTGCTTTCTCATTGGAGAAGAAGGGATACATACGGAGGAGCTCGAAGCGGATCTGGGTGAGATAAAAAAAACAGTTTCTATCATGAAAAATAGGTCCCTATTTGTAATATTTAGCAGTTCAATGTTTATGTGTTTAGACATGCACAAATTCTGATAGTAAGGGAATGATGGATGACTGTGGCAGCTGAGAGCAGATGTACTTCATAGGACCAGGCTAACAGAGAACAGCAAACTACCGTTAAAAAAGGCTAGATTCAAAAAGAAAAAGAGAAGAAGGTTTATCAAATATACATAAATTTTACTCATAAAAATTGTAAATAAAACAAGCACTTTTTTTTAACTGAACGTGTGTTAAAAAAACTCCAAAGCAGAATTGTTTCCTTCTCCAGATTGCTGCTGAACAGAGATATTATATCCAAACAAAGCGAGTTTTTGTCACCTGTTATTGATCATTACTACGTCTTTTATCCTAATACCAGCATCACTTGGTTTCGTTTTTGGTACTTGAAACAGGCAGGTGCTTTTGACATGACAGATCCAGTGTTTTCTCCTTTTTGGTTGGTCCCAGCAGGACAGAAGTGCTTCTCTCATGAATTTCTTAAAATACAGATGTTTTGCTGCTGTTTCACATTGATACTCTCTACTTGAGTTCACCACAGACTGTAATACGGATCAGCTCAGTTGATTCTCGTCCCATTTGCAGCCAGCACAAACAGCCCTGTAATGTAACCAGAGCTCAGTCTTAAACAAGGCCTTGAATGTCTGCCTGTAAGCTGTTATCATTACGGGCTGCTGGGCTTCAGACAGTCTGTGATTATTGATTGTGAAATCCTGTCTCATAAAAGAGTTTACTGGACCTGAGAGAAGCCCACAGTAACACAAGGAGGTAATGTCTTTGTTTGAAAGCGGATGCTCAGTGGAGGAGTGAGGTGGGATAGTGTGCGCCTGATCCCAAGAGGTGTGGTGGGGTGTGTTCACAGCGAGCTTGGGCCAGAACAGAGTTTAACTCTTAAGTTTTCTAAAGTTTTGAACTCTTCAATTGTGTTGACTTTTCAACTTTTCAGATGAAGCAGTGAAAGCGTTGTTAGTTTTTACAAGTCTTAACACGCATGTTGATGAAGGCAGTATGAGAGTGATCCAAACTATGACTTACTTCATTATAACTTTGAAAGGCTTGTGCATCAGCCATGTTGGCTGCGTTGGTAAATTGTCATAAAACCCAACGCTTACTGGCAAAGCTGATTTTATAAGACGAGGGCCTATTATGGGTCAAAGCACTATGCTTTTACTATTTTAATAAAACTGAGAGTTAAAAAAGTTGTTTTTTAAAATTGCTGTGAGTCATTGGCCGCTGGAAACTGCTCTTTGTGCTCAAGAATTTTTAGAAAGATACAGAAATTCTGCAAACAAATGCCAATGTTTACAATGTTGGTGTAGAGTAGGATTTCTTTTTGGTGTTAGATTCTTTTTTAGAGTTGAAAGGATAAACCTATTCAGCAAAATAGTAAAGCAGACATAGACTGGTATGTTTTTTTCAGGGCTGATACCAATACCAATACCAATTATGTGTAGTCACAGAGGCCAATGACTGATATTTGGAGCTGAGGTTCATTTGCAGTGGCAGGGAAAATATTGGTGTCACAATTTTGAGTGATAAAAACTCCGGCATCTAATTTTTGTAATTCCTTAAATCTTATATGATTATTAAAGGGACTGTGAGGACTTTCCGAGTGATCTTGAAAAAAATTCCTTCAATCTGATGCCATGTCAAAAGACCATTGTTTAAGTTTGTTAAATCTTGTAACATGGTGTAAGTTTTGCCACTCTTTCTTTAACGATGTCTGGTATTTGTGTTTCAGAGCTGCCCCCAGGATGGGAAAGGATAGAAGACCCAGTGTACGGGGTTTATTATGTAGAGTAAGTAAATTAGACCGCAACTCACAAAAAAAAAAGAAACAGACGCATATCAAACGTCTGTCATGTTGATAAGAGTGCATCATACACTGCGATTTTCAGTAATCTCTGTTCTTCCTCTCTTTCTCTCACTTACTCTCTCTCTCTCTGTGCCCCAGTCACATAAACAGGAAAACCCAGTATGAGAATCCCGTGTTGGAGGCGCGGCGTAGGAAAATCCTGGAGCAGCAGCAGCAGCAGCAGCCGCAGCCTCCAGAAGGTGAGCGGTATATTCGAGGTTCGTTTCCTGCCCTGGCACGGCACCATTTCTTTCTTTCTTCATGTGTGTGAGTGTCGTGTCCTTCTAGTTCGTCCAGTGCTCGCCAGGGTTTGGGCCAGACAGCCACGGGTTCCTATGTGGATCAACTCGAACCATTTTATCAAAACATGACATGCTAAGTCATCAAGTCACTCGCATAGGGACAACGTTTTGCCCAAGCCCTGGTGTTGTCTTTGGTGTTTAGATTTTTGATTTATGTGACTTTAAATCATAACAGCTGTATATCATTCGTATTTGATCATTTAAGTTGATTTTATCATTAAAACTTTTCATAGTGGTGTCGAAGCTGAGGTAGGGGCTTGCTGGTGCTCTGAAAAAATTTCAGTGTAACATGCTGATTTTATGGAAAGGCTGTGACAAACAGCTAATTGAGGATATAAAGGTATAATTCAATCATTAAGGCCATTTGCGTCACACATAGATATGATATAAAGTTATTCGTAGATCCAGCGTGACTAATACTTTTCCGAGGGAGCAAAGCCTTTGATGTCCACTGAGAGTTATGGATAATAAATGGCTCAGTGTCACATCGAAATGATTTTTGTACATCATTTTCTTGGTAACATTGAAAGCTCTCCAGTATCTGTTGAAACACATTCTTCTTCAATTCTCATTTTGATTCTCAGGGTTACGCCTTCAGAAAAACAACCCAACATGATCTTCATTTTTTAAGATCTAAAACCATCACGCAGTACTGTTCTTATTGCTAAGATTAAATATTTCCCTACATAAAAGTCATCACTTAATTGTCTCGATTCAGCCAGAGGATTTACAGCCAAGAACGTACAGATGGTGCTGAAAGCTCTATGTGTCTTTTCGTGTGTTGCTGTCCCGTGTTTGTAACTTGTGTGTGTTCAAAATACACTTCTGTGTTGATTTTGCATTGCTTAATGTGTGTGTTTGTGTGTTTGTGTGTGTGATTGTGTCTGTGCAGAGTGGATAGAGGAGCACTCCTCAGCAGCGGCACCATTAGCAAACTACGCTCCAAACCACCTGGAGACCTACAGGGACCCCCAGGTCCCCCCAACTCTACCTCCTGGCCCTGCAGGACCCAAACGTAAATCCTTCTCAAATCCTCATGTTTCTTACATGCTGTCTATACTTTGTTTTTACTATAATACTGCAGAAAAGAGGCATTGGTAGTTTGGAAGGAAACAAGATAGTCTTCATTCCTCATTTTGTTTCTTTTGACTTATTTGTTTGGTGAGCTACATATTAAGGGCATGCGAGCTACCAATAACTCACAAGCTACCTGTTGAGGACCCTTGACTTATCACTGTCTTGAGTGAGAGTTTATTGAACCATACACTGTTTGGAGACTTCTCTATTTAGAAGTGTCAAATCAAGTATCCGAATGCATCAAACTGTTCAGACCATCCCTGTCTGGGACTCCTGGGAATTTTCAAATCTATCAATCTTCAGTTTTCTTGAGCTCTTTGCTGCAGGTGCATAGATATGACCTTGATTGGAAGATGTGAGAACATACGTCATTCGGGAATGTGAAAAGTAAAAAACATGTATCCTAAGCGTTGCTTCCCTGTTAACCTATAGGAGGGAAGCCTTTCTTTACCAGAAACCCAGCAGAGCTGAAAGGAACCTTTATCAACACAAAGCTGAAGAAGAGTCGTCGCGGCTTCGGTTTCACGGTGGTCGGAGGTGACGAGCCTGACGAGTTTCTTCAGATCAAAAGTCTGGTGCTGGATGGACCGGCAGCTGTGGATGGCAAGATGGAGACAGGTGCAGTGCAATACCACAGTCCACAGGGGGCACTGTTTTCTTTCAACAACACACATAATAGTGTCCCACTACTGCATCCATCCATTTTCTGTGCTTCTCTTCTGAGTCCAGATACAGTTTCACTCTTGTGCAGTGGCAGAGTTGGATGTGCACTTCAGCAAAGGGCTCAGGGTTGTTACATAGAAAAAGTGCTGAAGGGCTTCACAGTGGATTTTTTTAAACCTTTTGTGCAAACTTTCTGTAAGTCTGCATCTGTGCTGACCTTGCTTGAGGAAATAACCTATATTGCAATGCACAGTTGCATTAGAGATGGCAGGGTAAGGAAAGTTATCAAATCTTAAAATAGTCATATAAAGATATTTACTGGATTCAATTCAACAAAAATGCTGGTATCTGTCTTTGTGTTTGACTGGAATCAGCTTTTGTTACACCACATACAGTAGAATATCCCCCTGACACTGATGCCTAACTGTGCACTGAAACTTCTGAGTAACAAGATTTTATGAAATTCTGGCGAAATCCCCGTCCAGCGTTTGAAGCCCTTACAGTCTCTGTACTCAATTAAAGCGGGAATTTTACACATCACAGGTCTTGGGGAGCCCTACTGCATATGATAAAATAAGTTTTACAAAGCCTTTTGTGATTCTGGAGGGAGCTCACAAAGTTCGTTCTAGTGCGGGGCAGAAACCCACAAGTTTTGGAGGAGAGTTAGAAAACAGGGTGGGATGAAGGACGCCCAAGTACTTGTTTCTCGCTTTTACTTATGGCCAGCAGTTTGATGATATATGCACCTTAACCAGCATAAAACCCAGAAGATGAACTGTTGCTGTAGTTTTATAGAGAGGATACAGTTGTACACTATGACAAAATAGAAGACTGAAAAAACAACAGGCAACATCTCTGGTTGTGTGTCATTGATTTTAATCCTGTTTCAAATGTCCTCCATTAGTCTCATAGTGTTATTGGTGCTCAGTGCTTGACGCTGGGAAAAGCTATTTTAAAATCAATAAGGGCTGAAAGTTTAGGGTTAAGGGATGATACTTGAAATGGGCCATGCAGTTTGGGTTTGCAGGGGACTGATGCACATCCCAGGATGCAATGGGAGTGAGGCATAGTGCAACCATTTGGATGCTAATGTCAGACATTGCTGCATTTGCCTCACTTGATTAAAAATTAGAATTTTAACTTTGATTTTTTATTGTATTGAGGCCATGATTTATTCACTAGCAGGGTTTCCACAAAATCTGGAAAAGGATTGACCAGTTTTCCAGTCATAAATAAGGTCTTAAGTCCTGGAAACAGTTAAATTATCCTGGAATATCCTGGATTATTTATCCCCCCTAGGCCTGTGAGCAAATGCAAATGGGTTAAAAGTTATGTGTGTGCATGTCTGTTGTCACATTATTTTCTGGGCAATATTAAGGAAAAGCGGAGTTGCCCAACTCAACATTGTAACTCCAGTTTGTCATGCCGATGAAGTACTACGCTGTAATCTGTGGCTGTGGGCGTGTTTGCATTATTCTATGCTACACTTGTCGTAATTATTTTTCATGGATGAATTAAAGCCATAGACTACTCATTAAATACCTGAGCAATAAACTGAAATAATCTGGGTAAGTATAAGTTACAACTGTAGAAAAGAAAACATCCAAAGAATGAGTGGGACAAGGGAATATATTATGACATACTAACTTGTCTCTGTAAAGTCCTGGAAAATGATTTTAAGGAAAGAGTGGGAACCCTGACAAGAAGGTATGGATGGGTAGTAATTGCAGCTGTTTGACAGGTAGCTGGGCTTCAGCCTCAACTCCACCTCTTTGCCTGGTTCTAGATTAGTTTGTGTCAGTTATGAGTCATAATTTCTAATATGAAAGGCTTAAAATCCCCTCCCCAGAAACCAGATGACGACACTACTCAGACCGCGTTCATGTTTTCTATTGTCTGTTTTCTCTGGAAGTCTATGTAACTGACAGTGTTATGGTCATCTTTGCAGGTGATGTCATCGTGAGTGTGAACGATACCATTGTGCTAGGCTACACCCACGCCCAGGTGGTGAAGATCTTCCAATCTATCCCCATTGGGTCCATGGTGGACTTGGCTCTATGCCGAGGCTACCCGCTTCCCTTTGACCCTGATGACCCCAACACAAGCCTGGTGACCTCAGTGGCCATCTTGGACAAAGAGCCTATCATCGTCAACGGACAGGAGACATTTGATTCACCTTCCAACCAGGCTGGACCCGTTAATGGCATGAGGGAGCCGCGGCCGCACAGCCCCTCTGCTGAGGTGGCGTCCAATGGCTCACATGGCTACACCACCAGTGATGTGGTCACCCTTGCCTCATCCATAGCTACCCAACCTGAGCTCATCACCATACACATGGAGAAGGGCGACAAAGGATTCGGTTTTACCATCGCAGACAGCCTGACAGGAGGAGGGCAGAGGGTAAAGCAGATAGTAGACTATCCGCGCTGCCGCGGATTAAAGGAAGGGGATATTCTCATGGAGGTCAACAAGAGAAACGTCCAGAGTATGAGCCACAACCAGGTGGTGGACCTGCTCAGCAAATGTCCCAGAGGCAGTGAGGTCACCATGCTGGTGCAAAGAGGTATGTAATACATCCTTACGTTCAACATTTGCACACACACAGAAAGACAAGTTTGTTATTATGCTCACAGAAAGAATACACCGTTGTCTTCTGAAGAGACAGCAACATGAACACTTGGCAGGAAAAAGGGTGACATGATGAGAAAGCAGGAGAGAAAAGTGAGGAAGAGAGTGGGTGGCTGGTCAAGAACGCTCGGGTTGGATGGGAAGAAGCGAGGAGAGGCAGAGTTAGCGTGGCAGTCGATGAGCAGATGAGTGTAGGAAGGAGTAGGAGTGGAGATGGATGAATGAGAGACGGGTGGAGAAGAGGCACATAGGGTCAGGGACTTGTGTATGCTGTAAATTATGATACTGATGAATTGGGGAACAGAGACTTTTGCCAGTCTTTGTGTCTGCTGGCAAGTTGTGATGACTGGGAATTTAAAACGTCTGACTGTACTTGTTTTTATCTGGCTTTCATTTATTTTGAAAAACACTGTAACAAGACCTGTTATTACCCAGAGCATTGTATCATTGATTTAATGATGAAATATTGAATCGATTACGGTGACCAAAATGACTTGCTGATATAATCAGATCTATGAAAATTGTTGCTGTTACTTTCCCTAGATTTTCTACTACAATTTTCCATTCGTTTCCTAATAGCCCAAACATTTCACCAGAAATAGCCCACAGATAAACATTTCCCTCATTAAAATGTCAAAACACAACATTCTGTCGGTCATAGTATGATGTATCATCACACAAACTGACTGACACTGAGAGTCCTTATTGCTGTTAAATTGCCAACCAGGCTGTCTGACTCTTGTCTCTATCAGTGGCAGGTTGGGATGTGCACCCCACATCAATTATGCCCTCTAATGAGCTGACCCTGTGCACCACTGCTGGAGTAACGCTGCAGTGTTGTGTTAAATGTCAGCATCATTATGGACCTATGAGTGTGTCTTGAGAGGGGGAATCATAAGGATGCTGTGTTTCTGCCACCAGAGCACAGAGGGACAGGTACAAAGAAAGGCAGAGATAGACAAGGGAAATGAGAAGGAGGTGACAGTCACTGGGGCGGGAAGGGCAGCTGACAGCAGCGTACATCATCTTTGTTAGCTTTGACACCAGCCTGTTATTGTTATGAGCTCAGGTGCGCTGAGGTGATGAGGGTCAAAAGCTAAACACTCAGACAGACAGGAGCGTGATGAATTAAGCTTCTGTCTTAATGGTTAAAGAGACAAATTGAAACTACAGGATCAAGTTGTGAATTATCTGATGACATTCTTTGGGATGAGAAAGTTTTCTCTTATCACAGTTTACATACACTGGGATAGAATAGGAACCAGGTTGACAAAATTTTGTTTTAAACCTTTAGCGGCAGAATAAAAGACTAAGGAAAGAATAGTAACAACTGGAACAAACATTGTATGCTAGCTTTTTGTTGTTTGAGGAGACTGATGAGAGACAGGAACTGCAAAGTGAAGAGTTCAGGAGTGCAGCCTCTGTATCTCAGGCGCACTTTGACTGACAAGCCAAACAGATATCTTTAATACACATCTATCTGATCACGGTTGCTGAGTACTTACTAAAATCAAATTTAAGACTTTTCCTGACCTTTTAAGACCCAAACAAAGAAATCGTATTCCATTTTAATACAGCAGAACAAAGAAAAATGTGTAACTATAAACCAAACATCACATCAATTCAAAGATCATTTTGTATCGCTTGCAAGCTACCCCATATTCATTCTTTACCACATATTTCTAGTCTTGTAGCTAAATTTTCTGATCTCCGATTTCCCCATCTTCCTCCCTTTCTTATAAAATAGCCAAATGTGAGCAATGTAATTCACAAAAGGAACAATGAAAATCATTAAATACTGTCTAAAATTTGAAGTTATTTTTAAGGGATTAGACAAGTGCCATTTTGTTCAAACAGAATCTTAAACCTCTTGCATGTGAACCTAAAATTTTCAAGACATTTTGTAACCTCAAACTTCTTATTTAAGTCTTCTGAAAGATAAGCAGGAACCCTGTTGATCAGGAGTCTTCAAGTTATTTTCAGACCAAAGACCCCCTGACTGATGGAGATACATTAAATTGTGTTTTATATTAAATTGGGCCTAGTACCATGTATGGGAACCTGACAGAGACAGTACAAATTATATGGCCGTGTGATTGGCAGAGCAGCGACAGAGGCGGGTCCTCCTTGGTCTTAGGGAGCTTTTGAGAGAGCTTCTGTGTTGCTGGTTGTGTTCATTTCTTACTAGAGGATAACATCACTGGTCTCCCGGTATCCACTGATGGGTGTTCAAAGACAATAACATGAGTAAAAACAGAAATATTCTGAAACAAATATAAAAAAAATATGAAAAATTGCCTAATCAACCAAAAACCTCATGGACCCCCCTGCAGTACCTCCACTGACCCCCCTTGGGGCCGCGGATCTCCTGTTGAAGACCTCTGCTGTAGATGATATGCATGTTGCTTAAATTTGGTTACAAAATTGAAAGGAGTCAAGTATCAAGTGTATCTAAAGTACATGAAACATCAGAAGAAACTGACTTGATTTA
This sequence comes from Thalassoma bifasciatum, assembly GCA_008086565.1. Taxonomy (NCBI): domain Eukaryota; kingdom Metazoa; phylum Chordata; class Actinopteri; order Labriformes; family Labridae; genus Thalassoma; species Thalassoma bifasciatum. The sequence continues at coordinate 156,248 of RPOG01000421.1, read as the reverse complement.
AAGGACAAATGTACTGAATAAATACTATTAAGGCAGAGCTGGGCAAATTACAGCCAGCGGCCAGATCTGGAGGCTTTTGGCGTCCCTGTGGTCCATACTCCATAAATTAGAAGAAAATGTGCCACGTAGGCAATACAACTGTGTTGCTTTATCGTTGAAAAGTGCATTGAATGCAGTATTTCTGCATGGACGGACTTGTGCTTGTGAGCCCTGCATGAGCAGTGACAGGTGATAGAGTTCAAATTTAAATACAGATCCTCCGTCACTGATGATCATCTCACAGAAGAGGTTAAATGAAGTGAAAAACTTCATTTGTGGAGACCGTCAAGCTAAGCTTAAAATGACACAACTACAATTATTGCTTTTGTTTTTACAGTTCATTACTTTTATCAAAGTATTTTCCTATTTGAGCTTCACCTTCACATTTTCATATATTTATAGAATATATTTATTATTCTGGTTAACAGTAGCAGCTAATCAAAATATGTAAGTAAGTGCATTTTACACAACGAATTAGGTTTCTTGTGTGGCGCCTTGTGAAAATTAATTGCTAACCCATACATTAAGGTCATCTTAATATTAATAATAGCCAGAACAAAGGTTTTATTTGTCTGTTTTCTGTCCCCTTTGTAGTTAAAATGCATCTGCAGCCATACAGGAGCTGTAAGATTTCCCTTAAGAGCATATGATTAAAATCATCCAAGATTGACTCTGCCTGTGTGAAAGCCATCTATATTTTAAAAAGTCGTATCTGCTAGTATCTTTCCAGTTGAAAATATTCAGATAAGATGCGCTAAATGACTAAATAAAGGCCTGACAAACTTAGCGAAGTCAGAGAGGGGTGATTTTTTTTAACAATCCCAAATTATAAAACCTTAAATGCTCTACACTGATGATCTCAAGTGTTGACCTTTTTTGAGCCTTGATTATGACAAACAACAAAAGTAAACCCACATAAAACCTAAAATTACACGTCTTAGTCACATAGAAATGAAGAGGGGCAGACTGGACGGAGCTGCAGTTTCCAAAATATAAGAGTGACGCAGATGGATGATGCACGCTGTTTACATGTTTGGATGTACTGTGAAATTACAGCCCCAATTCTCACAGCATGCATTGAAAGTAAAGTATTTTCTATTTGATCCACAGTGTAAAGGAGCCTTATGTGAATGAGCAAACAATAATTATATGCAAATGTTTTATTAGGCTGGAATTCAGTGACGTTACTAGCCTCAGTTGGGAGGCTTTGCTCTTTTCACTGCTTAATATCATTGTAAACTGAGTGTCTTTGGGATTTGGACTGTTGCTCAAACAAAACAAGCAATTTAAGGCTATCACATTCATTCCTGGGAAACCGTGGTTGGCCTTTGTCTCTATTTACTCAACATCTTACTCAGTGACTCCAAAATGTGCATCACAGATTAGTCAAACATTGAAAATAGTCATTAGTTACACCAGCTCTCAGTAATAGCCGCTCTTTGTACTGAGATGGGAGCTCGTCTTTCTATCTGTGAATGATGCTGTGACCTTTCAAGTGATCGCTAGCTGCTTGCACAATCATTCACAAACAACAATTACAGGCGCTAAGAGGAGCAAAGTAGAGAAGATAAGGAAGCAGAGTAGAGGACTACGAATAGGAGGAACAGGGATTGTGGTTTTGAGAAAGTGGAGGTGGAGGATTAGTGCAGGGAGTGTGATATTTGCTGAACAGCAAGTTAAAGTTCAGCAAGGGGAAGCGTGCATGAGAGGATTGGTTCGGAGAAGTATTCGAAGAAGAGGAGGAGGAGGAGGAAGGAGGAAGAAGGTGGGCTTCAGCCAGAGGAGGGGAAGAATCCTTAATCTGTTCATCTGTGACTCATCAATCTGCACTGTCTGACTCAGAGTCAGCAGGCTGTTTTTTTAGGGGGCACAAAGAGCAAGGTCAAACAAACAACAGGGATTATTTTCTCTTGAACATGTTTTTCTGTGTTTCTCAGAGCGATTACAATTTGCAAACAGCTATGAGTTTCTCCTGTTGGAAAGTCTAAATAGATCTGTGCAGTATCAGTTAAATACTAAGATAGCACATAAATTCTCTCTCAAGATATAATTGAGTTGTCAACAACAAAGAAAGAGAAACATTTTTTGTTGTGTTTGGCTTTTAAACTTGTGTGTTCAGGAGATTTGTGTGTTTTTTTGTCACAGAGATTCTTCTTAATGCTGAAGAGCATTTTGCTATAACCTTATTTCTTCCTGCATTAGCATTTCAGTGCACACAAAATGAACAAAGACAAATTTTAGGGTTTGAATTTCTGTACCAATGGTGTCTCTACTTTTATTAGTTGTTGTTTCTCTTTTAACATTTTATTTGTGCAATCCAAAAACACAAGCAGGAGTTTGGATTAACAAATCCACTGAGCTTTTCAAAACACAGAGGTAATCATGGTAGTATTTTAACATCAAATTGAAGAAATTCTGCAAGGTCTTTGATTCAAAATTAAAAACAAATTCCAGCGTATTTCATGCCCAGCTTATTTGAGCCATCATCTGACAAATGTGCAGTGGCCTGAAAAGTGTTAAGCGAGTGTGATGTGCAGTATCCATTTTTATCATCATGCGATTCTGCAACACCCTCACACTTTCTGCACTTTCATGTGAAAAAAATCTACCTGTTCAAAATATCTATTCTTACCCAAAGCTTTTTTAAAAAGAAATCTTTTGATTTTTTTTGTCTTTAAATTTTAAATACAACATCTGGTGTTTTCACACTCAGGATCTTCCCCCTGTAAAGGAGGCCAGGCCAGCTATAACTCCTCCATCTTGTCTTCCCATCGTTGTTGCCATGACAATTGTGCACACGATCCTGTCCCCTGAGAGACAGAGAGAAAAAGAGAGAAGATGAAAAGAAAGAGAGTGAGAGAGGGAGGGTATGAAGTGTAGAAGAAATAAATGTAGAGGAATGAAATATGACAGAAAACAGACAACAACATGGATCGAGACAATGTAATCTGGATCAAAAGAGAGGATCACTCCTGAATATGGGACGATATGATAAGTAGAACAAGGACAAATGTTTTGCAGATTCGGCTTAACAAAAGAGAGCATTACTCATGTTGTGTGCGTGCACAATGAATATAGAAGAGCTGGAGGAAGGACTGCTCTCTGGCTGTATGTGGGCTCTGCTTAGACCCACCAAGGCCACAGCTTCAGCAGCAAACACGTGGCTACTCATCGAGCAGCAGATTCACTTTGAAAAGCTTTTTTTTATACTGCTGCTGCTCTAAGATGAAAAAAATGACCCCTACACGTACACTCATGCACACATTCGTAACCACAAAATATTGCACACATCGCCGCACTGAAATGTCTGTTCTATTGATGAGTAAAACTGCTTTTCTGTATGTGTGAATTAAGAGGATTAATACATTATTTTGTATGCTTTTAAAGTATGCGACAGATTGTGAGACCTTTTAGGGGTCGATAAAGACATACAAGGGTGTAATCCACCCTTTTTACACTGAAACAAACATTTTATACAAACCAGTGAGCAGAAATGCCAATGCTAAGTGATGAAATACAGTCCTGACCAAAATCTTCGGACCACTTGAAAAAATAGCACAACAATTGAAGTCTGTTCATCAGCTGATCAATAGTTTGAGACCACAGCCTTTAAAAGCCAAAATCTGTACAAAAATGTGGATTCAGTGTCATTTTTTCCCAGGTCTTGACACTGTCATAACCTCTTGATGACAAAAAGAAAAACTTTTTGTCTTTGAATGTGGTCAGATTGTGGAGCTGCATCAGCAAGGCCTCTCACAATGCACCATTGCTACTGAGGTTGGACATAATAATACAGTCATTTTGAATTTCTTCAAAGATCTTGAGGGCTTCCAAAAAGTTTCACCGGCAATGGGCTTAGGATTGACTGGCAGAAAAGTTTTATTCTCTGATGGAAAAAATTAAATGCTGATAGTCCTGATGGCTCCCAGTGTTACTGGCATGACCAGGAGATCTCACTTTAGGTGTTTTCTACGTGGCACAGTGGAGGGGGCGCCATTACGATCAGGGCTGCTTTTTCCTACAGTGGAACAATGAAGCTGCAGGTTGTGCAGGGGAGTCAAATGACAGCTGGCTGTATGGAGATGTTGCAGGGGCATCCTTCATTTATGATCTATCAAAACAATTGGGGCGGTAAAATGTGCACACAAGTAAGTAAACATAGGCGTGCGTACATTTTGGAGGCATGGGAAAGTGGTCACACAGATGGCAAAGTGGTGAATTGGAGACTTCAGATACACACTGATGTCTCTCTCACATTTTATTTCAATGAACGTCAAAATTTACTGACAGACCCATGTTATTATAACCATTTAAATCAGCTGTTTTATTTAGACTTAAATGGTGCATGTAGTGAGCTGTTTCCAATAAGCCACTTTTATTATGACAATATATAAATGTGAGAATAAGAAATCCACTTAAAGTCCACCACATTCATGTTTCTTCAGCGCCATTTCCCCTTCGTTATCCCATACAGACCTCACAGAATCAAACACTAATGTAATCACCCATGTAAAGTTAAAAAATTAAAGGAACAGAATCCATAGAGCCACAATTTTCATTACTACCTTTTGATATTATGCATTTATCATCAAGTGTGGTTTTTAGTCCTAATAAAGATGCCTGCATCAAGATGCCTAGAGTGTACAGAGACAAAGCTGTGGCTTTATAGAGTTTGCCTCCTCCATGCTCAGCACATCTTCATCTTCATCTTCAGTTGCATGTATTTATTCTGTAAATAATTCAAGTGTGGAGATTAAGTCAGGGGATCTCTGACATGATTATGAGGCCTATATATCATCATTGTCAGTCACAGAGCAGATGGGGTTTCCAACAAAAGAATACGACCAATAATGAAAAGCTTCAGTTTGTCAATCAAACCTTTGATTAATAATGATATAAAATAAGGGAGACCGCTGGCTGATGTGTCCTCACTCAAAATATGTGAAGAAGTCAGCGTGGGTCTCATGAGCATTGCAGATATACTTGTGGGTCATGAAAGGTGGATGTTTTGATACATGGGACAGGATGAATACAGTTGCGATTCTCTGATTTTTGTGAATTTTGTGATCCCCTGCTGCAGTAAACTACCCATATTCCTATTTTACCCCTCACTTCATTCACAAACTCCTCCGCTTCTGGGTCAGGAAGTTTCTTTCCTTGTCTAAACTCTCAGTGATCACCACGATACAGCACTGGAAGCCTTTAATCTGCCCTGTCGTTTGTGTGTATTTTCATTCATGAGTTGCTTCGCATTGACCATTTTTGACCAGGTGTGTAAATGTATCATTGTGGTGCCGTATGTATCTACGCTCCCTGTCTCCATATTTCCCTCATTAGCATATTTCTTTTCTGATTCTTCTCCTTTTTTTGAAGCCACACTTGTCTATCTACTGCAGAGGAAGCAAAATAATAAGCATCCTCCTCTTCAAAGTTTAAAGTACAGTTAGGTCACTGAACAACTGATGGAGCTCGCTTTCACATCAAGTTTGTTTGCTTCCCGTCTAATTTAAATGATAATAGACTCAGTCTGCTTTGCTTATAATAAAATCAGCCCTTTAAAACCTCTGCTGCATCCTCTGTTATCAATTCAGAGTCTTTTAAATGGCGCGGCGTCCTTAAGCAGAGCCTTACACTCATTCAGCAGTGTAAAGAATATCAGGATTATAGCTACGCTGCATAATGTGAACACTCTTGAGTGTCTGCATAAATGCACGCACAGCTTCCTGCATACCTTCCTGGGCTCATATATACTTCTGTACTTAGCATGCATGAATTTATAGGTGCCACGACAATGTTGCGTGTGTGCAGGAACACGCCATTCCCATATTTCCTGCACCAAGCTCCTGCTGCTCATAAATGTTACATCCAGCCAGATTCGATCAACTCTGAATTACACATATACATCACCATCATAGAGCCGGGGAGCGTTCAGCAGATTTGAAGACTGCTTCATGCATGAAGATGCATTCACAGCAAAGAGCGGCATGTAAATCAGCTGGTCCAGCTGACACAGTGGATTCAAGTGAAGCTGAGGTCAAACAACGTCCCTTATTTTAATCTTACTTTCCTTTTCCCCCTTCAGCTCTCACCCAAAGTTACCAACCATATGGCCATGGTTAAATTTAATTTCTATACACTAAATTCTAATTATGCCGACCTTGTTGGAAGTTAGAAGATTTTCGAAGGGTGTTTTAAAGTGAAAGGTTTAAATTGGCCCTGAACAGTGTGCGTAATTTATTAGGACTCCTGGGTCACATAACATACAGCAAACACATATCATTGACACCTGACCCTCTGTTGTCTTTTCCTGGTCACACATAACTGCACACACACACGCACACACGCACACCCACACATACAAACACGCTTCAACACTCGTCAGCCTGGGTGTTCCGATTGGACCTTATAATCTCAGGGAGGAAGAAAGAGAGAGAGGGAGGGAAAATAGGGAGGATAAATTATGAATCATGTAGAGAGAGGGGCTTTGCAGCAACAGAGAGTTTTAACATTTAATGATTTTTTGCCAATGCAGCAGAAAGAGGCTAAGATGGATGCTTGCATGTTGTTGCATGTCTCGCCATTACACTTTCTGCAGCTTTTTTTTCTCTTTATGCATGCTTTGATTCAGATTTTACAGGAAAAAATGGTGGAAAATGCTTTAATGAATCAGAGGTGTGGCACTGTGTTAACATGCTCGTACCTCATATTTGGCAAACTACCCCGCTGCTGCGAGTGTACACAGAAGTATTTGATTACCAAGGCAACAGCATCTCTTTGTCCCAAGCTTGCCTTGTGTCGTTTGTGTATTCACTTATCTATTTTTGTCTTCGTTGTAAGTGGCAGGAAAAAGATGCTTCAAGAAAGAGTTGTCTTGATTGGGAGTTTGATGATGCACATGTTTATGCCTCTGAGGGCAAAGAAACCTACATGATGAGTGAATTAGTTGTTGGGTTGTGATTTGAGAAGAAAGCTGTAGTCTACAGTGTGGGACTGTAGATTATTCCCTACACTGGTATGCTGTGAATCCTCTCCCCTGACGACTGGCTCCGAGTATTAATATTTCATTAGCACAAATGAGATTGATCTTCTCTGTGACTCTCGACAGTGTGTTAACTGGTATAGAAGAGAGAGAGGAGGAGAGAGAGAGAGATCAAGTCATGTTACAGGAAAGAAGAAGAAGCAGAGGAGGAGGGAGGGAAGGGATGAGGGAAAAAAGCAAAGGGAAGACGTTTCTTGGTGTGAGCCTTGAGCGAAGCACAGGAGTGGGAACAGCTCTTAGTTACTCACAAGACGAGCAAAGAGAGGCAGGGTCTCAGGCTTTTCTGTTTGATATGATGCTCAAGCTGCTGAGCTCCTTCTTAGTAGGTAATAGTTGAGATTCTGCTGTGGAAAGCTAAGAGGAAGGGAAGCTGTGTGTGTGTGGATGTTTGTTGGGACCTGTAGCTCTGACCAGCAGTCCGGTGTTTCTGCAGCAGCATCCTGTCTAATGCAGATAGATCAGCTGCTCCTCTTCTAATAGCACGGGTGAGAGCGCTGAGGGGGAGGAGATCAGTTGGATTAGCGCGCAGCCTAGCGCAGTGTGTTGCTCACAGAGAGAGAAAGCAACAGAGAGGAGGAGGAGGAGGAGGAGAGGGAGGAAGGAGGAGGAGGAGAGAGAGAGCGCCGGGCCAGTTTGAGCTGTGCTCTGCAGCAGGAACCAGAGTCCACTCGTCCATCCTGGGGAGTATTTTTAACCGAGGGGACGAGCGGGGAGCACAGCAGGTCATTAATGCTCTCTCTGTCTCTCTGCCGATGTTTTGCAGGCGTGGTGCCAGCCAAGAGGAGTCCAAAGCTGGTGGTGAGTACCTTCAGCTTATTTTGTGTGTGTGTTTGTGTGTGTGTGTGGGTGTGTGTGCATGTTAAATTGAGTGAGTGGAGAGAAGGAGTGCTATTTAAAGAACAAAAGACATGAAGATGTGATATCTAACTCTTGCTCCGCATCCAGAGCTCCTGTCATTTTTCCTCCTCAGTTCTTTTCTCCATCTGTCACTTTGACTTTTGCTTCCTTTCTTCTATTGTTTCACTCCTCTGTGTTGTCATTTTCTCTTGTTTTACTGCTCCACTCTTGCTCTCCATCCTGCCATGCTGCCATCCTGTGACTGATTAAGCGGAGCAGTGTAACAGTGACCAGCTGTCAGGAGGGGGCAGACAGGCTCAGCTGAGGGAAGACGGGAGAGAAGCAAAGATGGGAGGAAAAAAAAAAGGATGTGGATGAGGGGAGGAGGAATACCAGCGTGGAGATAGTTTGTCCCGCTACAGTGAATCACTCAGATCGCCCGCAGACTCAGAAGAGGCACTGAGGCTAACAGACAGGGCGAAGGGGGCAATGACGACACAGTGAGCTGGATACAAAGCAGAGGCAGAGAGTTGGGGAAGCTGGAGCAGAGATTGCAACAGATTGCAATGTGACAGCTACTTGTGGCGGATAGGAGAGGACGGGGAGAGAGGCAGAAAAAGCGATTCTGTGAGAGGTTTTCTCAAGGGACAGTTCTGTTATTCAGGAGTTTAAAGAGCAAACGCCTCCTCATTTTTACAACTCATCTCAAGCTGATAAAAAAATCAATACAGGCTCAGGAGAGACATCGGTGCAGCTTTAAATTACTGTCACCCTAATTCACCTCTAGAGAGCCTCCCAGTTTTAGCAGTAGGACAATTCCTGTGGACAGGCTCAACAAGGTCACTGAAGAGTTCAGTACCCAGGAACAACTGCCATCCCCTGCCATTTAAAACCCTCCTCTCATCTGCTAGAATTTAAGAATCAGGATTATTTTGCTATCAGTGAAAGCTTTGGGTGTGTTACCATCAGGTCACATGCGATGGAGGAGGGGCGGGCACCAGAAGGGGGTCGATTTGTACCAATAGTGGCACTGCCCGAGTGTCACTTTGGATTAGCTTTCCAGCTAGGAAAAGCCGGTTTTCCCCTTCTCTGTGTGATGTCAGTGAAATGTCACGCTGCATGCGACTTCATGTCAGCAAAGAACAACCATTTTGCCTCCAGTTCAGAGTCCAAACAAATGCTCTCAGTAAACACCCATATGCAAAAGAGGCTGTGCTGTCTCAACCCATTAAGCAAGTCTGTGGTGATCAAATGAGAAGTCAATTTTGCATGCCTGTTGTCCTCATTAAGGAGCATTACTGGAATATTTGACTCTTCATCTTGTACAGTGTGATGAATGAGACACTGGGAGACCGCTTGGTGACTCCTTCACCAGCTCATGTGCTGGTTTATTATTCATACCAAAGGGAGGCGGGGTAATGGAGTCGTCATTTGGGCGTTAGTAATTGCATTTTCTCAGAAAGGCTCATTTTTCATGAGGCTGAAAATTGTTTTGTTACATGCATTCGCAAAAAATAACACTGTAATATGTTCATTTTCTGGATGGAGAATAAAGACAAAAAGTTGCAAAAAAGCATGTGGTGCCTTGGAGCACAACACAAACATCAACATGTTTTGTTCAGGACAGAAGCAGCATTTTGCTTTGAGCTTACTGGGTAGAAATGTACTCAACTACAGCTAACATGACACAACCCAGGAAGTGCATTGGTTTTGATAGCCAATTGCGCAAAAGGAAAAGTTGTAGATTTCAAATAGTAATCATAAAGCCAGTCACCTAACCTGTTACTGCAAGAACCATGAGTTTAAAGTTTTCTTTTCCAAGTTATCCATTTAAGTTTTCAGGGTTTTGAGTTGCGGGCACATCATGTTACCTTGTTGTTACTGTTATTTTTATTGTGATTATTGTTGTTACTATCATCATCATTTCAGCCAGAAGTTCAGTCTAGTTTCATTGCAAACCCATCACTTAAAAAGCTGGGAGCTATTAGTAGTATATCCTTTGTGCCTGGATTTTTTGTAATGAAGCAGAATTTGAGATCAAACCCTGTGTGACCTGTTTGTCTCATGCACCAGATTGGCCTCATTCAGATTATTTTATGGGTTTGCTGCCAAAGTTGGCCCAAGCAGGGCCTGAATTGAAAATTTCAAACTTTTTTTGCATTGCATTGGGGCACACACAATGACTTGGAGCAGGTCTCTGTTTACTATGTAGCAAAAAAATATTTGTGGGTGCCAAATTTCGCAACTTGTGTCAAGGACAAAACCAGCCGATCTCTGCACAAGTTTCCATTCATACAACAGTCTGCAATACACAAAGAGTTAAGGGGTTCACAAAAGGCAATAACTCCCTTCATTAAAATTCCCACACATTTCTATCTGTCTTTGTCTTGCAACCATGGAAACCATGTCATTTCTCCTCACACTTCAGCAGATGTTTTTTCACTTCAATGTGTTCTACTGCAACGTCTAAAAAAGATGACCTTGAAGCTTTTTCCTGCTTTGTCCTCCATCAACACTTTTCTCACATCTCTTTCCCCCTATACCGTGCACTTCTGACTCACTTATCACTCTCACTTTTCTCTCCTCTCTCTCTCCTCTACCTCCCTCTCCTGCTTCTTCTATCCACCCCCATCTTTTGAACACACACACCTCTTACGAACTCTTTTCCTTTTCTCTTCCACGCAGCACCAGTTAGAGAGGAAAGACAGCCAGAGCAGCTCCCAGCACAGTGTGTGCAGCCATCGCAGCACCCACACCGATTCTCCCAGCCACCCACCCTCTGTCATGCCCAGCGAGGCCGTGGCTCCCACTCCTGCTGCCCCCACCCAGCCTCTGCCAGGCCTGCCTCCTCAGGACCCTGCAGATGGCACCCTCACCCTCGGGAAGAAGCCAGACCCCTTTAAGATCTGGGCGCAGTCCAGGAGCATGTATGAGAGTAGACGTGAGTAGAATTCATTTCTCACTTATGAAGGAATTTTAGCATTTTGCTGACTTTGGGGTTTAAAGGTTTATCCTCAAGCAATTTGAAGGACCCTTTGACCTTCTTTTCAGGTGAGACTTGCAGGAGACCATTTAGCAGGACATGCTTTATGGCTTTAAAAATTAATGATAAAAAGGTTTAAAAAGTGCTAAAACTGCTAAAGACATGCAAAAATAAGAGGGTGGATTTTTTTTATCACTAGTTTGTTTTCAATATTTAAACTATGAATTTTGCAGAATTAAGGGCTTGTATTACAGGTGGGGATACTGCAGCTGTTAGCATGGAGGCTTAAGATCCACAGCAGCTCCAACCCTCTACGTCATGTTTATTTTTTGTTTTATCTAAACTAGTTTCTAATCAAAGGCGTCGAGGGAAACATAGTACAGCATTTTGCTTGCTCGACTTAAGTTGCTCTTTGACTAACATCCCACTGTTGTTGTTTGCTTTAGTCACAAGGTTACAAGTCTTCAATGATTTCATCAGTTGTTCCTAATGAAAAGACATTTATTGACCAACTTACTGTTTTAAGAATGAAGAAGCAAGTAGATTTCAGGGGGGCTAACAATCAACAGATAGATGGATAAACTAACTTGAATCACTTTGATTTCAAATAATTTCTACCGACTGACAAAAGTACTTTGGTTAAAAATTGTGTTTTGTCAATTATTGTGAAGATACAGATGATAAAAGGATAAAAGGATCTCTAAGGAAAATGGAAGTGTACCTGATGACAAAGCAGATCTTTTGTCAATACCTGTGTTTGCGTCTTCTTGTTCAGACCATTTTTGTCTGCGAAACAATTGCGCCCTGAATGACTCACATTTTATTGTGATAAAAGGTGCCTTTTAGAGAGAAATGTCCTTGAAAACACCAAAGGGCTTGCTCATAAGTTGTGTGGTTGTGGCAGTGTTTGTGTGCTGGTCCTACACACATTCTTCTAGCTTTTCTCTTGAATAAGAAGAGCTAGCAGGTACTACTAGCAAAGAGCATCATTAGTGTGAGCACTTACTTGATTCTTCAGTGAAGGGATGAGGCTGAATCAGCTTAAAAACTAATTGAATGTAAATGATCAGCAGTTAAACTGATCTCTTTCCGTTTGGTTGTGAGAAAAACACCAGTATCCAAAATCAAAAACTGGAACAGTAGAAAGTACACAGCCCCCTGTGAGACTCCTCAGTATCATTTGCAGGCATGGCCTATTCTTGCATTATTCATGAGGAAACACTGTAAGGGTGTCAAACCTCATATTTCCTGTTTCTAATAGAAGAGCCCGAGAGACAGGGGTTTGAAGAGAACTCCAAAATAACAGTGTCATTCACCTTTCTCGCTGAATTACATCTTTCAGACTTCCTGTTCTTGAACTGGTGCTGGTATTAGAGGAAGACAAGGTCTGTGTGTTGTGAAATACACTTCTGTGTTGTAAAGCCAGTTTTGTTATTTTCAATGGTCTATGTCAATACCAGGTCAGCTGTGTTGGCTCGTTCTTGTGTGAGTGTTTCCAGCCAGATGTGGACGTGACGCGTGTTGCAGTGTTAGTTAATAATCACGGCTGCCTGTGGAATCTAGGACTGCTGCCGATTAAATATTAAGTGAGCCCGGAGAGGGCTGCGGCTGATTGGTATATCTGTTTGATAACCCCTGAAGGAGCTGCAGCCCCTTTTCGAGTCAGCGGTGGAGGAGGGAGAACACAACTATACAAGAAAGAGAAGGAGACAAGGAATGACAAAGAGGCCCAGATTTCTCAGTAATTTTCATTTGAATTCATGTGCCCATACACGTGCACACTCTTGAATCTGCAAATGGCAGATACAATGCATAAAATCAGTGCATCAGAGGAGCAACATTTCAGCAGTAGAAGAGCTGTTTTGAAAGGCTGGCTTAATGAAACATGTAGAATTTGATTCACAGGTAACCTCCCCACTTTGCTTCAGTGACTTCCGAATAAAACACATCAACACAGGAGTAATTACAAGTCTTGGCATTGCAGTTTTATTCATAATGGTAAGAAACTAGAAAGATGAGGCTGATCAGTTCTCCACTGTGCCTACATCCACTGTGCCTACATAGCAGCCGTGTAGACAGCAGGCAATTCATGAGGACGTGGTCTGTGCCTCCTGTGTGGACCAGCCCTGCGGGTTGAACAGACTAACACCAAATGGCTCATGTCCTCCTCCACAGTTTGGTGTGTCCAGAGCCAAATTAAGGAAATGAGTGTTTTTTTTCCTCTGAAGGAGTAACAGGTGAAGGGGAGCTCAGTTACAAATGTGGTCTAAAAATAGGTATTGCACAGGAGTTACTTTTCAGACTGCAGATCGGAAGGTCTAATGAGGTCACAGCATGAGATTTTACTCCTGACGAACAAGAACAAGAAGCCAATTTGCTCAAAAAACTAGACTGAGGTTAAAGAAGGTGCAGGTGTTGATTGTGCTCACAATCATTGTGACACGAATAGAAATAAATATATTGATTTTGATTACACAACTTGATGCAGGCTCTTGGTAATGAGATGAAGCAGGAGATGCAACTTTTTGATTGGAACAGCAACAAGTATTTGTTGTTGTTGTGATGATTAACCCACAAAGATTTCAATCAGTTGTAGCTGCAGGTCTTTGGCAGATCTGAAGGTTGATCTCCATGGAGTCCTTATACTGTGTCTCATGTGTATTTCAGTCCCAGATTGCCAGGAGCAGGACATTTTCCTATGGAGGAAAGATACAGGCTTTGGTTTCCGTATCCTGGGAGGAAATGAGCCTGGGGAGCCAGTAAGTATTCATCCACCTTTCACTTCCATCAACAGTTTATCACAGCAGCTCATATAACTAAAAGATGTGCTCACACACTCCCTTACTGTCTCTTCTATTCTGATTTAAAATCTCTGAATGTTTTCTTATTAAGCTCTTCTCTTCTCTGAGGTTTTCTGTTCCATTAGTTCTTCCGTGTCTGCTTTTCTCTTAAGTTTGTCTTTGAACCAGAGAAGCAGAAAGTCCTAAGACATCACTCTGACTCTAACTGGAGCTGTTGCTCTCTAGAGGATCATATAGACAGCTTGTTAAGGGAAGCAAAGGCCTTACCCACAATCCCTCTGGTTGTGCGCCATATATTTGTCTTTAAAGAGGGGGGAGCAAGAGCAAGAGTGTGAAGCAGACAGTGAGGAAGAGAGGGAAATAAAATGGCAGCAGGCTTCAGGTCTGCCCCACAGGGGTTGCTACTTGTTGTTTGTGCCAAAATAACCGGGGTGGTTGTTTTCTGCTTGTTTCTGTCAGAGATGTGTGTAGACTCCCACACAGCACCGTAAGCACACAAGCTTTTCCGTGGCCCCAAAAGGCTGCATTAGCCTTCATGGTGTCTGTGAATGTCAACCATGAAAACCTTCAAGTTATGCAACAGTAGACTCTGAAAGCTGCTGTATTTGAATGATACATTTCGAATCAGAGTGGGATAAGTCACAAAGAGTCATTGAGCTCTCTCTGAGCAAATGGCTCAATTTACTAGCTCAAAGACTCTCAATCAGCTGTATTACTTAGTATAGCTGTAAAGCTTCTGTATTCACATCAGTCCACAGAGAGGAGATACATTAATTATGATGTCTTCTTACTTAAGTCAGTCTTCCCGCAGCTATTTATCCTGATCATTCATTTTTTCAAACCAACAGTCATATTGTTTAAAGCATGTTTGATACATTTTATCAGGAGTGATCAGTGTGTCCACAAGAATGCTCCAGTAATCACACTGTATTAACAATTCTCAGTGATGCTAAAATAGGTTATAATAGATCCGCCTACACTGACCGGTACAGCCCACAACAGTGCAGAATTTAAAAACTTTAAGAGGGAGTTTGTGTGTTTAGATTCTGCTCAAGTTTCCACTCTAGTTGAATGCAAGCCATATTATAAATTTTTGTTTTCATTATTGGCACTAAATATGATAGCACTTGGACCAGACTAAGAGACAAAAAGAATCCTCTTGCTTTGACAAACCAACCTTTCAGTCTCATTGAGGGCGTGGTCACATTGGCCATCCAAACAGTGCCATACTCAAGCACGACTGACCCCCAGCGGTGCTGTTACCCTGCTGACCAATGCAGCCTATGGGTACACTTCCCCAATATGAACCAAGCTGACACACATGGCCCTGGCTTGCCTACGTCAACATGAAGCATCTGTTTACAAGAAGTGCGGTCTCATCAGAGTCAGCACAGTGGAGAACACAGAGAACATGGCTACAACTTCAGTCACTTTTTGGCCAGCCTTCTAATAACCCCGCCATTTTTCAACATGAGTGCAAAGAGGAGCGGTTGCAGCGATTATGTGTTATGGATTACACGTCATGTCCTTGTTGCATATGCATTGTTGTGCATGAAGTGTACCATGTCTGAAAATGGTCACATTGCCCAAACAAACTGGACTGTAGGGTCTAAGCTTGCTTTGGCATCATATAAATGACTGACATGGCCACATTTTAACATTGGCTAATGTTTGTAAGCTCTAATCATGTTGATTATTCAAATGTTTCTGTTTTTTTGTTCTCATCTTACATTTTATTGTTTCTCAAACCTGTGGGCCTGAATCGTTCGATAAACATGAGAGAAAAAAATCTGTGTGTTTGTTTCTTCCAGATCTACATCGGACACATAGTGAAGTACGGGGCCGCAGATGAGGATGGGCGCCTGCGGTCGGGTGATGAGCTCATCTGCGTGGATGGCACAGCGGTGGTGGGCAAGTCTCACCAGCTGGTAGTTCAGTTGATGCAGCAGGCAGCTAAACAAGGCCATGTAAACCTCACTGTCAGACGCAAGAGCCCTGGATATGGAGGTGATTGTCACTGAAAACGTTATTTTATACATGTATACTGAACTGTTATTGGAATTACAGATAATACACACAACTTAGTTGTTGTTGCATTAATACCTTCTGTCTAACAAAGTGAGATTGGACCTTCTCTAACCAGTCTGCTCTTCTCTGTGGCTTTGCCAGTGTCAAAAGGAGAAGGTGATGTTCCTCCTTCACCGGCCTCCTCCCACCACAGCAGCACTCAGGCACCCAGCCTGACAGAAGGCAAGCGCACCCCTCAAGGGAGCCAGAACTCTCTAAACACAGTCAGCTCCGGCAGCGGGTCCACCAGTGGTATAGGCAGCGGGGGTGGAGGAGGGAGTGGGAGTGCAGTCGTGCCTGCCTCCTTACAGCCGTACGATGTAGAGATCCAGCGTGGAGAGAACGAGGGCTTCGGTTTCGTCATCGTGTCATCGGTTTCCAGGCCTGACGCTGGCACAACATTTGGTAAGTGAGGCAGACGAGACCGTAGCTAAATGAGATTGACAGGAACTTGTATGCAGTTTGACAGGAGAATTAATTCTGTTTACTACAGGCTGATTCCGTTTGACTTCAATGTGATGCAATTGAGACTTTAATCTGACTCAACAGTTTGTTTGTTTGGGCATTTGCAATCTGTAAGGGAGCATCTTGCATGACAAGTTTTTGTGGAGATAATTATTTTTCTACCTTTTTAATTTGATTCCGTAATGGAGAGCAGCAGAAAGAAACAAAACAAATACAAAATTACGATGCAGCTCACCAGCAAAAAAAAAAAAAGAAAAAGAAAAATACATACATGCGGTGACAATATTTTCCTTTCTGGTTTCCCTGGATTTTATTAGGGGTTGTAATAATGCTACAGGGCCGAGGTCACAAACCTTCTATCATGAGCCCAGTGATAAAGAAATCTCCTCAAGTGCACTCTCCCTGAGGATCTGGCTGACTGCAGCTTTATCACAAACACTATTATCACAGATCCCTGCCTCACAGCTGCCCTCACCATTCATTCAGCATGTAATTGAAGTCTACTTAACACGGTGCAAAGCTGTCTGTACTGTTTACGTATCGCAGCAAAACAGAAGAATTGCATGAATCAAAGTTGCTCAGTCACTGATGAGAAATTGTAGACGCCCTCCCCAAACAAATTCAGTATTAACCTCCAAGTGATGAATTTCTAACAGCAATGTCAAGCCAAGGTCCCCTGTATAGTTAGCCATTATGATGATATACTGTGGTGTGTCACAGGCAAACACCAGAACGGGTGTTAGCCACACTGACTGCCCGGGGAAAATTTCATCGATCCCATGGGCTAATGGTGTTGCTCTGCAAAATGCAATGTAAGAATTAATGTTATTTATAGTGACACCAGCAATGATGCCAGTCAACAACCTTGTCAAAACGTCTTTTAGTCTTTTGAGATTTCTCTTTTCGCTGCTGCTGCTTTGCTTCATTCTCCGGCTCCGCTCCGTCACTTTTCCTCTCGGGACGATAAGATGAATGGACTTTGTTGCTTTGATGTGCTGATCTGGGATCTTGCTTCAGTATCCTGCACTCATGCTCCTAATGGATTTCAACCATGTGGGACATGACAGAGGAATGTGTTGTACTCAAAAAAAAAAACAACAAACCAAGATAAAGCGCTGTCTGAGGATTTTTCCTGGAGCGCTTCATATTTGTCAGTTCATGGAAGAGCAAAGCAGATTCAGCTGTTTCAATCTCCCATACATCGTTGACGCGTAAACCATTATTCTTTCGACCATCAGGGCCCATCCCCCTCCTTTTATCTCCTCCTCCTCCCCATCATGACCTGGGGTTGGCAATGTGCTTAACAGATTGAGCATTAAATCCACAGTACTTGCCACACCCTGCAATGTTCCACATGCTGTTATTTAGATAGAGTGACAGGATACAAGAGCATTTTTCAATCAACGCGGAGGGAGAGTGAGGTAGTAAATATGGATGTTGCTAAAATGCTTGATGGAAAAGGGAGTGCACTGTGGGGAGGAGCAGACAAATGGAGTAAGATGGAGGAGAACATAGAGATCCCCTGGGTCTGTTCAGGGCTTCAATGTGAACAAGATATGCAGTATTGAGCTCTGTCACTCAGGGGCAGATTGGATTTCTTGCTGTCCTCTCATTGATCACATGACTAGCATCACGACAGCTCAGTGTGATGATCCTGAGCGCTGTTTGAAACCTTCAAGACGACACATGTCAATTTACACAAGGCTGTGGTGATTGTGAGCTCAGTGATCTTTGGAAAGAAGGTGTTCTCATGATCCTGATAACATTGTATCAATAATAGGCTGTCAGTCAGATGCTGTTGGGGCCTTGACCACTAGTTTATGATTAACAGACTATTGATTATTACGGCAGAGGATGGAGAGCTGACGACGCCAATACTTCTTCTAAAATCAAACTGTTTAACTTGCCTATTAACTAACACGTTTGGTATATTACATAATTGGAAACACTTTACATTACAGGTCTGCAAACGTCAGTGTAAAATGATGATAATTAATCAAACTTTCTTTTTATTTATTTGAAATTTCCACCAAGTTTCATTTTAATCACGTAGAAATAAGCATGTAACTTTTTTGAAATAACGTCCAAATTTAGTTTTAAGCAATTCATAATGTATTGTTCAATTTCTTGTGAAGTTCCTTTGAATTTCAAAGTGAAAAGGGGAAAGTTAGTGAATAATTTATTGCCAATTCAATCACAATTCTCCATAAAACGTATGAAAAAATGCCCCAACATCCCTGTGTAACTACATTCTGCTATTAAGCTGCTGATTTATTGAGTAATATTAAGTTACATCCACAATTGGTGATAAATCACTCACTAATTTTCACCTACTCACCGTGGAATTTGTAGGAAATTTCAAAAAGCTGTACAAAATAGTTACTTAATGGTTGTGATTAGTTAACTGTAATATTTGGACATTATATTAAAGAAGAAAAGTATCCTACTAATTTTCAACCAAATGTAAGGAAAAATGGAGGTAACTTCAGATAAATACAATTTAAAAAGTTTGGCTTATTATTGCCGAATTCTGATGAAATTTGTGGACCTGTAAATTTAAGTGTTACCACATACTTACTATACATCTTCAATAGTTGATTGAGCGAACTCATAATTTCTTTCTGTGATCAAATTGGGATGTGGTGATTTGGATGACTTACTTTTCTTTTCATTTCTTCCTCTTTCTTTCTTCCTGTCACTTCCCTTTTAATGAACCAATCCACACAATCAATCATCACTACACACAAAAATTACACACATCAACATGCACATTAACACAATAGCTGGAAATGCCTGTGTGGCCATGCCCCACAAAATAGGACGCATCATTGAAGGCAGCCCGGCAGACCGCTGTGGGAAGCTGAAAGTTGGGGACCGAATCTTGGCTGTGAACTGCTGCTCCATCACCAACAAGTCACACTCAGACATCGTCAACCTGATCAAGGAGGCCGGGAACACAGTCTCTCTCAGGATCATCCCAGGTGATGGTAAGACCTTTTTTTTGTACGTTGTTTTTGCTTCCAGCCTCACATGGCTGTTCTATAATGCAGCATGATGTGACTTATTCATGGATGTTGTGGGAAGGAAAGGGCACTGCTGCTCTTCACAAGCAAGAGCACTTTTCATCAGGGTGTGAACCCTGGTGTCTCAGAGAGTGAGTCACTGAGTAGGAGGACGGTGAAGTTGCCCCCGGAAACAACTCCAGTGCTTTTACCACTTTTCTTTTCCTTCTTTGTTTATTTCCTTTGTCAGATGTCTAATCATTTGCAAAAAAAAAATATTCAGCTTGAATTGATTAAAATATCTCTCCTCACACATCATCAAGCACTTCTTTTGTTTTTAATCTTTTCAGCTTGGTTAAAGAAAGGAAGTGCATGATAATGCTGCACAAGCAGTTTGCAACCCAAAGCTCTGCATTTTGAGACAAATATGCCAAGTGCTGTAACAAGACACCTTGCTTGTGGCTTAGCTATGAGTTCACCAATAAAAACAGAGAACAGAGCTGTACTCTGAAAATGATGCTCCAGAGAACAGGATTTCAGAGAAGTTGGATGTTCACTTAATTATGTCTGTGACCATGCATGATTTATAATTTACTTGTAGAAAACATGGCACAGCCTTGTACCAGACTGGAGCTTTTTGGTTTACCCTATTTAAAATGTCATAAAAAATCAGTGTAGCTTTGGGAAAACATATCCCTGAGAGAGACAGAGAATTAGCTACGAGGAAGTCATAGGTCTTAATAAGAGAAGAATAAGGAGCCAAAGATAAATGAGTCTAGCTGATGTACTTTTGTGTTGCAGTGTGCTTGTTGGTGAAAGATGAAACTGATGAAAGGCAAGAAAAGACAGTTGTTTCGTTCCCCTTCCGGAAAAGCACATGAAACAAAGTGATGCAAGCCACCCATTCTTTTTTTTTCTTTCTTTAATACTGTTTTCCTTCCGTGCAGTTAGGGCCGGTGTTGTCTATGAGCAAATGGCAAATGACAACATCATACACAGTTAGCATCAGGTTGAATAGTATAGCCTGTGGGTGGTTCACTGGACTCTTCTGGACAGTTTTGTTCGCCATAGTCTCTTCTGTAAAACGCAGCTGCAGAGGCAATAGACCTCTCTTTATTTAGTTATATTTTCTCCTCATGTTAATTTCTTTTTTCTTTCCAGAATCTTCCAATGCTTCTCTGCTGACTAATGCTGAGAAGATAGCTACCATCACCACCACACACACACCTCAGACCACAGAGACACGGTACGTGATAACGCATCAATTAAAAAGAAAAACAAAGATGGCACTTTTCTTTGTAGACAGTTTTTAAGCATAATCTGTATTCATATGGTTTTTGTATTTTTTTCCACAGGAATAACTCAAAATCGAAAGGAGCTCCTCCTCCTCCACCCACACAAACTCAGACATCACAGGTAAGCATAGATGTTTCACTCTGCACCTCATTATCATCTGGGTTTATACATAAGTAAAAATAACATACAGAACAGAAATTGACACAGCAAGAAAAAAAATGACTAGCTTATGAATATTGCAAATTTAAAAACCAGAGCTGGAGGAAAAAAGTCAATTATGGCTAAACATGGTGTGAAGTAGCTTTTAATGTTGAACTGTTTGTCTCCAAAACTTCCAGACAAAATTCAGCCCCTAAAAATAAGAGAGGTGTCAAAGATGTAGGGGTGGTTTTAAAGCTTTTTACTCATCAGATATTTTATGATGATGCAGCATAATCACACCTAAAACATTAAATGAACAGCATTGCTGAAAGCTGCTTACTTGGAGGGCTTACCCTTATGCAATCAAACAAAACAATGTTGGAAAAATTTTAAAAGCATTTCATGGGACCTCAGTTAATTATTTTGTGTTCATTTACAAAGTTATATTTTAAAGTTAAAAAAATCATCTAAAAACCTAGGTTTTTGCCAACAGATAAACTATGTCATTACTTGACTAAATACACAAGTTAACTGTTGATTTACCTCAACGGAAGAAGAATCTAACAGTTTCCATGCTCCGTTTTTGCTGGGTTTTGTGGTCACTTGTCTTTTTTTTGTACATAATCAGTCAAGAATACTAAAATGTTAAGGTTTTGTCAGATTACACATGAACATGACAATGAAACAGAATTTGAGTTTTCTAGTCTGATCTTGACTGTCTGTTGAGAGTATGATGGATGTATTTGGAGAGAAATGATTACTGCCGAGCTTCATCATTATCATCATCATCATGTAGGCTTGGATTTCACCAATGAGGCTGTTTTTATACAGTTTTCCCCATACTTCATATTTGATTTCTGCTGTAGTCCGAAATGCGATCTTCAACGAAGTATGATTTGGTTAAGAATAAAGTGTTGGATCTGTCACTGCTAGAAATGATTTCTGAAAAAGACGTACATCAGTACAGGAGGAGCTTCTGATGAGTAAGGTAAATGTAGGTCCAGCCCTTGAGATGCCCTTGCATAGTGATCTGCAGCCTCCTGTGACATTAATTATTCATGTGTTGTAAAGTATTGTACTGCCGTTGACATTTTCTGAGTTTTTGGCGGACATTGTTTGATTAGCCTTGAAGTTTGGGCTCACCTTTTGGCTTCCTTGCGGATCTTGGATTAGGCAATCCCCTCTGGTACATCTGTGATTTTCTCTTCATTTTTGTCCCTTTTTTTTTTCCCTCTTTCATAGGATGCTGAGTTCTACTCCGTGGACCTTGAGCGGGACAGTAAAGGTTTTGGCTTCAGCCTAAGAGGAGGACGGGAATACAACATGGACCTATATGTGTTGAGACTAGCGGAGGATGGGGCTGCAGTCAGAAACGGCAAGATGAGGGTATGAAACCTTTTTAACTCTAAACTTTTTTGCTATGAATGGTTAATTTTTCCACTCATTCTCCCTGCTGCACATATTTCATGGTTAAATTTCCGCTTTTAGAAGCATTAATGAGATACTTAATTTCTAGGTTGGTGATGAGATCCTGGAGATTAATGGAGAGAGCACAAAGAACATGAAGCATTCACGAGCCATCGAACTGATAAAGAATGGTGGGCGGAGGGCGCGGCTTGTCCTCAAGCGGGGGGACGGATCTGTACCTGAATATGGTAGGTAAACATGTAGCAATGCGTTCTGCCTTTTCCAGTAAATAACACTTCTAATGCCAGCTTTGAAATGAAATCATAGCTGTGGCAGTAAGTACCGTCAACAAAAATAAAGCTTCTTATCTGCTCAGCACCAAGCAGGAGCATTTTAATAAACAGATTTTTCTGAATTCATTACTACAAATGATTAACATTCAACAGAAAACTTTTATTCTTCCATGACTTAGAGACAATTGTTGTAGTCCCAAAACTGATCAGAGAGGAATTGTTTGCTATGAAAGCACATTCTTTTGATTTATTCTCTGGGCCTGTAGTAAAGACATTTTACAGCTGATGTAATATTTCCTCCTAAAGCTGTATCCTCTGCTGATGGATGATTCCTCCCACAGTCATATATCTCAGCACTATTTTGTTTCTTCCCAGAGTTTAATCCTCTGACAACCTGTTGGTGCCGTATAAAGTGCAATATGTTGTATCTTAAAATCAAAACCCTTTTTCACTGGAATGAGATGCAGTGTAAAACAGCCTCCTGTCTGTTTTATTTGTTTTCTTCTTTCTATTCCTCCTCCTCCTTTCTCTTTGATCGTCTCTTGTCGCTGGGCTCTTCCTCCTCTCTCCAGCGATGATGGCTCCTCATCTCGCTGTTGGTACAATGAGGAATGACAAGATGGGAGAGCCCTGTTTCTACCTAATGGGCCAAAATCAGACCACGGTTTGTAGCCAAAAGTCTGTCCCAACCTGCGTTCCCCTCATCTTTTTCCTTTCAGCTTTATCCATCCTCCCTTCCAGCTCATCCCTACCTGAATCCCACCTTGTTTGTGTTTGCGCGCAGGTGTGTTTACATAGTGTGCATGCTTTATGTCTTGCCATGCCTGAATTTTACTGAATTCAACTTCAGTGAATATGTACACACAAACCTCCCCCTGTCTCCACCAGCTTCACACCAGATATTCTAACAGGGACCTATTAAACGCCTTTGCTCATCACATGCTGCTGCCCTAGCAACCTGCCTCTAATTTGGAAGATCTGCAGCCAAACACACTCCTGTCTTGTGTTTTTTGCTTTTTGGTTTGTTCCTTCCAAGAATTCATATCGAGCTGTTCACCATTTTCTTTTTGAATGATTTCCTAGGTCTGCTGTGCTGTGTCCTTGGTTACCTCTGCCCTACACTTGCCACTGTGTCATACCTGCTGTTGTTGCTGACATCACCTTGTATCTCAACCCAAAGCCCCATAGAGAAAACATGTTGAAGTGAAGTAACTCACTTCAATGTATGCGTAATAATGTATAACTGAATGTTAAACATCAGTTAGCCTGATGTTGTTGGGGACAACGTAGAATATGAGTGCATGGTTTCCATGAATCTCTGCATTGACTTTCTTTCATGTCAATGCATAGAGCTCACATACCCGATAAGAAAAGTCATGTCTGATGAACACAGATTCATGTGAAAATATTCATCCACTTATCTAAAGCTTCTCCTTCCTCCTGCAGACGGCAGCAGTGACGGGAACCCTCCCACACCCGGGGCACAAAACACTCCGGAAGTGAGAACACTGCCACAAAACAGCAGATTTCACACCTCATTGGAGTCCAGTTATCCACCAGACCTTCACAAACCATCACGCCAGGAGGAGGCTGTGCGTGGCCGAGACAGGGACAGGAACAGGGACAGGGCTGGGCCAGACCAAATGGACTACCAGGGCCGGCAATTTAACCCCCACCATCATCACACCTGGAATAACAATCACAGTCAAAGTATCCCCAGACAGCAGTCTCCAGAGAACAACAACAGCAGTGGCAACAAGAAGAGCCGAGGCCGCAAAGTCAAGAAGTCAGAGTCGGAGAGTGGCATCTCTAAACTCCTAAAGACTCTGAGAAAGGACAGCTCGGGGAAGAAGGCTGCAGCTGCAGAGAAACTGAGGGGGCGAGAAATCTCGAGCAGCAGCTCTACTTTGGACGGTAGGTTTCGTCCGCAGCGCCGCGGCTCCCTTGATCGCTCACCAACCCGTAAGCGCGCCTCATCTCCTGATCGTCGACGGGCAAAGTCAATGGACCGCAGGGCAGAGCGTGCCCAACGGGACCGCACACCTGAAAGGGAGTATGACGACGGAGGGTTCCTCGCAGTCACCCCTGAGCGCAAGTTCTACGAGCGGAGGCTCCTCAAGGACTCACAGATCGCTGGGAGAGTCAGGGAGGCTTCAACCCCCGAGCGTGCCAACAACAACGGGGACTCCCTGTCTCTTTCTTCCAGGGGCCGTACATATGAAAGAGCCATGAAGAATGGCAACCTCTTGAGAGACTCTTCCCCAGAGAGGAGAGAGGAGGGATATCACATGAACGGGACGCCGGAGAGGCGATACAGAGTGGAACGGGACTCTTCCCCTGACAGCAACTATAGCCGAGATGAGCTGAACTATGCAGCAGCACCCAGACTGAAGGACTACTACAGCATGATGAAGAACAACGCTGCACACAACAATGCTGCCTACAACAACACAGGTCATAACAATAATGCTGTCGGCCGCAGCCCCAACCAGCTCCCTGAGCCCAAGAGACGGCTGTACAAAGAAAGCCCCAAAGACCTCAGCATCTAGAGCAGAGCAGAGATCCCCCTCGCCACTCTCTCCTCTATCTGTGCAAACTGTGTACCATACACTGGAATTGGACTTCTGAGGACAAGAACTCTTGTGCTTTATTTGGTCGACTGATTTATTGATTGATTTGATTGACTTAACTATTTGTGATTCCATCCAGAGATTCAAAAAACAGCAGGAATACGATCCTTCTATCAGTTCACACTGGTTGTTTTGTCATTGTTCTGGTTATTTTGAACATAACTGAAGTTGTTGTACTATAGTAAAGGTATTGTATGTGCCTGCATATAAAATCAGTGATATTGCTTTTTGTAGGCATTGCTGAATCTAAATATTTGTTTCCTCAGAGGTATGAAACATTCTTCCAGTTGTGGTAACTTCTTACTACTAAGCTTGTTTTCGACTTGTTTTGTAGATGTCTTTTCCATTCCTCAATTGCTTTACTGAACAAACTATAGCACAAGACACTGATGGTTCAAGAGAACTGAGTGAGTCCTGTTGGACTTGAGGCAAAAATCTAAATTGAAGATCTGATGGTAAAAGTAGATTGATAATTATATGAATAATATATGGCTTTGTTGCATTTTACTCACTATTTATTTTGAATTTGGCACATATCTTGAACAAGCTTTGTCAAATCTTTGAGGACCAAGGTAGAAGTGCACACTGTACCTGAGGTAGCATGCTGTGCCCTGACTTGTGTTGCAACATTTGAAAGTGTGGCAGCTCAACTTCCTTTAGTAAAATACACCTACACACAGGTGAAATCAGTCCACCGATGTGAAAATTGGCAGTGGTGTTATCGCATTCTTTCTTGAAGTGGGGTTTTAAAAATAGCTTGATTACTGTGGATCCTTAGTTCCTCGGTGTACGAATGTAGCAGAGAAGGAGCCCGACTCACTTTCAATTACAGGCAAAACTCTTCTGGTAGATTCTCTGCTTTGGGAAAAAAAAACAGTCAACTAAATTTGTTTCTCAAAAAGATTCAATTAAACATTAAGACAAGTCTCCATCAAGCCAGCTTGAAGCTGCCATAAAATGTTATTTATCAGATATGCCAAAAAAAAAAGTAAAGAGAAACAAATGTGTAAATTATCCCTGTGCAAGTTGCATGTGTAAGTTTAAGTGTAGTTTAACCACACATTCTGTTCAAGTCTTGAGCAAGAATAATTGATAAGAAACATGCACTGTAACCTCACAGTAATTGTTGGCCCTGTCCTCATGGTGATGATCCACATATTTGTGCACCAAACACCTCATGGGCCCTGACACTAATAAGTGATGTGGTTTGTTGTGTTGGTAACATACGGAGAGTCCCGGTACAGGAGACGACCAACCTGCCATGCTGAGCCATGCTGTCACGCCACTGGAGTCTGACTGCTGCTTTATAACGTGTTTTGTGTGTATTCTCTGTTTTATGTTTCATTAGAGAACTTAAAATATATTGGATAATCCACAACAAATGCATTGTTTGATCACTGTTGTTGCCATGGTACTGTATTAACAGAAAAAAAGAAGAAAAAAGAAAAGACACATTTAAGAACTTAACCTGTTGGCCATCACCTGTAAAGATTTTTTCCAATGTAACTATTAGGAATCTGTCAAGGATTAAAATGTTGCCTTTTTCTTGTACAAAAGAGAAATTTATGAAAACCTCAACAGTGAGGAATGTGATATTGTGTTTATATCTCTGAAATGGACCTGATGACTTATGGGAAATATGTTGATTTACTCTGGATCAGGTATGTAAAGACATTTTAAAAATGAAAGACTGTATTTGGTCAATCAGAAACTGATGGTTTGAATCTCTCTCGATGGTTAGCCTGCCTTTGTATTATAAAGCACTTGTATGCAGTCTGTGTTCTTCAAGCATTAGTTCTTGCAATGTGCTCTGGACATAATGCTGTCTCTGTGTTGATAAAAGCAGTACATGTATATGGGCCAATCTTTTTTATAAAACTATGCATATATAAATACTACATTGTTCATAGCTTTATTTGACCCATGAAGCTATACATAACATTAGTCTAAGTACAAGTAGATGTGGACTTATCCAGCTTCTTTCCTTGAGATGGATTACAATGTATATGTAGCTATCAAAAGAAGTCTGTGAATGCTATTTTTATTATCAAATAAAGTTTTCCATACAAATTCAAAAGGATTTCATATTTCTGCACAGCCGTTTCTCAGTCAAGTCTCTCGAGAGGCTCAGCTCTCTTTGATCAAATCACTCTGATGTGTCTGTCATGATCACACTAGGCAGCTTCAGAGACTTTGTTTCACTGAAGTTTGACACTGCTGGAATTTTTCTATATTTAAACGGTGATTATACATTGGTTTACACACTAACAACCAAATGAATAACATGGGAATAACACATTCAGGCATGTCACTAGCATGGGCTGTCAACTATCGGCTTGTTACGGCATTTTTCATCCAATTTATTCAACACATGACTGATTTCGTAAGCAGTGCTTTCTCACTCCAGACACTCCCAACAAGGGAACAAATTACGCATTCTTGCTTGGTAGAAAGTTGGACGACACATGACTTAACAACTCTTTTGAAACTGCACAATGACTAAGAGATAAAAGATGAAAACATGTGGGACATTTGGTAGAGGGTAGAGGAGTAACAATTTAGGGTTAGTTTTCTATTTCACTCAGCTCTTAAGTATTAGACTCACAAAATCCATAATGACCTGTTGAAAATAATAATATATTTATATTTTGTTCATTATCTTGAAAATAATGTAGGATAATTATTCCATCCATCTACCCTGTACATAAATCCTTGGGGCTTCTAACATCTCCCAAACAACAGTGAAACAGCCACAAAAAAACCCAGTGTGAATACATTCCAGGTTTTAGACTGTGATTAAGAAACACAAGTAATCCAAGATTTCCTGTTAGTTTGCCAAATTAAAGCAAATAGTGACTGATTCTCTCTCAGCTGGAGCTTGACATCAAGATGCTCAGTGAGAATCTCTATTCCACCAGTTGGACAGTTACTATGGCAACAAATGAAGGTCATTGTGGGTTAGATCTTCAGGTGTTTGATTTTTCTCCAGTAAGTCTGCCAAAAAATAACTGAAAAGGTATCACATCATCAGTTTAGTTTTTTTTTATCATTTATCATCGCCCTGTCTACCATGGAATAGAAGAACGACTGGGGACACAAAGATTAAAAGCTGAGAAAGAATTCTTTTTGTTTTGTTTTGTTTTTTGTTTTTTGTCAATCAAATAATTATTGTCATTTCCAAAGATATGCAGCTCATAGCAGTAGCAAATGACTGACACCATATACCGCACATAATAAATTAAGATTAAAAGAAAAAAAAAGAAAGAAAAAGGGGCCCTCCTCCCTGAATTTATCTCAATGGTATATGATAAAATATAATATTATAGTAAATAATTGCTTGCCTGCTTAAGAGGCAGTTACCAACATATATCAGAGGAATTCAGTGGTATCCTCACTCATCAATATATCACTCAGCCATTAGATGCTGTCTGTTGTGATTAGAGTCCAATTCCATTGGTTTTTGGACAGCAAAACATAATTCCTATGATAAGAATAAAAGTGTCGCCTTTGGCACCAAAATCAGTTATTTCTAAATTGTATTTGACAGTATCTGTTATTGAACAAACCAATACATTTACAGAATGAAAAGCCAAAATCCCAATGGAAACCAACAGACCCGCAAAGTTGAGCAGCAAGAAGCAAGATATGTCCTTTTATCTGACAAAAACATTTTTTCTGATTTATTTTGTAGTAATGGTGAAAACTACAGTTGTTTTATATATCTTTTTATTTCATTACTCTTTTAATCTAAATCATTTATTGTGCCTTCAATGCATTAGTGCAAGAGGCAGAGAAACCAGCCTGTAGTAAACAAATTGTAAAAACAAGATCTGCTTCTATTTCATAATATTATTATGTTTTAGTGTTTGTTTTCATGCTCATAGGTGCTAGGTTTATTGCCTCAAAAATAATAACAACTGTTTTTTCCTTCAATATCAGCATTGATTCAGGGTCCATATGGCTGGTGGCTGATATAAGGGCATGAACACAAGTGAAAAGAGTCAGTTTACATTCCACAACCTTATCATCAAGGTGTCTCATAGCCATACTAATTTGTGTCATCCAATAAGTCTCCCTGTCTTCACCTTTAATTACCGTGATTAATATTCATCATCAGATAAAGTTGGTGTTGTGTCATGGGTGTATTCATCCCTGATGAATAATGTCATAATCCCTTAGGTAGGCCAAGTTCTAAATCCAAGGTGACCTATGATTGAAATGATATTACTGTAGCACTGCAGATGCCTCTACTAGAAGTTTAGAAGAAAGTTCAGACTAGTACTAAAATAATAACTATAAAGGAATGAAATGACTCATGACATACATGTTTTCTGAACAAGTTATTCAATTTTATTTATTTGATTTAATATACTGCAGTCAATGGAACTTAGCCACCCAAGTTGTAAGTAAAACAAAAACAGGATGAGTCAATTGCAAAGTGCGTTTTATTTTACGTTGCCTTGATTACATGCCTCTACATTCAAAGATAAGCCATATAGAATCCAACTTTAAAAGATTAACATGTCTTTCCCTTTGCTCTCAGGAAAAAAAAAAACATCACATGGATAGTTAAGTTGGATTTTCTGTACATACAGGAAAAACACTGTAATGGGCTGATCTTTCCTGCAACTGTCTTTAGGTTGAACCAACTTCTTGGTAAAAATACAAAAAAGAAGTTATCTCTGTAGACATTAGCCTTCAGTCGTTTCCCCAGGGAGCGGAAGTCTTCTTCTTGGACAGTGGATTTCGGAGCTTTTGCAGACATTCCTTTTACGCAGGGGACACGGAGCTTGAGGAGACAGAGGAGGCCTCGGTCTTGGAAGTAGATGCTCCCTCCTCTTCCTCGAAGGGGTTCTTTCCGCAGCACAGGGTTGTGATCATGCAGTGGCGGAACTGCTTGTTCATGCAGATGTAGATCATTGGGTTGTAGATGGAAGAACTCTTGGCAAAGAAGCTAGGGATGGTCATGAAGACTGGTCCAAAGTCAGCACCTTGATGTGTGAAGATCCACCAGGCCACACCGGCATATGGCAACCAACATACCAAGAAGGCGATGACCATGATAACGACCATGCGGGTGACCTCCCTCTCTGCCCTCTGGGTGGTCTCAGACTCCTGTTGGGCAGCAGCAGCCTCTTTTACAGCACAGAGCAGGCGGCCGTAGCAGAAGAACACAACAGTGATTGGGATGAGGAAGTGGCAGGTGAACATGTAGACCACGAAGGACTCATTGTTGAAACCCTCTGCACGTGTGTAGTAGTCCACTCCACATGAACACTGCATGCCCTCAGGGATGTAACGGGACCAACCAACCAGAGGAGGTACTGCACAAGCAGAGGCCATGATCCAGGTGACAGCCAAACCCATGATTGCATGATTCTCCCCGAAGCGGAAGTTGCTGATGGGCTTGCAGACAACCATCCACCTTTCAACAGCCAGGATAACCAGAGACCAGAGCGCAATCTCACCACCGAGGGTAGCAAAGAATCCTTCCAGGTTGCAGCCGAGGCGTCCAAGGACAAAGTAGCCGTGCATAGAGGTGTACATCGTTGTAGTGAATCCTCCAAAGACCATAAAGAGGTTAGCCACTGCAAGGTTCAGCAGGATGTAGTTAAGAGGGGTTCGCAGCTTCTTGTGTTCGAGGGTGACATACAGAGTGAGGAAGTTGATGGGGAAGCCGAGAAGGATGAGCAGGAACATGTAGGCGCCCAGGGCAGCATAGGCTGCAGGGTTGACAAGGTAGTACTGAGGGTATTCATAAGGACTCCTTACAATACCAGAGGTGTTCACCATAGGGACATAGAAGAATGGTCCCTCCGTGCCGTTCATGGTTGCGGCTTGTGTTTGCGATCAGCCCCTTGGAGGTGTTTCTTCTGGCTTCTGACAGCGATGGAGACGGACCTTACAAGAAGTGGGCCCACGTCCAGCTTTTAAAAGGTACACCTTGGATTATCACTTTCCAAATCCGTCAGCACCAAGTGATTTAGGCCACGGTTAATATCTAATCCAGCCACCACTGCAAACATAACTGACCACTCATCAAGATATTAAGGTTACACCTGATCATGCCTATCATGGGCCCTCTAGTAACTGCTAATTTTAGGGTATGATTTAATAAAATGGTAAATTCTGTAAAAGTGCCTTATTGCTGTATATCCCAGATTTTCCCAGGTGTACAAATTTGTAGATATGAATGTGTGCAAGGGTTTATATTTGAGTATCAATGTTAAGCTGTATTACCTGTGAGAGGAACTCATAACCTGGAGTGGTCTAAGGACACTCTTGCTTCTGCTGGAAATGCTGCTGTAACCCCAAACCCTTAACAGAACTTTGGCAGTAAATGTGCTGAACTAATATAGAAAAACTTGCTGGTATTTAATTTGAAAAAAATTGATGAAATTCATCCTGTTAGTAAACCAGCATATTGACCAAAATATAGGCCAGAATTTATGCCAGAAGGAATGAAAGATGGAGTGACAGGTGGTCCAAAATGCTAAAAAGTAGTACAAGTTAATCAACGCATGAGGCAGAATTTGGTCAGATTGCCAAAAAATATCACAGAATTGAATGTCCAAAGCATGAAGAGCCAAAAATTTAATAGACGGCAGGTTTGCTCATTTCTCTCTAGTATCAACATTCTGACATGACTAGTGGTTCACCTTTTCAATTTGACAAATTAATTCCAATAAATTGTAAAGACAATCAATGAATTCTTTGATTATGATTGCAAAATGTAATCATCATGAACATTTTTTTTTTTTCCTTTTCTCTCAAAGAGCCTTTTTTTCAAAGTCAGGCTTGAAATTAGTGTTGTCCTATATTCATCCTATATTCTGGTAACTTTTGGTAAACGCTACTACAATTGCAACAAATCTTTAACTAAATGAATTCTTTAATCTTTGTTAGTTTTTTATACTCAATGTGTTATAAAAAGGACATTTATTGTTTGCTTTCAAAACTGATTCAACTGAAAACTAATTTTCAGTCATGGCTAGTAGCAAATCTTTACTCATCAATCAGTTTGGCATTTTACTTGAAAACTGACATGAATGATTTATAAACCAAAAAAAGGTAGCTAATTCATTTTCTGTCTATTGACTGCACTTCATCAAAAGGTCATTGTTTCTCTTTTCACTATATCATTATTTCATATGACCTGTATTTTTTCCTGAATAATCGTTTCACCTTAAAACTGACACATTGACTCAGAAGTTTCCCCTGAACAGCCAAAAACAAATAATTCATATTTTTCTTCTTTTTGCCTACTTGTATATTTCCTGCACATTTCAAAAATACAGACATACAATTATGCTCACATGGTCTTGTCAATATTTCAGTGAGTAAACCAAGCTCTCTAGTGTAAATTTGGGGCTTGTGGTCAGGTATCTGTAGTACTGTGGCTGTTAAGTGGAGGCTGTGTTGCTGCTGAGTTGAAGACCATCTTAGCTGTTGGTAAATAGCTCAGCACTTTACTAATGGGTGTTGTATTAAAGAGATTTGAGGCTTATGGGTGTGTTACTCTCACAGGCCTGTAATGGATTTAACGTTGCAGAGGGTCACTCTCACTCAGCAGGGCAATCCTGTCTTCAGACATGGTACCTTATTAATCTCCTTTTGTTTTCAGATATTTGTTTATGATTTTTGGGGGGATCAAAATAAAGAAATTGTACAGGCTTTGACACATTGTGATTTGGTTAAAGCTCTTGCATGAAAGGAACTGGAGCTCATTTTGAGCCTGTTATGTTGTCTGTACTTTTTATGGATATCCACATTATGTGCCAATTGTTGACTGAACAAAAGCACTTTAATGTTTATTTGATCTGGACAATCATTTACACAACAGTACAGATTTGGCAGACGGTCATGTAAAACAGTCGGTGCTTTTTAATTGGGAATTTTATTGTTGTAATAAACACTAGCTCCCGTAGTCACAGGCAACTCATGCCTTTGTTCTCCTGAGGGCACACTGTTTTATTGATTCAGTTGTAAAATACCAGGAACTCATTTATGACAAAAAAAGAGTTAAATATTGTAAACAAGCATGCCAAGAAACACCTATATTCAATTCTTGGATCAGGGTTTACATCTGAAAATGTCTTATTTTGGCATCATCAGAACAAAACTGCAGCTGGAGACAATTTAGACTTCACATTTTTCCTCAAAACACACTTTTCAAAAAATATGTCTCTAGTTGACCTTTGTTTCACACCTATTCTCACACTTAATAACAACAAATGCCAATAATTCAACACGTTATCACTGTCCCCAATTTTGATAGTTTGAAACTAGTTTAATTGAGGGAGCCAAGCAGATTTTTGGCTTTCTGAGTAAACACTGCTCTCTTGTGGAGAACATGTGTCACTGACTAAATGACGAATGTTGGTGCTTCACTATAGTAAAAGACTGTGCAGGGAAAACAGGCAATAAATTGTATCTAAATGAAGAAAAGCTATGTCGTGGCTTCTCTGTGAAAAAATCATAAAGGAGAGAAAAGTTGCCAAAAAACTCAAAGTTCCAGGTGAATGGTTTAGGGCCTAGGTTATTTCACAAAAAGAAAAAGGATCTGATTACATAAATTTAAATATAAACAACAGGTATAACTCTCAAAGGGTAATTGGAGTCAGTCCATTTAAAGGAAAGTATTGCATAAATTTGTGAGTACTCATGCATCTAAGAACAGCTGTGAACTGGATTGAGTTTCAAGCAAAGACTGTCACCAAAGCAGCCATGAGCTTTTAAAATAAAGTGTTCAACAGTGGAAATCAAACATGTTTACATCATGCATTCCTACTGAGTGTAAAGTATGATAAAGAGTTAATGTTTTTTCTATCATTAATGCCTCCCTCTCATGCAATACACTTCTCAGTAAACAGATAGAATAAGTGTAAGACATGGCAAAGTCATCAACAAAGAATCGAGAGTTAGTTACAATCTGTACAGCAGATTTTCATTCACATTCTGTGAAAGGATTTACAGATTCAAGAGGAGATGGGCACAGACCAACAGCAAAGTTGCTCAATCTCTCTCCTTGGTTAGAGGTGCTTGCTGCCCTCTTCTGTGAGCAAAAGCAACTACACTCAAAAGGGCCTAAAGTTCTATTTACATCACTCCCAAACAAAGTCTCAAGTCTGTTAATTCAAAATACATTTTTGGATGGATTGGGCAAGTTACTTCTTGGGGGCTTTGCTTCCTACATAAATCACTTTATAACTAATTTGGGGAATTCAAATTGAAGGACATAAAAATTTTTGATAAAAGTTTATGACACAGCTTTGTTAACATGGTTAGCGGTTACATAAAGTCTCCTATTTCCTGTTATACTGCTTGAATTTTTAAAGATAGTAGTTGTGGCCTATGTATGGGCTCCATGAAATGACATTGTTCTACTGAACTCACTTTCCTAACAAAAAAAATGCACAACATGCACTTAAAAGTATCCATCTTTGGTTTATACATGCCTCAGAAAAGACCTCAATAATGAATTATGCATGTGGATTCAGCCTCATCCTTATGAATAGTGCATGATTTCTCTCCAAAGCGAAGAGCTTGGGAGATGTAGTGCCTGCAGGTGTGCTAATGTGTACAGTAGACATGGTCTCAAGGAAACATTGTTCAAATTCTTCCTAACCCATAGAGAATTGTCCCAGCATGAGCTCTTAAATTACACGTTTGTACTGTTTCACCACAGACCTTAATTTTCCTCTAGTGTTTTATTTTTATGATTTGTGTTCCCTGTTTAAAACTAAGTGTTATTCCATTATCGCTGTCATCTGACATTTGGTCTCTTTTGCCTATTTTACCAGTTAAACTTGAAAAAGCCACAACTTCCCTTCCTGAGTGGACCCTTTTTCTCCCTTTGAGGATGACTGTAGTTTTTAGAGGACAAACGTGTGGGCTGAGTGTGATGCTCTCTCACTCTGCCCACAGGAACTCTCTTGCTGAGTGACCGGTAGAGAGGAGAGAACACTGTGACCAGGACATGGCACATCACAAACACCACCCGCTCCCACATACATTTCATACCAAGGTTTACACATCAGAAGGCTGGAGGGACTAAAATAACTTGAGCTGCTGTGCAGGATGTCAAGATTCATTCACAGTTTCACTCTCAGATCAATACAACTCTGTGCTGAAAATAAAGTCTTTGGTCCCTCACTGTACAGAGTAGAAATCAATTTGATTATACCATATTGTAGGTTTCTTCAGGTTGTGACAAACAACCTCTGGATGGCTTTCATATGATTAATATTGCAGTCCTTTGAAAACTAACAAGAAACATCTTGGTTGCAGCTACTTTAAAATTTAGTTGTAACCAAATTGAATTATTAAATGTATTTGACCATAACAACAACAAAAAAGTTTTTTTTGAGTTAAATTTTAGAAAATCGAAGTATTATCTATCAAATTTTCAAGTTGAATAGTTATAAAAACTTACTAAAAAATAATATCTATATAGATGAATATACATTACAGCTCTTGAGAGTGTTGCTTTTGGCACCCTTTGTGGTCAAAGCAATAAATGTTTCTTGACAAAAATCATCTCAATAAGAGTAAAATCTATCATTCATCTAGAACCTTTTCCACCGATATGTAGATATAAATAAACATTAGCATTAGCAGTGTGCAGTTACTTATTGCTTGTCACCAACTTCCCCAGGACACTATTAAGAAGTGTTACCTCTTCCTTTCAATGATCTTGTATACTTTTAAAGTTAGAGAGAGATTGGTGATCAGACTGCTTCAGAAGCAGCAAAAAATTCTCACAGCAGCTTTAAAAAGTAATTCACTGAAAAGTAGGTAGTTCATAATGCTGATTACCTTGATAAAGTGACCTTATCATATCTGATAGAGAAATTCTGAGTCATATCTATTGATTAATTGATCAATAGATTAAATGATTTAAAACGATTAGGTAGACAGATATTTTTATGAGAACATTCATTTTCTCATTCAATAATATAAGATACTGAACAACTTTTGAGAAAAAAAAAACTTTGCCTTGGTAGCCTCAGACTTTACATTCTCAGCACGTTTCAGTTCAAATCAGGGCTGTAAATGAATCAAAGCTTCATGGAAAAGAAGCTGCTGCACACACTTCATATTAACCAGCAGTGGGAGCTCTTAACCTTCACTCCACTCACTTGCCACAACAATGTCCACGTTCTACTTTATTACTGCTTCGACAGCAAACGACTGAAGCAATATTTGCATCTTGTTGCTGAATTAGACACACCAATTGAGGCTGGCAGGATTTCAGGCTGCCAATTCAGCCTCTCCTTTATACATTATTCAACATGTTTGTAACAGCAGAGCTTCCTCTGAATCCTGACGCATGTCCATGTTTCTTTAACTAATTCAAGGGTTGTTGTTGTTTTTTTGCACCATCACTGCTATTACAGTGAGAAGGAGGGTTTGTCAGTTCTCTCAGAGGGCAGAAATGTGTGTCAGATGGACCTGTCAGACCAGCCCCTCTTATCAAAGACTGTTATTTGTCGGGAAAGGTGACGGGGACATTTCAGTCACTTAAAAGCACAGAAGGATGAGGTCAGAGGTGTTGTCCCAGCTTCATTCACCAGGAAATCAAGTCATATCACATCAACACCATCCACTCTCGCTGGAAATGATCAGGAGATGAGGTATTTATCACGCTAGGTTTCAAATCTTCTGGATCTTGTTTAAATGTACAGA
Organism: Thalassoma bifasciatum; assembly: GCA_008086565.1. NCBI lineage: Eukaryota > Metazoa > Chordata > Actinopteri > Labriformes > Labridae > Thalassoma > Thalassoma bifasciatum. The sequence continues at coordinate 119,560 of RPOG01000421.1, read as the reverse complement.
TTCTCTCACAGCTATCAAAGTGCTCTGAAATTATAAACAAATGACACTTTTTTATATTCTGTCAGGTTTTTTTCTGCTCTTTACTGATTGTGTGAAACCTGTTATGAAGAAAGCAAGAATTGGGGTGAGAGACATAGTGGCCTACCTCGCCCAGTTTTCAGAGAACTGGGGTTATCACAGTTACCTAATGTTTCAATTACGGATGTCTCAAAGTGACTGACTACTTTCCAAATCATTCAGAGTGGTGCCTCAGTTTAATTGTCATGGGGCTCACACTGCAAAAACTGAAATCTAAGCAAGTCATTATGTCTCATTTTTAGTAAAATTTGTCTTACTATTCTTGATTTGAGTCACATTTACCAGACAAGGTCATAAAAATGTCTCATTTCAAGTTTTTAAAAACAAAAATGAGGCATCAATTGCTTGTAACGAGTAAAAAAAAATCTGCCAATGGGATAAGATAAAAGATTCTTGTTTTAAGACATCTTTCTAATTTCAAGAAACTTCCCGGGCGAATTCATCTTATCCCATTCGCAGATTTTTTTGACTTGTTATCAGCAATTTACACCTCATTTTTGTCATAAAAAAACTTGAAATAAGACATTTTTATGACCTGGTCTGGTGAATGTGGCTCAAATTAAGAACAATAAGACAATTTTCACTACAAATAAGACATAATGACTTGCTTAGATTTCCATTTTTGCAGTGCAATAGAGATTCAAATAATTGGCTAACTCACATTATGATATGAAACACTTGGCCTTTGATTCTAATGATGTCAGGATAATACAAAAATACATATAGTAAAAGAAATATGTAAAGATACATCACAATACCTGATTAACTGAAGAATTAAAAGATGCTCGTTTGAAAAACAAAGATTATCACAGCACTTTGGTTTCACACCTAAAACAATGTTTCTACTCTGTTAATAACCAAACTTTAGAACTCTACAGTTTCTTTAAAAAGTACACATTTGTTTTAAGGGGCTGTAAAGACTATCCAGAAATGCTAATATTTTTTATAGATAAAGACTCTGTTTCCCATGAGCACTCGCATCCACTGTCTTGAAGACGTCACTCAACCCTCACTAAGCAGGGCAAACAACTTCACTCTTCATTTTATTGATAAATTCTCAAGTTTGAATAAACCACTGCAGTATATATCTGCTACAGGTGGGTTGAAATGAACATTATCACAAAAAGCTTAAACCATGTCTTAGCCTGTGCTCTATCACTCTCCTGCTTAGCTTTCTTCTGCTCTTCTGTCGTTTTTCTTCAGACCTAGTGTCCGACACCACTACAAAATTGATCCAGGAAATCATTTTCAGCAGAGAAAAACACGGATCTCTCTCCTCACTGATAAACTCTGTTGGCCTGTGTCTTGGTGTCATAGGGACTTGCGTTCTGTACTCCTCACATAGAGTTAAAAAAGCAATTTAAAAGCAAAAACGCTTTTTTTTGTTAACAATACAACCAACTGCATAAACCTTAGAAAAATAACTTAATTTTATGTTAACCTTTTTAACTGCACCTGTGACGACCGCCATTAACTAAAGACAGTCCTAAAGCCCTTAGGAAGAAGGACATCTTGTATATAAGTTTGTGATAAGTCTCGTAAATCCCACGGGGGCCAAGATCTTAATGATTGTTGATTTCTATTTCTCATTTTATTTGATATGTGTATAATGTAGGAAACTTTGTGCTGCACTGTGTTGTATGAAAAGGGCTTTAAAAATAAAGTCTGAAGAAGAGTTCTAGTACTTCTTTTGACAGGCTTGTAAATCTGGAGCTTAATAGCAAGACTGATAAAGTTTGAGTCTTATTTTTATTGAACCAGACAGAAATCTATTGAGATCAAGATCTCTTTTACAAGGGTGACCTGGCCAAGGGGTCAACAGCACAAGTCATAATAAAAAGTTCACTGCAGTAATAGATTTCAAGAATTAGTTAAAACAAACATTAATTCAGAATTAAATAACAGATAGAGTCCTGAAAGTGAATCACAACTTCGGTAATCTGTGTTCTTGGCTGTTGATTGTTTTAACCTTAATACTGTTAAAAGAAATAAATACACAAATGTCTTGGGACAAAAACTTCAGTGCAAGTATTGGAATCTTCATTAAAATAAGGGAAAAAATCTAAACGTCCATAACTACCAGTGTAACAAACAAAAAACAAGCCGCTAATGAAAAATCAATGTCTTATATCTGTCGTCACTGCTGTCATTACTCCTCCTCAGTTTCAGCTGACAGCTTTGACAACAACATGACAACTGAATCAGGCCCACCCATTGCTTTTATTAGAGGATGGTGAGCCCTCTTTTCGGATGTAACTGGATTACCATGGTTTTAACTTCAAGAAATGGTTATTTCCCCTCAGGATGCTTAACAGGATCATCAACTGGTTGGCGGTTAAATCAAAGGTCTGGACCCAAGCAAAAATAACTTTCACTTTAATAAATGACTTAAAATGTGCATGTTACAGGCCTTTCTTGTAAAGAGTCCAAGCGGATAATTAATTCAACTGTACAGAAATGCTTTGGTGTTAAGTTGATGGAGGTCATTAAGAGTTGTTTTACAGTCAGTGAAAAGTAAAACAGCAAGAATTACATTTCTGCTCTCTATGACCGCCATTTTCCTCAGATTATCCTTGATTTTACCTCACTTCTTTGTGGTTCTCTTCAATGTTCTCTCACAGACAAACTCTCTCTCTCTCTCTCTCTCTCTCTCTCTCTCTCTCTCTCATACACTCACACATACACACACACACACACATATATATATATACATACTCTATTCTGTCTGTGGTGATGTTTCTGACTCCATCTTGCCGCCCATTGTTCATGTTTGACAACTGCAGAGAAATTAGCAGTCTTCGGCATGATTCATCATCTTTCAATCGGCTGGTTGCTAAGGTGATGAATCCACGGTGAATGTGCAGGATGCTGAAATCCTGTGGAGTGAGTGGAGAGCGATGTCCTCAGTTTAACACACACACACACACACACACTCACTCTAACATTGGCTATGCGGCTGAAGTAGGACTAACTAAACCTCTCTTGGTTAATGTTTGGGGTTCAAAGAAAGAAGCCCCAGATGCAGGTGGTTAAATCTCTCACTGTGCGCACAAATGTCACCCTCATCAGCAAACACTTTCAGAGACACGCACGCACACACACACACTCACACACACACACACACACACACACACACACACACACACACACACACACACACACACATCCATACATGACACCTCCCACGCTCTCATCTGCACACGATCACACAAAAACCGCTTCAAAGCCACACATATTCATCAGCTCTCTACACTCCTTTTATCATATTTCATCATTCATATGCTAAACAGCCACACAGGTTTTAGGCTTCTCTAAACTAGAACATGACAGCACGAACAATAAAAACATGTTGGTTTTTGCTCAACTGTTGGGTTCATAATAGAAAGACGTTCAGCCTTAGATTTGGTCCACTTTGTCCATTTTCATCTTTCTAAAGTGATGATCACATTTTGCCACACGGCCAAAACTGACTCAAACTCAGTGCTCCTGACTGCCAGGCTTTTTCATGACTGGTGTGCCAGAACCAGATGAGCTGGGCTAAAACTGGTCCAGCAAGTGCAGCTTTTAAAATGACCACATGGCAAAATTATAGCTGTGCATCGTCTGTGAGTCGGCTGACTGCTGACACAAGTAGTAAATGTCAGAGCTACTGTGGCCTTGATGCGAGGGGCAGGGGTTCACATACAAATTTGTGTTTGTAGTTTATTTTAAAAGTATTATTAGCCTTCAGAAGTAACAAAAGTGAACATATTCTTGAAGTGTTTTTCCCCTTTCCTTTTTTATTACTTTTCTCATGATACAAACATTATTTATGGTCCTTTCTTCAATATCTAACAGTACCTTTTACATTCCCCATTAAGCAATCATTGCCTGTCTTTGCATATGTATAATACATAGACGGCATGTGTGACTGTTTCTGAAAGAGATTAGAGGCAAATCATCAGTGGGAGCCAGACTGAAAATGGAGCGAGCTTTGAGCCCCCTCACAAACACTAACAGGTTGTCTGCCTATCAGTCAGCTAAGCGGTGTCTCTGATTGGAAAAATTTGTGATCTTAATGTCTTCAGATCATTCACCCCCTGTATGATAAGTGCAGTTAGAGTAATTAGCTATTCAGCCTTGGGATGGGTATTGATGAGATTTTCATGATACTACCGCCATGATCAATTCTGTCTATCGAGTCAATTCTTTATTGATTCCCTCATTGATTCCTCCTTTGAATTGTCTGTTTACCAAGCTTTACAGGTTTTCTGTCAACATTCTATTAAGTTTATAAGTCAATAAATATGAAATTGGTCAAAGGATCTGGATATCTTTAGACATAAATACACAAAAATCTGTAAAAATCACACATCATTCGACCTCAACTTAAGGTCTGGCTGCCTGAACATAATGTAAAAAATGGTAAGGGAATCATTAAGCAAAGAGGCTACCCGATGTTAATATTTGGGGCCGGAACTACTTTTGTTCCCTCAACTTAAATCATGAAAAAGGCACAATGATAAGAAATGTTACACATCTCAATTTAAAAATAAGGATAATTTATTGAACTATTTCATACAAAAGAAGATGGAGCAGAAAGGTAGAATATGTTGGAAACAGTAGGAATGGCTGTATCCTTGTTCAGCTTTAGCAAATAAACTTTGATACAGTTTTGAAGCCACTTCATTCTGCAGTCTGCAAGCAGGGGAGGAGCAAGGCATGGTCTGCACATGGACTGTAGTGTCTCCTAGCAACACAGAGCTGCCTGTAGATGCCTGTCTAAGCATCATGCTGGAGAAAAATATACCAGTGAACTCTCCAGCGTATCAAAACAAGTGAAAAATGAAAAAATCAGCCTAATGCATCGGCTGGCCAATATGTCAGTCTATCTTTATGGATTAGTCTAATAAAGCTGGAACTAGGTGCCTGATTTTAATAAATGCCAGCATAGAGAGCAGTTAGCATTTAATAACATCCAGCTAACACTTTCTTTTGCTTTAGTATCTGCAAGTTAGCACTTTCTTTTTTGGTTCTTACATCCCTATGAGAATCACCTGATTATTGTTTTAGTTAAAACTCAACCTCATCTTTTCATAACACTGTATGGGTCTTATGTGAGATAATTATGATTAAAATGTTACAGAGTATAAAATAGAATATTTTCGTGGTGTGCTTCTAAAGGAAAATGAAAGGTTGTTTCTTTATAATGGTCTGATTGGCTTTTCATGTAACGTCTTATACACCTCAATTGCATGTAAATCTGTTAAATCCAAGAACAGATGCCACATTTCAATGCTCAATTTTTTGTGTGTCTTTTCTATGAGTACTTCCCTCATGTTTATGGGACCCCACTAGCAATCCAAAGAGTTCGAGACCCCACTTCAGAAAACACTATACTGGAGGCTGAACTATGTGTGGTAGAAGGAGGTACGGCTGGTTATCCAAAAAGTAAATACGATCACTGTTTGTTGTCTCACTACATGAGATACACACCACATGTATCTGGGGAAATATCCTGTATTATTTTTATATGGCAGTAAAAACATCATGATGGTCGTTGTTTTTCCAACAGCCTGCAGCCTTATCTGTCATACAACACAGCGTGCTTATTATACACACTGTACATCCTCTGCTATCAATACATCGGCTTATATGCTATCTTGGTTCAGTGTGTTAGTCTTGCTCAACAAATTGTTCCAACCTTGATTGGAATTTGAAATTGTTATATTCATATTTCTCTCCATCTTGATAAAATCACAGCACAAAAAAATCCAAAAGTCAACGGAGATCTGGCAGAGATTTCTTATAGATCTACCTACTCTGTTAGAAAAATCCTCCCTGTAAAGGTAATGTGTAACACAATAATTCTGACAGCAGTGCAGCTCTAAAGCTCGGCCTGAGAATCCTCTGCACCATATCATCTTTTTGCTATAATTAGAATCTAATATCACAACAGATGCATCTAGTATTGCCATCAGCCACTGATATCTCACTGCTTCCAAATGCACAAAAACAGTTGGGTATGTTATGATTTAACTCTTTCGATGCATGCATCATGTTAGTAAACTGCAAAAACTGAAACCTAAGTGAGTGGTTATTTCTTATTTTTAGTTTAAGAAAAATTTCTTATTGTACTTGATATGAGTCACATTTAACTGGCAAGGCCAGAAGTATGTCTTATTTCAAGATATCAAAATACAAAAATGACATCTGAATTGCTTAAAACAAGTAAAAAAAACTATTGTTGCCCATTGGGGAAGAAAATTTGCTCAACAAGTTTCTTGAAATTAGAGTGTCTTAAGACAAGAAACATTTTTTCCTCAACCAACTGGCAGATTTTTTGACTTGTTTCAAGCAATTCAGATATCATTTTAGTCTTTAAATAACTTAACATAGGACATATTTATGGACTTGTGAGGTGAATGTGGCTTATATCAAGTAAAAATTATACTTTTTTTTTACTTAACATAATACATAATGACTTGCTTAGATTTCAGTTTTTGCAGTGTACTCTACACCAAACATCCTTCAAATACATCAGCTCTTGGACTCAATGATTTAATCTATTATTGACTTGTTTGTGGGTGCCTTGTCACATTATTTATCCATTTGCAGCCCAAGTAAGACAATCACAGCTCAACGTGTCATTATGCTGTTTAGTGTTTTATCAGACATCACAGGTCAAAAATAAAGGAGCATGAATAATTTGTAAACACAGAAGAGTGTTTGAAGCTGGTCCATGCCCATCAGTGTAGTTTCATTAATATTAATTACATGTCTGTGTAGCTGTCATGATAAAGACAATAATCCACAATGCTGCTGTGCTACAAATCCCCAAGATAACCTTAAGTTCGAAACAACATTTCTCAATTATGCATGACTGTTAAATGACCCACCCCTACTTATCACAATATTCCACTGAGGATTAGTTTTGGTGGACCAGCATGCTAAAGAGTTTTGTAGGCATCCATCATTTGGTCGGTTTTGAATTGTGAACAAGGAAAAGTGGGTGAAGATTAAAAAAAAAAAATCCGCTGCATCACAGGAGCTGCTGCTTCATAATTATCAAGTGTGTCTCCAGTTTAAAGGAACTTTCGGTGAGATAGAGTTTCAGACATGTCAGAGAATTAACACAATTTCCAATCAGGGCTTTCATTTCCTTAATGAGAGGGAGGGCCGGGCTGAGACAGATCAGCAGATGATGGATTGGGTTCCTGAGGGGTGCGACAGAGAATAGTGTGCAAACTGTTTTACAGCCCATCTGCTGGGCAACCTGATTTGACTCCACGAGAGGAGACATGCTATGACTATGGAAAGACTCCTGAGTAAAAAAAGCCTTAAAGAGCTATTATGTTATGTGTGAGGAAACTTAATGTCTTGTATCTTTTAAATTCCAGCCACATTGTACATTCTGTGTTTTGTGACCTGGCTGTTATGAAACACTCTAACACACCTCTCAAGGCTACAAAGTCTGACAGCTGCATTTAAAGAGCTTCAGCCACAGCCTGAGAGTTGATTGAAGTCTGCTAGTTAGCTGGAGCTTCCTGCAGAAGCAGCAGGACCAGAAGGCCCCAGACTTGCCTATTGAATTATATGAGGGGGGTCTGATAACTGGCATAGCAACCAGGCTGTGGAAAGATTTGAATGTGAGTGAGTGATGATTGCATGACTTTTGTCTGCATGTCCATCTAATATAACACCTAACCACCCAACTAGAACAACTGTGTGTGAGCATAAAACTGCAAAGAGTAGTAAAGTCTGTGTGTGCTAGCTCTTCTAACATGGATTTAAAATACTAATTTTATCTTATCTACCTGCTAACCCTGGTTTACAATGGGAAATACAAAGACCTGAATTTTATTTAAGATTTCAGTGTATGACATTTTCTTCATGACAAGGACAAAAAATTCTGACGAGACATTTCTCCTCTCGAAACCTGTACAATACCTGACACCTGTTCCATTTCATATTCCTAAGTGAAAATTTTAACACACATCCACATGAGGTTCACACTGTGGTCTGTATGCAGCTGTGTCCGGTTTGACAGAGTGCACTATCTACCTGCACAGCTGCTGCTTCTGCTTACACCCTCAACCCCAAAACTCCCTGCCTTTCTTTGTGATCACTTATTAATCATACATTTTTTTACATCCCCTGCATTATGAAATCTCTCAGTGATACATATCTGCTGACTTACTCATCTTGTCCTGGTACTCTCTTTATTCTCTGAATGTTAAATGATGGGTAAGCATCCCCTTTCAACTACAAATAAAAAAGCCATTTCTCGCTATAAATGGACCTGTCTCCTTTGACAAAGTGCTTCTATTTGATTAATTCTGCTGCACGGTGACAGTGAAAACAGCCAAATATAGACATTGTGACAACGGAAAAAAAATTAAGAAAATAGTTTCATTTAACCTATTTTTGTGATGTGCAGAAGGTGTTGATCCTGCATTAGTAACAAAAACCATTTTCAACTATTTTACCCAACAATGAAAATAAAAATCTGTGCGCACAGAGATTGACACAAACGTACATGTCCTTGTCCTTGAGGATGCTGATTTTATGGGCTTAAATTAGAGGCACCAGAAACTGAATTTGAAGCACTCAGTTTGGATAAATTCATTGAAAATCTAAATCTGAATCTATTGGGGCCTGAGCCCAACAACACGGCTGGCAAGGACCTGATTGGAGCTGCAGTGACAAAGCCAAAGCCCCAAAAATGTCCACCAGGGGTACTAACATGCCCCAAACGTGTGTAACAATGACATGGGACAAAAAACGGCCACCAAGCCCAAGACGACGACACATGTTCAGTGTCGCAGCCTGAGTGCATGTACATCTTTTTTCCATCAAAGTAAGGTGCCCACTGGAGACCGTAAGTCATGGCTACTTTATGATGCAGATCTTGCTGCTCATATTGCAGGCATTGCATGCATGGCCTCTGAGTTAGGTAGAACTTGTGCACACTCAGGCGAAGGCCCGCTCATCACCACTTGTGGCTTTGATTTGCATTGAAATTGTATTTTAGTCTAATTAAACATTCAACTCTTGACAATTTTCTTTGCACAGCTCAGATTTAGTTTTTTAATTTCAGTTCAGCGAGACACTCCTGTGGACTGTGAGGATGAGTAATCCAATGCATATTCACAAAACTCCTATTTGCCTAACAAAAACTACCTTACAGTCCATGGCTATGTTACTCGTCTTCAAGGACCACAAGTGTGTCTCACTGAACTGAAACTGAATTATGAATCTTAGAAATATAGTGTTGAATATTCGAGTGGGTTAAAACAAAAATTCAAAGCAGATACATTCAGTTACAAAATATAAACTTCATTTTGAAATTTTGGTATTCAAATTCAGTTTTTCCAATGCAATTATTCAAACTGCGCATTTCAAATCTATCTAATTATTCAAATTTAGATTCTGGTGGCTTACATCTCAGCCCTGAGGCTATCTGCTGATATTTTCATAGCTAACTTTTCTCTGCCAGCCTTCAAAAAGCAAATACAAATGACAAAACCCCTGATGTTATGAGTGTTGGATGGATGATAATAGCTGCTCCAGATGACATTAATTGATTTGTCTGAATGCATTTGTCCTTCCTTTGTGCATGTACACTGATACTGATCCAATAATGGAGTAAAACTCAACATCATGATCTGATGTGCGTCATGATAGTGTACAATGGTAATCAGATGTTTTTGAGCTGCTATTTTAGACAAAGCACAAAAAATGCCCAGTACACGTACACACAATTATGCCTCTCCTGTTTCATCCTACTCATTTAATAAAACAGCCCTTATTAGATAATTCCTGTTAAATGATGTTGCCAAAAATACGACAGCCCCATCAGTAATCCCTGCAGGGCTTGGAAACAGAAATGGATAACCCAAATGCTAACATGATCATCCAGCACTTAGTTACATAACTGTTGGCACAGTGAGCAGTTAGGTGCTGCTGTCCTTCACCCTTGCTCTCTTGAAATTTCAGATTCTGCAGCTGCACAGTTTAATGTCTGGATTCAGAGATTTGTTTGTTGCTTGTATATAAAGCTGCTGGCATAACACCTTCACTAAGCCTTGTGCTCATCCAGAGGACACAGCTCCTCGCTGTCTGCAGAAATGACAGTGTCTTATACAGTTCATGGCCAAACAGTGCGCTCAAGTCTGCTGAGCTCAGGGTCTTACTGAGGCACGGGTCTGCACAGTTTAATATTCCAGACACCAAGCGGATGAGAGCCTGCCAGTAAGATAGCCTTGATTCTTGACTTGCTCTGGCTTTACCCTGGCTTTCTAAGAAGCCAAAAGCAGGTTTATGCACCCTGATCAATGAATAAAAGTCTTTGTTTGCCATGCTTTACAGAATATAAAACAACACAGGAACATGTGGTGCCTCGAACGTGTTTGGCAGAAGAACACAGCAAAGGCGCTTCAATAAACCAGGAAACATAAACACAGAATAAACATTCCTGTGATCCTACACTTCCTTTTCTGCCATACTAACTAACACACTGCCAATAACATCACTCTTACATTTAATCCTGTATGTGTTATAATAGCAGAAAGGAAGAAAAAGGGCAGGCAATAGCTACTAGAGTCGTTTAGGTTGAAAGCATCCTTCAGTGTTAATCTTGGCCTCAGTGTAAAACCTTTCCAACAGCAAGAAGAGCAAATATGTAAGAGATGTAAGCCCAAATAAAAAATCTGCTCATCATTAATGTATCTGTTGCCTCTTACCGTTGGGAAGTCCCCTCTGCAGGTATGTTAAAGAAACTTATCTGGAAGAATTTGTCTCAACTTAAGCCTCTCCCTGTGGCAGCAGCAGCCTGGGCTTCAGTGGTGGTGCAGTGCTTTGATGTCGACTTTCAAGAAAAAATAAGAAAACATTTACTCAGTTACAATTTGTTTTTCCATTCTCTGCATTAATGCTTTGAGATATTTAAATGCATGGGAGAGATAGATAGGGAAAAAAACCTGTCTTTGTAGGAGAGGAGAGTTTGAAACACTTTCACAGACTCCTACTATGCTGTGAGAAATATCAAGTTCTGTGAGACTTCTTCCAAAAAATAAATAAATATAAAATGCACCCTTAGTTTATCCATCTCCCTGATCCTCAGAAACTGCCCTGTCTATGTGGGTGGAGAAAATTCTCAGTGTGCAGTATTAGCTGCAAAATATGCTGACTGTTGTCAGGCACTAAGAAAAACAAGCCCTGAAGTGAATATTACAGAGGGATAGCATTTACAAAGAACTGCAGCTGACCATGAGTTTAACTCTTTCTCTGCATACATTAAAGAGAACCCTTCATCCTGTCAAGTCATGGGTATAAGTGAAATTCAGAAAATCATACTGTGGTTGATGGAGTTGTCTTTAAGCCAGTATCAGCCCCCACAATGCTGCAGTACCGCTAGCTTAGCTTGTTTAAGATCCTTCTGGCCGGTGCTCTCAGGAAAAAAAAAGTGCCAATACTGCCCTCATTTACTTGTTGGTGTGTGTGTGTGTATTTGTGTGTGTACTTGTGTGTATCGTGTGGCCAGCATCCATAAATCAACAGTATTAAGTTCTGAATTTCCACAGCTAAAAGATAAGATACATGAAGATTAGACTGATTTTCACAGTAGATATGTATGAAAATACACACTTCAGAGTGAGTAAAGAATCTCTGCATTATCACGCTCCTGTCTATTTTCCATGAAGTTGTGAAAACTATGTATAGAAGTTTACTTTGGGTTATAGTTTGAGTCTGGCTCATACTATCAGCTTGTGTCACACAGATAAAGAGACTCTCTACAGAATATCTTCTCCTAAATCTTAAACATGCACACACTAAAAGATTTGAAAACAATGACGAGCATACAATGCAGGTTTTCATGTTCTTTTTTTACAAAACAAGGAGTGACTTCGCTTTGAATTCTGAATGCATTCATCTGACTGGATCTTATTTCTAAACAGAAACATCAGCCTGACTTTCACATAATTGACTAGTCTTTATGCAACAGACAACACTTCCTGTAGTGTGATATGAATCAATTCCTTCCAGCCTCCATTAATAAGTTATCTTTGATCCATATCAGTAGACAAGCTGTTGATAATTAACCAGTTCATCCAGAAAACTGAATACCATGGAAATAGATGTACTTCACAAGATATTTTTCGTTTACATTCATGGCTTGTCTCTTCTTGAAAGCCCCAAGTTTTGCTGAAGAGAAATGTAAAATGATTTTGATAAGTTAAATGCACATAGCAATTTTTTTTGTCTTTAATGGAGCCAGTTTAAAAAGATATACGTCAAAAGAAAAGCCAACAACAACCAAAATCAAAAGTGTCCATGAGCTTTATTTACTGAAAGAATGATATTCTCTCAAAAAAGTTGAAAGGAAATCTGAATCTGGACCAGAATGGTGGACTTACTGAGTGGACTTTTTTTTTTTTTTTTTTTTTAATTGTCTCTTGTCATTTTTTGGTGTCCTTTTTGTGTTGATGAATTTCATTTGAAAAAAGAAAAGAAAAAGAGACACTTTATTTGCATTTAATTTACGTCGAACACTTTGTTGCTTAATTCATTTAAACAAAATAAATTAATAAATTCATACATCAAATATTTGTTCCAACTAATAGAAGTCTCTAAGAAGACTTTGGGCGTGTCTTACATGTGCCCTCAATTAACTTACCACTTGGGGATTTCTTGTCAGTGTCAGGCAGCTCAGTCCTTTTCACCAGTTTAATACGGTAATGTAAAATAATATGATGTTTTAGGTTTGGGAAGTTTCTGTACCGCGTTGACACTTTGATTTCCAGCTTTATGCCTTATTTTGTGTCCGTTTTCGCCTCGTCCAGATCGAACAGCGTCAACTCGCGAACCGAAAGACCCATCAGGTGTTTCTGCTTGAGCGTTTGATTCAGACCTCTGTGTGACCCCACCGGGCGGAGCTACCGAAATACTGACAAGGTAAATACCCAACACAGTATGGAAGCCCATTTCCACGAGTTAGAATAAAAAGTGCACACTTGACTTTGTTGAGAGTTGCTATTGCTCATATCAAGTGAAAGTATATTATGACATAAGTCGACATGTTGAGATAAAGTAAAAAATTATAAGAGGAAAAAAAAGTTCTTCGGGTAAGTCAAAATTGAGAGATAAAAAGTTAAAAAAAAAAAAAAAATTATGAGGGAAAAATTCAAAATTTTTAGATAAATTTGAAAATAAAAAATTTATATATTTAATACATATAATGCAGTTAAAATGTTGAGATAATTAAGTCAAACTTATGAGAAAAAGGCAAAAATAATAATAATAATAATAATTAAGTTAGAAAGGCAAAATTTTGAATTTTTATCTTGTAAGTTGACTTTTATTTAGAAATTTTGACTTACCATGGGCAAAAAAATCCCATTTCCACAAAGCTATTCATTCATTTTTGTTTATTTTAACTAGCTGCATATGGTTTTAAAAACTCATGATTTTTGTCTCTTTACAACTCATCTTACAAAGTTTTTTTTTTTTTCAAGTTTCAGAGGTCTTTCTTTCTTTCTCTCTCTCTTTCTTTCTTTCTTTCTTTCTTTATGGAGGGCATGATTTTCATAATTTGTTGTATTTTAAGAGAGTGAATCCCTAACAACATGCACATTTCATAACTATAACAACATAAGCCTACCTATGGGGGTTGAATTTGTCATTTGAGAAAGAGGCAGAACAGCATCTTATGACCCATCCACCTGGGATCTTGTAATGTTTGGGTGGCCCCCCTCCCCCCTCATGATGAGGTCCCATCCTACTGAGGCTGTTAATCCACTGCAGTCATGAAGACATGCTCAAACGTATCCAGAAATAGAAATGGAAGTGGAGGCAGTTTCCTCTCATAGGAATTATACTGTTGATCTCTTGAGTCCCTTTATGTGTCTTTCATGTCGTCTTGTATGAAAAAAAAATGCATCACATTAGGCTTACTTGGGTTTCATTAGTGTAGCATTCATAGTAAGTATTCAGTATCTGAAATTGATTTCTAGAACATATACGTGCAGCTTCCGCTGTTCAGAGGCCTGAATACTCAATGAAGAATCCTATGTATGGAGGTTTTGTGTTCCTCTTCTTATTTAATATCATGCCACAGCGGGGGTTTGGGGGGGGGGGTTGATGTTGCAGTCTCTAAACACATGCTGCATATGAGACCCAATTAGAGGTGATTTACTGCCCTCTCAGTGCAAGCAAATGGCTGTTATAAAACAAGCAATCTGATCCCCAGATGTGACTCCCTCTCTTCTTCTGGACTTTGCTGCACAGAGAATTTACTCAGCATCAGTGAGATGTTTATAGATAACAGTAGTTTTACAGTTTGTTGGGCTAATTTGTGCATTTATAGATAAAAGTTGAGTCTTTTAAGCTTTGCGTCATTCGATCTGCTATTGCACTTGTTGTGAGAGATGAGAGGGAGGCAATTCCTTCTAGATGTTTTATGAGAGCTGCATCATGGGAAAATGGTTACAGATAGTGGAAATTGAAGTGGATACTGCACAGTTTCCATGTTGTTTCCATCACATCTCTGTAATGTTTCTCAATGAAGTGTCTTATCTAATAACCTCCAAAGTGCATGATCTAAAAACAGTCTATCAGATTTTAAACTGTTGATTAATGCATTGGGGTAAATGCAAAAGCTTACTTTGAGTTAATATACATGAAATTGAGGGAATGAATATATGAATGTTGATTTCATGCTAAATAATTTATGTTTGTGTGATTTTCTTGAATGTGGGTTAAAAAATGGAAAAGCTGTTCGATTTCTTGAACAGCAGGGGAAAAGAAAAGAGCCAGTGACTTTGCCATTCATTCCTGCATTATTCATATTAATGTCTTCTTCTTTGAATGAGACATATTCATTCAAGCTGTATCTTCTCCTTTGATAGAAAAGAAGTCTTACAAATTTAAAGCTTGAGATAGTATCCAACATTACTGCACGCTCTGTGTCTGCAGGAGCTCACTCACCCTGTTGTGAAACTATATTTTCACCCTTGTGGGGTGCACCCTTGTAGAGCAGTGTGCGGATGTGCCCGCGTGTCTGTGTTGTGACGGTCCTTCAGTTGAGTCTTCTCCTTTTGAGGTGGAAAAAAATGACAGCTCAGTTCCCAGGGAGTTGTGATGGAGAAAGATAACATATAAAGATGTCTGTCGGTTGACATCTTCTTCCTCTTCAACATTATAACACAAAGTCCCTCTGGAGGATGGCTGTTTATCAGTCAGGGGCTTTCAAAGAAACAGGTGTATGTGGAGTGTGTAGAGGATCTGACGTGAAAGGATTGAAAATGGTTGGACACATGCAAGGAGGGAGGAAGTGCAATATTTGTGGAACAAAGGGGAGATATATTGCCTTTTTTTCCCTAATGCATGTTAGCAAGATGCTTACTGGTGTTAATGCACACTGTGTCCCTACCTTAAAGCACAAACAACCTTTTTATCCACCCTGCTAGTCTTTTTGAATTGTTGGTGATGTTCCAAATGCTTTGTCGGGCCCATGAAAGGGGATTATCTTTACTGTGAGACTCCCTCTCTGTATTGTGGCAGTGCACTTGTGCATTGAGCCACTAGGGAATCGATGTCTAATCTGCTGAAAGCCTCATCCATATGAGTGAGGAGTCATGTCAAAGGAATAACCACTGGGCACCTTCATTTAGGGGAGATCCTTTGTCTCAAATTTCATCCATAACAGAATGAAAAATCAAAGTGAAAAAGCATATTTTATGAAATGCTATATATTCGAGAGACTGTGAGGGCTATCTGTTTAAAGTGACCTGAAGTGACTCCTTTGGCATTTGTTTTGAAAAATGAATGGAGATCAGATCCTCTTTTTACCACTACTTTTCTTTATTCAAGACTTCTTACTGAATACAACTAGACAAGCTAACGTATTTATCAACAGTTATGTAGCACTGTTGTTTGGGACCTGATAGCCAACTTTTTAAGTTTGTACCATAGTTTAGTAGCCGGCTACATTTAACTCTGCCCAGTGGTCTAAGATGTATCGGTACAGTCCAACGTAAGTGAATCTTGGTTGTGTCCTGCCAGTGTTCATCTACCAAACACAGCAAACGTAACCTCACTCTTCATTTTATTGATAGACTCTCAAGTTTGAACAGGTCACTGCTGTATAACTGCTGCATGTGGACTGGAATGAACATGATTAGCTACATCAACCCATATGTTAGCCTATATGCTATCACTCTTCAGCTCCAGTGTCCACTATTACTACTCCAAGAAACTGTTTTTGGCTGAGAAAAACACAGATCTTTCTTTTTACTTCTAAACTTCAGCCAGTGTGGCGATATAACAGAGACTTTGACTCACCATAAATCAATCTGGTCCAGTCCAATGCAGTCAGGAAGCTGAGAAATAGCATTTAAACAACCTATTTTGGTGCCAATAATCTCATTTTAATTTGTGGAGGCATATATCTAGATGTGAGACTTTTTCAAGATCACTTAGAAAGTCCCTACTGTCCCTTTAAATCTATGAAGTCTCATAAAATTAAACTAAAGGATACTTTCTTTGTAACATTTATCACTGTTTACAAAGAGATCTTTAATCCAGGGCTTATTAGATGTTGCCACATTCACTGTACAATTTTCCATTTATTTGCGGAGTTCTCAGCTCAGAAGTGCAAACTCAATTAAAAATGTGTAGATAGACTAAAACATTACTGTCTTCAACTTACTCATACTATCATATTTGTAATGAAACAGTTGTATTGGATCTTAATTTGATGTCAGTGAAGAGGTTAACACTTCCAGGAAGACAACACACACACACACATACTCACTCACCTTTGCCAGCTAAAAGCAGGCCTGGTAATTGGAAAAGGGACACTGGGAGATAATCACTCCATCAGAATCCTGTTATGACTCGTTAATATTCACACTTTGGCTTCACAAATAGCTTTACCTGGAAGTGGTGATGTTTTGTTTGGGTAGATAAGGTCATCCATAAAAAGCAGAGCGTAACAGAAGTGAACACAGCATGTGCATCACGTTAGGCGTCTGCATCTCGATGTGTTTTCACCCAGAGGAAAAGCCTGTCATGTTTTTATGTGTATGTTTGTGTTATATGTATGTTTGGAAAAGTGTTGCCATTTCTGTGAACCCTTGAACATGTGTGAATTGTTTGTAGTCTCACATGAATAGCTGCTGTTTCACCAAGAGGTTTTTTATTTTCTTTTTTTGGCTGTGAGGACACAGAACTGAATAAAAGACCACCACTGTTGGCTTCCTACTTAAAAGCAAAATCTCTAATGGGCCATTTGTGAATTAACTATAGAGTGGTGAAATGCCATTGATCTGACTCTGATAATGAAGTAATGTCGGTCCTGATGCATTTTAAAGCTGCTGATTTTCCAGCTCTATCTCTGTGATCTTATTCAGAGTCATATGACGCCATCATTGTGCATAAAAAGTTGCTCTTTATGCAATAGGCAGGTACAGAACATTACAAGCAATTATCCGATGCTGTGTTTATTCACCCAATGAAGAAAAAAAGTTGAAAGTTTTGATTTCTCATAAATAGCCAAATTTGACATGTTCAAGCCTTGAGAATAAAAGAACATAATATTGCAGCTAGGTGCTAATTTTTACCCCCTTAAAACCAAGTTAAAATTCTGACTTGCTGACGAGACTAGAGGTGTGCTGTGTGTGAGTGGGTTTATTGACATGACTAGTTTCAAAGAAAGACATTCATGCTTAGATGAAGCAAATCAAGGAGTAAGACAGTCAGCAAAAGTGGAAAAAAAAACTTATTCAGTAATTGGCAGCAACTGTTCATTCAAGAATTCAAAAATATCATCTAAAACCAATTACCAGTCAAAGCCGAAGGCACAAACTGTATAAAACATGGTCGGGTCTACACTATGTTGTCTGTCTGTTTCTAATGAATGAAGCCGCTCTAATGATAGCGAGGGCCATAATTGGATATGACGTTAGCACCTTACTATGTATTAGCCTACATATCAGTCACCTAACTTAAAATTTTATTGTCTTCTTCCTCCTCATTTTTTTTCTTATTTCTTTCCTATCTCTTAACCATGGACCAAGCAATGTAGTTACCCTGATTCACTAATCAAACTAAATTCACCATACATGACTTTAATGTCAAGTTAAGAGCTTATTAATAGAACCATCAAGTGACTGTGCAATTTATCATCAGTTTAGTTGAAAAATCAAACCCTGATGTTGACCAGTCTACCAAAAAACATTCAGGAGGTCACATTCATGTAAGCCTTGATTGCGTTATACTGCAATGCCCAGCAGAAAGATATTTCAGTGACCAAAAGGTGAAAAGAAGGGGGCCTTGCTCAGAGCATTTATTATCAGTTTGTGTGATATCAGCTGAGGTGTTTCATTGGGGAGCTGAGGAAGTGTGCTGAAGGGGAAATTAGGACAGAGATACACAAAGACACATAGTCAGAAATAGTTTGTGTATGTAACGCAAAAAAAACCAAAAACAGTTTTTGGACACAGTTATCCCTCCTGGGTCAGATTTTCCACGTCTTCTTGCATCCATCTCTGCTCTCTCTTAAAATTTCTGCCTTGCTGTTCCTCCTCGGTGAATCATCTCCCTTCAACACACAGTAATCACTGAAGTTCTTTTAATGTCATGTTACTCACAGAGGGCTGTGATACAAACGACCAGGAGAAAGAGGGTGATTTCATGAATGTGGAGGAGCATTTCATCAGGCTCAGGCCTCAGACAAATGGAAATAGTAGCCTGGCTAAATGTGTGATTGTGCCATTGTTGTTGCACAATGATCACTAATAAATACATGATTGTGATCAAAGGTGGTGAAGAGAAAAGGCTGAGGTAGCTGGCTAAGATTAGCAGAGTGAACTGTTAAAAAATATATTAAAATTTTCTCCCCCTATCATTTTCTGTATTTTCAGCTCATGTTGAAATATCTTGGATTGAACAAAAATCTTTATGACATATTTAAAGAAGTAAATAAATTATTGAAAAATAACTCCCCTCATATTAGGCAGTCCAGTGGGATGAGTAATGTCTTCACATCAAGCTTGATATTTTCAAGTGTCCGATGTAAATGTCAAGCAGTCTTTTGTGGTTGTCATGCCATCTATCACTCTCGGTTGGAAACAGCTGCTTGTACAAGGTCCAGTCCTTCTGCTTTGTGTCTGACCGTGAAGCATAACACTTTCCTCTTCCCTTTAATTTAAGTCTGCACGCCTCAACAATATATTCTGCCAGATTTAAGATTTAGTGAAATGTTCCATCCTGTTTCAGACACTTATATTACTTCTTTTCCCTGCGTACCCCCCTTTAAATAATTTCAAATAAATTAAATTTCCTTTTATGAAAAAACACATGTTAATGACATTTCCCATTAGATGTTAAAAAGTAGAGAAAGAAATACTGAATTTATTTATATGTTGATACCTAATTTGTGATTCAGTAAAAAAGAAAAAGAAAAAACTGAATATACACAAATATCAATAAGATAATTATCATAGTTATTTCTAAAATGTAGATTATGGGATATGAACTGTGTTTATGACATCATACACTTCTTTTCTGAGTTTTGAAGCTCATCGTCAAAGAAATGTTGACCCAACCTAGCTCAGTTAGTATGAGGTAAAGATGTATGTCTGCCAGTCATGTCAGTTACTCCCATGAGCAAAACTCCTAAGTTGAAAATTTTCAAAATTAAAAAGTTATAAAGAAATTCAGTTCTGATACAGTTTGGTGGAAATAGATCAATGAAATATTCAGACCCAAACTGTTTCTCTGAACCTGACTGTTAAAATGTTTTGTTTTTTGTTTTTTTTGTCTCGGAGAGTATGTGGTTTCTGTTGATTCTGCTACAAGCCTCAAACGGAGTCTAGGAGAAATGCTTTTAGAATTGAAGTTGCCACTTGATGTCAACCCAGACCATTCTCCAAGGAATCAAAAATGCTGGCTCCTTATGAAACCAAACAGGTGGTCCTTCTCTTCTGTACAGGGTATAGCTAAAATGGTTTTACACAACTTTTCAATGTTTATATGTCCCTGTTTTACCTTTTATGCCATCATCAAATGTAGCGTGAGCTTGTATTGCTCATAGGACAACAACAAAAATAGTTTGAATATCTGAAATGATGTTTGCATATTATTTTAATGAAAATATTAACAATCTCAAATCGTCAGACTGTTTTAACAGCTTTTTATATAATTCATGGGACTGAGGCTCATCACAGTTCATCTCTCGAAGAACAGTAATTGCTTTTTATGTTTTTGTTTTTTTTCCATAATTTTCAAGACACGTTATGACTCCTCCATACTTATTTTTGTGGAGATAATTAGAGAACAAAGAACACAACACTAATGAGTGCATCAGCCTTGATAAAATTAATCAGAGTGTACCTCTATTTGTGTCTATTTTTAGCCTCTAACACATATTTTGTGGAGAGAAAATGACTCCTGACAGCTATGCTGTAGTGCGACTTTGAGTCATGTCGAGACAGTTCCCTTTCTCCTCCTCTCATGTTTCTCTTCCTGCTGTTCTCCGTTCCAGTTGATTGATCACCTCTTCCTCACTGTCCCTTCTCTCACCTTCTTTGTATTTCCTCACCTTCGCATCCTTTGGCTCAATCATTTCACCTCCTGAACAGATAACCGTTAGAGTGTGTGAACGTGTCGGCAGACCACCACTGTTTCAGTTTTTGAGACTTTTTTTGAGGCAGTTCTTGAGTTACAGCCATTGAATTATATGCCTGACGCTTTACAGACAGTCCTACACCTTATCTGGTTTTTCTTTCAATTCTTGAACCAAATTAAACCTGGCTCAGACATAAGTGCTGTTCACAATTGATTTCCAGTGAAACACTTGAGGAGAGACCATTAATCCAGCGAGTGGCATGATGTCAATAAGGATTAATCACCAAGTTCAGATATTGGAAAAGAAATATTCATCCATACTTTTCAGTTCTTCACTGTGGCTTTGAGTCTCCTGAAGGAAGATAACTGAATAAAGTAAAACAATCTGTTTGAGAGAGAATCAGTTAATTTATCTTTTGAGTTGAACTCTTTATCAATATGAAGCGTTCACTTTGAGGTGAATCACAGGGAAAAACTAACAGAAACAAGGCAGAAGTCTTAAAACTTATCAGATTAAACACCTTTTTGGCAGCAGAGAAAGCTGCACCAAGTGTGATCAGTGTCAGCTGGGGCTGAGGATTACAAGTTTAAATATTTTTTTTTACAAAACCTGCTTCTGTGAAGTTTGAAAGGAGCAAGCTTACCAGACCTCTGTAGCCTGCTCCTTGTTTCTGCTTGAAGCTAGCAGCTCGAGGCTACATTAGTCACTGCTGGCATAACACATCTGAAACTCCCACAGAACTCAACATGATCGAGTTCCACTGCAGGAAACGTAGGCCTCAGGTTTTGACAGAGGAGACATTTTTTGAATCATAATGCCTCGCTTTGAATATTTCATTCTGAGTGCAATTCTAATATCAGTGGAGTGTGCTTTGAAGTTTTGCTTTTTGGAGTGTCTATGCTGTCAAAATTACACCTTTTATACCTGAGGTCAAGCTATGTTGGAAAATGTTCATCATTGTTGTGGCCCTCTATATTTGGTGTTTTGGTATTTAGTTCAGCCATTACAGCATTTGAAGAGTAGACAGGGATTTAGGGATTTTGAGATTTACCCATTAGAGATGTATACATTCCTAATGGGCAAACAAGATTTCTCTTAAGTTGAGGCAACCACAGACTTTTTAATAGCGTTTTAATGACTGGACAGTATTCTGATCTCATTCTTATTTGGTGAACATCAGAAATTTTGGCATTTCAGTACTTACAGGAACAACAACAAATTGTTCAGTCAACATGATTTGTGATCAAATTTTAAACTCTTTAAGACTTTTGTTTTCATTTCATTTCAATTTTCCTCAACTTAAATTTCACTGCAACTACAAAAGAGCTACAATTTTTCAAATATGCACCAAAAGAACAAGCAAAGCAAAACTTTATGACTGTGTCTGATAAAATAATCATTCCAGTCACGTAAAAAAATGATTCAAAAGCCACAAAAATGGACTTCATCTCCTTAGAACGTATAAATAACACTTACAAGTGTCTGCTCCTTTGGTGTCCTACTTTTCTTTGGGGGCTGATGCTGCTCTCGAAACTGTGCTTGGAAATATAGAGTTTATAAAAGCAAAAGGCAAAGAGCATTCATTAATGACTTTGATAGATCTAGACAGCTCTGAGTAAGATTTTGTCACAGCTAAAATCAGCTCAACACATATATTAAACTCACATTTGATAAGTAAACAAACAAATAGTTACAGGCTGTAAATTTTCAATAAAAAGTTTTCCGTGAAGGATTTGAAGAAAAAAAAAATGCCAACAACTATCTTCATTTTGTATTTTCATTTGTGTGATGTATTTTATCAATGAGAGTTTTTTTTGTTGTTGCTGATTTTGAAGTGGCGCAACTCCCTGGGGATCTTGACCTGCTAAAATAAACATGAATTAGCAAAGCTTCACAATGGAAAGAACTGTTCACCAAATACCAACCAAGTCTGTGTCAAATACCAACAGTGACCCAGTTTTGTATACATCTAAAAACAAAAAATAGGGCTCATGACAAAACAGTAAAACAGATGACAAAGACAAATTAAAAGTGAGACTCAGCCTGCAATCCGCTCCAGTCAAAGTGTCAGAGTATTTGAAATAACAAATTTAACCCATTCTTTTATTACACAAACAAAAAGTGATGCTACATAACTGTTGGTAACTACATTGCTTTGTTGTGTCGTTTCCGGTAAAAAGTTGTCTTGAACAAAAAAAAGCAATGTTGAAAGGAAGATCTGATCCCCATTGTTTTTTTCAAAGCAAATTCATGTGTCATGTCATTACAAAAGTTTGCGTGAGTCCTCTGGAGTTGCTGCAATCCACTTCAAACATTAAGTCCTCACAGTCCATTTAACTGATTAATTCTGAAGCCAACTAGCTAGGGTGTTATATTCAGTCATAAATGTACTAAACACTCACATTTGAGGCATCAAATGTTCCATGAGCCTTTTGTTCCCCAGCATAAATAACTCTGAATCCACATGGGTAATAGCTTGTCAACTTAAACAGATCAGCAATGGTTGGTTTCTATTCTTAATGATTCGGTTCCCCACACACAGTCCACTGAGTGTGTAAGCTGACATCCTCCTTTTTGTTTAGTTTTTTGTGCTTTTGTACTTTTAGATGTTTCACGAATTCACCTCATTTTCTTCTCGTCAGCACAGTTGCTCATTGTTTGTAGTGATGATTCATGTTCATCCAAAAACCCTGTTCCAAACACCAGTCACCAGGCTCCATCTCTGCAGGAGCTGAACAGTAATTTCACCTGTGGAACAAAAAAATTACTCAGAATAACTCCTCCTACTGCACTACAAAGAAGAGCACTTGTGATGGCGAACGGTACACAACGCAGGACAGCGCTGCGTAGGTAAGACAGCGCAGTGCGGTAGTAATGTTCTATTTTAGTAAACCATACCTTTATTTTCCCTGGATGTTATCGGGGTCAGACTTTATTGTACTCCATGTTGCTCCAGCCTTGATGGGATGAATCATTATGTTGAGTGAGTCACAGATCACACAGATGTAGTGATCACTGAACATTTTAGCAGTGTATCTTAATGCTGTATTTTTTAAGTAGCGTGAAACTGTTGGACCGAAGTATTTGTTTTGTATAAAGGAAAAGTAAAGAGAGAATGAGGACTGAGGGTGTTTGTTTGACTTAATCTTGTTCCCCTCACACTACCTGATCTTACCCATCCAGAGATAAGTATGTCAAGTCCTCCCAGGCATTTCTCTGTTTTCGCTCCATCTCTCCTACAAACAGCCGTGCATAAATACTCCTGTTATTCTAATCGGAGGCTGTGTGCTGCCTTATGATTGGCTGATATCTCATGACTCATTTGAACAGGCTGGTGTGAGGCTTGGCAAGAGGAGGGTGGGTGGGTGATGTGGGCAGGTGGGTAGGTGGTGTTGAAAAGGGGGGAGCAGGAAGGCGTTAGTAAGGCTTCTCTCCCACAGCTTGTAGGCTTGTGTGCACGGCTGTTTCTGTCACACACACATAACAAACACACACAAACACATTCACGCACACACACTCACACGTATTAAATACTTACAAAGGTAGTCAAGTTAATCTATACGCACTTTTTTCCACTGTTTTTTCAGTGATGGTTGCCTGTAGCCAGACTTAAGGAGAGACACAGAGCCTGGAGGAGGAAAAAGAGAGAGAGGAGAGAGAGAGAGAGAGAGTGTGTGTTTGTATCTGCAGCCCCCAGCCTTCTCTCTGTTGCTGCTACAGTACGTTTGGAAGGCGGAGTGAGGGAGAGAGAGGTGGCAGAGGCAGAGCTGGTGTTTGTCTCTGACACTCGGAGGGGGAGAAGAGGAGAACACTGAGAGCCGTGCGGTGAAGAGCAGAGCCAGTCGGAGCTCTGATATGTGTCCAGTGTGAGTGAGTGAATCAGTCCACAACCCTGCGCATCACCACCGCTGTCTGAGCATCCCCGCGTCCCCTGGACTCTGACACCAGCCGCACAAACAGGTGAGTCTTTACAAACACGTAATGAACTCCTCACTGTGCTGTATTTCAACCTGTGGCTTTGATGTGATTATTCTGTGTGTTCACAATAAGAATTCATCATTGATTTCCTGAAAGTTTGTACATCCATCAGTAGTTCTACGCGGATGTGGGTGTGATAAATTGAAAGGTGTGTGTTTTTACATGTTTGTGGGTTAGTGTGAAGGCTTGTTTACCTCTTGACTGACAGGTGAAAAAGACCACAGGGACCTGGGGAAAACTGCGCCTCTAATAGGAGTTAATCCGTCTGCTTTCACCCCCGTTCCCCCTCCCATGTGTAGACCCATGTGTCAGTGGAGGAGAAAGTGGGTGGAGTGGGAACAGCTCTGCTTCTGTTATCTTAGTCTTGTTTAGAAACAGAGGGCGAGAGAGAGAGGGAGAGAGAGAGAGAGAGAGGAAAAAAAACACGGTGAAGCCATCTCAGATGCTGCGGTTTAGGAGGACTACAGTGTGTTTGTAGGAATGCAGATTGTGTGTGTTTGGGGAGGAATTTGCCGGGGAAGTCTGCAGGTGTTTACATTGCAGATTTAAACTGCTTTCCTTAAGCTCAGTGTGAGCCTTTTGTCTCAACTGCGCAAGAGAAGTACTGCATCCATCCCCAAGTTATTGTGGCACTGACAGGAGGCGATCACTGTTGTAGAAGATTGTAACATGAATTTCAGTTTAAAGTCTAATCCATTACATAAGGAGGTTTCAAACGAACTGGAATAGGCTCAAAAATGGAGCTGATATCAGATCATTGATCCTTATAATGAGCAGGATTATGTAGGGCTCTTTTTCCTGTGATTTCACTGACAAAGGCAGCGTCTTGTTTTGTTTTTGTCTAAGCAGGTTGTTGATTTGTGCTTGGAAGTAAAAACTCATGTCTTAGTTTTGGTTTTTGATTTTTTTTTTTCGCATTAAATCCTTTCATCAGAGCACATATCAGAATGCAGCACCCTCTCCTCCATGTTAGTTCTACCACTTGTCGCCCGCACTCTACTCATGTAGTTTGTGTGTAATGGCAGCCCATTAGTCTTTACCACAGGGAACAAGCAGCAGGTTGGTTTAGAAATATTTAATTCAGTGCACCACTTGTTGAATTCACTTTGCTTCTCTTGAAGTTTTGTCTGTGAAGTGTCTCTTAATCTGCCACAATTTACAGCAAGTCTGCATACAGAGAGGAAAGAGAAATACGAGGCTTGAACTGGACCATATGGCCGAATGAGATTTCACAGGGAGACATTGTCACTGTCGAGATGGTTTGGCCCCCTGAGCCATGACCGTGATCTCGGCTGCCATTGAGCAGGAAAAAAGCCCCTCTGCGTTTGTCTCCCTCGCTGTGGATGCTGCTGTTTGTTTGCCTCTGACTGTCAATCTGTCAGCCGAGTGTGAAGTAGAGGAATCAGCGGCAGCTCCCCATTGACCCTGCCACATCCCTTTATCACCCATCGCTCAATAGATCTTTCCCCTTCATCCCTCCATCCATCCTTCCATCTTTCCCTTCATGTGTCTCCCAACGGGTTTCAAATGTTTGTCTCTTCACTTTCACGGGAGCGCCTCTCTCCCTCCCTCCCTCCCTCCCTGCCTCCACCCTCCACCCCCCCTTGCGCTGGTCGCCACAGAAACGGCTGATTCAGGAAGGGTGGGCGGGTGTCTCAGAGCTCTCGCTGCTCTGCCCCATGCAGTGCTTTCACAGTACATTTCTGCTTCTGTGCTGCTTTTACGGCCCCTGATTTGCTGACAGTTCAGGTGGCTCAGTCAGATGTTACACAATCGCATCAACTTCTCAAAGGCTTGTTTTTGTTCGCTGGTCTCAAAGGACATGTTCGCTATTTAGAGTTACATTACCATTCATGCTCACCAAACACGGGGAAACTCTTCATCGCTGTGCGGTGGTCTTTGAGGTCTTCTTTGCTGTAGTTGCACAGGGATGGTTTAGGTTTCTGGCACCTATCTTTACCACTAATTGATAGCTGCCGATGAGAGACTGCTGGCCTGTTTGTCACTTAGACGTACATGGTCAGAGTGACTGTTGGTGTTCAAAGGTTATACTGAAGTGATTAATAATGTAGCGTACCATGAGTGAGCCATTTAATAATAGATATGTCATGACCTTTTTCTTACATAAGGCACATAAAACAGAGCTAAAGTGATTTAGAACAGGAAGAAAATGAACTGAATATAATCATCAATAAATAACCTTCTCTTTGACTGTTTATTTTAGTCCACCTCCCACTCAAAGTGCCAGATGTAATGTCGTAATTACGGAAGTGGCTTCTTGTCTTCCCTTTTTTATTTTATGTTTTTTTTTGAGCGCCTCATTTTATCCTTTTTGCTGTTTTATGAGAAAAAAAAATCCTCTCGTTGCCATGGTGATAGTTTGTACAGTAGCTAAAAACACGGCCTTTAAGAGATGCTCCTGAGCAGGAAATGAAGCTTGTGTCGCACCACAGTCAATTCCAAGCAAGGACCCCACGAGTTTGTCCTGCTGTGCCTGATTAAATTAAAAAGGGAATTTGTATTCACAGAGGAGGTAATGATGGAAATGGAAGAAAGAAGGACATGTTTTCACTGTTTTTGTTGTTGTACAAACACACTATCGATCACCAAGTCACATTTTGCCAACAGTATTAACTCTGTGACAGCTTATCTGTGCTGAAAGTTTTATTATTTGACTGTCAAAGGATTGAAGAATAGTGCCAAGTGAGTGTAGCTACTCCTGGTGTTAGAGATTTTCTTGCACAGCAGTTTAATCTAGTCTTTTTCACAGTTTATACCTCAGATAATGATTTTTCCTGGTTGGATTTTTTTTAGCACTAAAAAGCTTTAAATGTAAACAGGCTGCAGGGTTTTTTCCACCCTGCAGTGTTCAGCCATTACAGTCAGCGGTGACGCAGCCTGAGACTCAGACAGCACACTGCAGACCAGTCACAAGACAGAGCCTGAACAAAGAGCACACACTGTCATCTAAGAGACAAATCTCAACCCGTATGATCGCACAGAAGAAGCTTTTTTGACAAAACATCACAGGAGTAGAGCTTCGAAGAGTGTGACGCTATGTGCAGAGACCCTGAGTGACTTCTGCGGCTATATTTAAGGACAATGTCCTAGGTAACCGCCGAGACACTCAACCACGAAACAGTAACATTTAACTATAGAGATTTCTGTGCGTATACCTGTACTTGCCCAGCCCATTATGTGATCAAGTGAGGTCTCAGATAAGGACAATCTTAACTTCATGATGTGCAAGCCTTAGCTGGCTTACATGATGGCGCAGCGACACCAAAAGTAGATCACAAAGGTAAGTTCATACTAGGGCAAAAAAGCACTTTACTTCAGGTTCAGAATTATAGATTTGTGTAAACAAGAAGTTGAGGAGAATTAGGCTTATACTTTTGTAAATAAGTGTATGTAGATGTTGATAATCACTTTGGATGAGTACTGAATTCAGTACTTTTATTGGCGTTGACCAAATTCTGTCAGTAGAAGTGACTGCCAGTTTACGTAGATCAATTAGTACCATGTTTTTAGCACCTAAACACACCCTTATGATTTTGATGGAGTGGAAGAGTATCCAATTTTTCCATGCCGGAAATTGGCATGGCCTAGGTAGAGCTGGGTTTCAATTTGTTAATTATTAAGAAAGAAACACCACACAGTTGTCAACATATCAAGTTGTAATTAATTTTAGTCATGTTGAAGAAATTTGTGAAACAACTTCTATATTACAACACAAGCAGTTGAATGATGTTTTGATATTTGTTAGTTTATATACTAAGAAATATATGTGTTGAATTAAAATATTGAGCTTTTATTATTTAAAAAAAATTAAGATTTATTCACGCATTAACACACACATACACAGAAGTGCTGAAACTTAGTAGCCTTGAGTACTCATACCAATTCCCAGGCACCGGCATCAGTACCATATTAATTAAATCTGAAAGGTACCGGCATCCCCAATAAGTACTTTATAAGTTATTATCACAGAAATGAAACCCAGAGTTTATGTCTGGTAAATTACTTTTTCACTGAATAACCATTAAGACAATGTCAATTTAACAATGCTCATGCAAATAAAACACAAACAAGATTGTAGAACACAAATGCACGAAGGGACAGTTTCTGCCTCCTTGTAGAGTAAGGCTCCTAAATGTCTCATTGCATTTGTTTTTGTACATTTTAGAAGCAGAACAAAACCCTGCACTCCAAAGTGATCATAGTTTAAAATTCTTTATCAACAGACTCCAATAACACTCTTTACAAAGGATGGGCTGGCTACTTTCCAAGTCAGCAACAACACTACAGGTAACATTAAGATTAAGGATATAAACTAACACAATACAAGGTTTTGAGAACCCCTCCCCACCTCACATTAATATGCCTTCGTGAGAACATGCTCCTAACTTCACACCCACCTGCCTCATAAAATATAAGGTAGAAACTGATTTGTCTACAGAGTGTGTGACATACCACCATAAACCACATGAGCTACAACACAGGAGCACTAAAACATGTTTGCGAATCACAACAGGCAAAATAAAGCTGTCTTAGTAAGATAAACGGTAAGAAGGCACAACAGCTGCTGGTTACTGGCACTAACACTGGTTTTTGGCCAGGAAAAACTGGATTACAATAATAAAGACAACCACAGAGCCTCAGACTACCCACTTTAGCCTGAAGTATTTGAATGATTCTCCAGAGATCTACAGCATCTGTGGCCTACTGTGAGCGAACCCCAAAACACCACCAAACCACCGATGGATCCAGTAGATTGTATTTCCTGTTGCTCTGGAGCCTGTGACAGGTGATTCTTCTGCACTGCGCCTCCATTATTCCAAAAAAGCACAACAATGAGCCACATCATTGCACACCATCGACGTGTTCCTGGATTACCGTGAACATGAGTGGTGTTTTTTTTTTTTTCTCCAGTCAATCCCACAGACCTTCTGCTGTAGAAGCTCACTAGAGCATTAAATTTGAAGCTTAAAATAGTCTCTGAACTATCTCACTATGTAGGA
Source organism: Thalassoma bifasciatum (assembly GCA_008086565.1). NCBI lineage: Eukaryota > Metazoa > Chordata > Actinopteri > Labriformes > Labridae > Thalassoma > Thalassoma bifasciatum. Next base: position 89,872 of record RPOG01000421.1, on the reverse strand, counting down.
AGACTACTTTGCAAATGCATTGCTGAACATTTCTAGAATTTTCCGAAGCTCAGCTTTCTAAAATTGTTTAGTGTTGCTTGTTGACATACGTCCGTCACAGTGAGAGGTCTTCCTCGTCTGACAGGGGGGGTAGGCAGAGGATGAGTCTCGAGAGGCAGGACATGACTTTAAAATTAGAAGCAGTAGTGTGACACAGCAATCTCATTTCTCGTTACCAAATGGATTCTCCTTCTTCAACCTTGGATATTGTTATTCATCGTTTTATCATTCCCATGCATTCCCTCCTGGGGAACTTTCCCAAATATTTTTACTGAGTTCTCCCATCAGCTCACCCTGATGTCTCATGGAAATTTGACCAGTGGGTTGGTTAAAAGTTTATGGAGAAGTCCAGGAGAAAAATTGGGCCATTTTCATTCACACACCCAGTTCTCAGATTGACATTTTGGAGAGTTTATAGGAGTTTTGTTCATATGTAAATACAACTGAAATGAGAGTCCTGCTTTTATTTTGAAATTAGATGGATTGTTTGAAAAGGGCAAGTGCCACCACCTTAAAGTCTACTCAAGTGCACAGTTGGAGCTCATCAAGATGTAAAAGTAAACCTAGATCTGAGGTGAAAGCTTGTGGAACAAACTGGGAAAACACTTCAAATTTGAGCAGGAAATACTTTCAAGTAAAACTTTGGCCTTATTTTTTTGTGAGCAGAACAAATGAAGACCTTTTAGTCCAAGACTGACAGAAGAAATTGACCTATATACATGCAGTTTAAGATTACATTTTCAGGTTTTTGTTCTTGTGAAGCAAGGGAGCCAAAGAATGTAGACTTTTTTTCATAAAAATGGAAAAGATTTTTAAATATTAGAAGAGGAACTCATGCTGCACGATTGATCTCTTTTTCTTTGGACAGCGGATTAATGACTATTGAGTGTTCCTTCCTTTATTGACTCTCCTCTTCCTGCACTCAGCAGCCACCAAGATTGATCTTTCTAATAAGTTGGCGCTGTCTTTTAACTGAACGATTCCAGTGAAGGATGGGCTAATGATAACAGAAAGGTTGCCTGGAGTAATTAATGTAGATAATGTCTTAGTAAAACAAACACTAACAGGAGAATACTCCATCCAGAACCCTTGGAGAGATATCCCAGTGAGTTTTCTGTTTAGAATATTTGAGGTTCAGACAGATGATTTGATTTCCATGTGGAGTGAAAAGTGAATATTTAGCCTCCAACCAGTCTTAACACAATCAGGCTCCCCTCAAAGACGATCCAGGATGAATCCCTGCGGCTGGCTGCTGTCTGATGACTAATGTTCTCCCAAGTGTCGTATTAAAGCCCCTTAATTGGCGAGAATAAACCAATCATTATCTTGCTCATTAAAGCTTATTGTGGTGCCGAGACCGCTGTGACGCCACCACGGCAAACTTCTGTTATCGTTCCCAAAGCCGTGTCGTGGTTCACGTCTCATCAACACCGGTGTCCTGACTCACTCAGGATCTTTGAAGATTCTTCTGCACTTAGTGTCAGGGTATTTCTGCGCTAACCTCGCCGTCCCGGCCAAAAAGTCCCATCTGGCCCCGCTCTGCCTGCCATCTGCTACCCTGCTCTCTTGTCGATCTGTCCCTTCAAACAGATGTGAAGCCTCCAGTTCAAAATGGCATCCACAAAGCAGAAGAAGAAGGGAGCTAAAGTGAGTAAACAGAGGAGGAGGCTGAGAGACACGCAGAGATTCATGAAGGGTTTAAACCTGATTCACCACAGTGCCTTTCTTTAGCGCCGTGTGTGTCTCAGCAGATTCCACCCAATCTCTGTGTATCCTGGAAAGTGCTGACTGTCTTACGATGGGGATCACTAACAGAACAATAAGCAGTTTTGTGCTTAGTCAGAAGACTGTTTCCCTTAAATTAAAAGTTGAAGCCAGAGAGAGGAACAGGGACAAACAGAGGGCTGCCATCCGGATGCAGGTGTATGGATTATTTCCAGGCGAGAGTGACAGCATCATGTTAATGCAGCTGCTGCCGGTGTTGTTGGTGTCGATTGTGGCTCTAGTTTGGCCTCCCTGACTGATGGATACGTGGAACGTTAACTCAGGGGGAATCATCTGTGATGCTGCTGTGCCCTGAGGTTTAGCACTCACTCCATTCTCATACTAATGGCATCATTACTGGGCTTCTGAAATGGCATTTTCCAACTCACCAAAATGCGAGCGCTCACCCACTCCAAGGAAACACATCACTCGTTCATATGCACTCAAAAAAACAACACAGTTATGCAAAAAATAATCCAATAAAAATACTTAATGTGACAATAACCTGCTAATATAAAAAGAATAGAAACTTGTATGTCACCTCTTTCATCTGGCTCTGCTTGTGGGTGAATTTGTGCATGGAGTGAAATGTTAGAATGTAATTTTCTGCCTGAGAGCTAAAGTATGTACACCATAATTTCAACACTTTTCTATCTGAAAGAACTTCACCCTATATTTACCACAATACTGGGATGGCATGAAAGGAAGCAGGAACTAGCACAACATGTACCTGCCAAATAGGACATTCTTCCAAAGAGGGTCAGTCTGAATCAATGTTATTATTTCACACATTCTGAAGCAGCTTCACAGCCTCGTCTTCTTGTATAAATTAAACTCAGTGTTGAATCCTTTAATATTTCATGATTTATTTTTCAACTTATAATACAGCAGATGAAATGGGACTGTATGAATAACCATGACAGAAAATAAAACAGCATATGTATCTCTGAATTCCAGGCACGTTTTAAATCACCAGCTTTTGTTGGCGTGTTATTGTCCTGATACCGTCCAATGGGATCAGCTGCTGTCCCAACTGCTAAGTTAGATTTCTTGCCCATTGACCAGCTGATGTCTTTAAACTGATTAACCAAGCACACACAGTCTGACAGCACACAAGCAGAATGTATTTTCTCTGACTTGGTATCTTGGGATCATGTATTCTTAAGCAGCATGTTATTAGACTTCGTCCATTTGAACGGCCTTGAAGTAAGTTTTCACAGGAATTACTTTGAAAAGTATTTAGACACCTTATGTTTAAGTCTTAAAACTCTTAAATCTATGGGTCATGGTGTTCTGGACAAAAAACAGTGAACAAATGTCTATGTTATAAGCTAAGATGCTTTTTCATCTGTATTAACATAAAGAACAGAAAATAATACAATTATTGACAAATGATGTAAACCATGTTTTAATGATTCTCAAGTGTTTATCAGTGCACCTAAGAAAAAGTTTAAAAACCAGCTATACAAACAGCTTTTAGGGTGGATAGGAAAAAGTTTGAAGTGCATCCTATGCCCTCGAAGCAGTTTTTCCCGTTTGCCAAATCCAAAAGCATTTCACAGTTTGGCATGTTTTTAGAGATGGCCCACCTGAATCATTTCCAGTTCAGAGAGAAATTGAAGGGAAAGAATTTATAAATAAGTAGCTGGAGAGATTCCCAAAACATCCTCATACCTGTATCCAAATCCAGCTGTGGCCTATGCTCTGCGATTTATGTTTCTCAACCTCTCTCATATTTCTGAGCAGCTCTTCAAATCTAGCTCCGGAAGATTTTAGAAGAAGAAAATAAGGGCTTGTAATCGATAGTTTATTGTTGACTTCAAATTGAAAAATGTACGCTAATTACTTCAGCTCTAATACAAGTTAGGACCCATAATAGGGGCATGTAAAGCACAGTTACACCTGCTACCTGCTGTTAGGATTGTTTCATTTTCATCTACACTATAAAGAGAAGGACCATCTGCATAAGAAAGAAAGACGCTGATTACAGCTGACAGTTTGATGTGGACAATATTGCTGTAATAAAAGGGAGTAATCTCCACTTTCCAAGGTTATAGATATTCCTAAATAGAAGGACTATATGATGACAATGTGTTAGTTACCTTGAGGATGACAATGTAAAATATTATGTTGATGTAGTTTTACTAGTCTTGTTTTCGAAACTAAATGCTTAAGTCAGAGCAATGTGGCAGGGATAAGTATAGTGAGCAGGTGGAAATACATTATTTTACGACTTTGCATAACCACGACTACACCTCTTAGTCTACTGATTTAGGGTGCTCATTAAAAACTAACACATTACCACAGTGTCAACATACTAAAATGAAACATGCCTGAACTCTTTACTTCATGAATTGTTTTGATATGACATTTTTCTAATCCAATCAAATCAAACTCTATTTGTTAAGCACTTTAAAACAACCAAGGTTGAGCAAAGTAACACAGGTGTTCACTAAGAAAGACATGTAAGAAATACTGCTCCCCAGCAGTATTAGCTGCAGTAGTTATGGGTCAAAAACTCTGTTTCCCCCATTCATTTCAATGGGGCTGTGGTCAAACTTTAGAAAATGAATATGCCTCGTAAAAATTCTTCTCACATCTGAATGCTGTGGTGTTATGAAGTAATTATTAGGCTGCTTCATGTTCAAGTCCTCTTTGTTCTGAAAAGTTTTTTTTTTTCATCAGTTATTTGAGGTAAAAAAAAACAGGGTTTTACATCATGTCTCACAATTATTGAGCTGCTGTTCTTACCTCGTTCTTTCAGGAATAGTAAGATCGTCAGGAAGGAGAGCCAAGATGAGATTAGACTTTTATCATCCGTTTCAAATTCAGTTTCTTGAGATATTTTACTTTGAGATGGCAATAAATAATACTTACCCTTTTTTTGTACGCTGAAAAAGAATTGATCGAGAAAAATGAAAGTTTATGTGCGTAGAGGGTCTGTGTAGGGCTCCAGAGCAGTGTGTCATATGTGCGTCGTTTGTACAGATTTTTTACTGCCCAGACTCTGGCTGCAAATTTACAAGATGGTGGAGCTTCAGACAGGGTATTTTGGCATCAAAACCTCACAATTAAAGGGGGAGCCATGCTGTCCATTCTATTTGCACTCTATAGTTGGTACCTACCAACATCTGTTAATCAGCACAAAACACAAATAAAGCAAAAGATAATGGGAATTATAATATTTTTTAATGTACAGCACACTGGAGAAATCATATTTTCATGAGTATAATGATAGTTTTTTCATAAAGACAAGTCATCCATTCTGGAAAGGTTGGTAATCTACACAGTCATTGTTGAGATTTCTCTCTCAGAACCACCAATTATCTGCCTCATGGTGGCACCAAGAAAAGAGGCAGAAGGAACCACAAAGGTTAGCATTGAAAGTCATGGCAAGGCATCAGAGTTCAAGATATTTCTGTCCAAAGTGGGCCAGCAACTGTTTGAGCAGTGTTGACATCCGCAGAGGGTTGCTGAAACCATTAATAGCCCTCTCCATTTGTGTCAGAAACATTACTATTCATGGCGATGATGATAGATTCAAAACTGTGAACAGAGGGACTAAAACACAGTGGTAACCCCAGAGATGTTGTAAATCTGTTAAATCTTAATTCTCAGTTTTCAGGAACAAAAACTTGAGTGTTCAGTGATGAGATCTGCGTCACACTGAAAGGAGAATGTTGCACATCCAAGTGGTTAACTATTACGCCTCCTTTGTGAAAACCACACACACACACACACACACACACACACACACACACACACACACATATTCAAATACCTCGTACTAACAGATCCTCTCCACTGCTGCACCACCTGCCTCTTATCAACCCTCTCATCATGGAGAATAAGATCCCTGTTAATCCACTTGTCTCAGCTCGCTGCGTACCAGCAGAGCTCCCTCTGCAGGGCTCAGCTGATCCCTCTGGGGCCTCCTGGAAGCAGAGAGTATAAAAAGGTGCTCACTGCCTACACACTGCCTTTGTAACTCACCTTTCGACTCTTTTTCTTTTTTGTAAGCACACAGGCAGATTCTCTTCTCACTTGTTTCACTAGTTTCACTTGTTTCATCGCCAGGTGCTTGCACAAGATAAGCGGTGGTGGAAAGACATCAACTGCATTTACTCTAACTCTTTTTGTTGATGGCAAAATGTTAATTAAGTTTATACTTGGTTTCGTTAAGGAAAAAATATTTTGCTTTTTTTTCCTATAGGTTTCAATGTGTGTACCACAGTTAATTAACCCTGCCACCACCTCTGAAAAAAAAGGTTAAAAAAGGTTTTGAAGATTTTCTATTCATTAAAACCCCATTTTTTAAAATTAATACTACTGCAAGGATTATATATTAAACATGTGATAACTAAATGTATTGTTATGTTTAGTCAGTTTGTAAAAGGGTACCACTGAGAGACTGAGTCTCTTAGAAACATAGATGAGAACAGGTTCATCCCCTCTCTTGGGAATCAATTGCTTAAATGAAAGGATTTTATCAACTACAACACATTGCATCACAAAAAGATTCTGAAAATTTATAGAAATCTTTGTCCCAAAGGAATAAAACTGGTGACTGATACTCGAGACTTCCTCTGTCATGGAAATCACTGCATCGGCTCAAAATCCCTTTTAAAAATCGTTGTCTGTGAATATTTTTGTTGTCTCTTCTACAAATGCAGGTTAAAATTGTACAAAGACAAAAAGGGAACCATCTATTACCATGATCCAGAAACGCTAGTGGACCCCACCCCATTTAACATGAACTGAGGAGGAACTTTCCTGTGGTCTGATTAATCAGAAGTTGACATTCTTTTTCTGAACCTCAATCATCTGGACTGTTATCAGTGCACAGTCCAGAAACACCATTCATGATTATGACATTTAGATGCATAAGTACCAATAGCATTTATAGCTCACACATTTGGTTATGCTGAACATTTAAAACAAGTTATGGAGCAACACAGTCTGCCACCCAGATCATGACTAATTCAAGGAAGACCTTGCATTTTTAAATAACATTCTAGATGTATTACAACCGTAGACTGTGTATAGAATAGACAGACATGGCCCACCTTGCACCGTTGTACAGTTTTAAGCCAAAAGTACCCCATTACTGGAGCTGCCATTGTGCAGTCAGAGTCGGTGCAGTAGAGAATTTGGGTTGAACCAGGTAACAAAAAAGCAAAAAAAAAAAAACATATTTTTTTCTTTCGAACATTTTATCTCTTTTTTTTCTCTTTCCCAAAGTTTCTTATGTCCCCGATAAAACTACACATGGACGGCAGCTGTCAATCATTGTAACAAGAAACTTTTAACCTGATTTTTAATGTCCACTTAACTCCTCTCATGCAATAATTACAATTCACCTTTAAGACCAAGAACTAGTGAAAACATTCAGAAAAGGTAGAATTCAAAGTAAAAATAATGTAGGGACTGATGCAAAGTTGTGTATAAAAAATTAATTATTCGCCCCTTTACATATTTTAGCATCTTAATAGTCATTGTTTGTTTCTTAAGAGGCCTGACCCACAGTTGGAAAACCACTTTACTCCCAACAACCTTCACTGTAACTCTCTGCAAAAAAAAAATGCTGCTTACACCCTGTTGCATCAGACTTCACATTAATCTAATAAGAAAACCAGCACTTTTACTTTAAATAATTTGTCTAATAATAATATTACCGCTCTTAAGTTTTTTTATTTGACTTTAATCTCAGGTTAGTGTGTTTTCCATTGTTTGAGTAAAGGATTGTCAAGCTTCGCTGGTTGGATTCAAGGACAATATCATGTAAACTTGTACCATGTTTCTGTGTGTGCTTTTTCCTGCTGTGCTCACTTAGTCTCAGCCACAACAAATCATGCTCCTCTTCATTTTGGGCTTGATTTGTATTGGTTTACTTGCCCCACTTGCCCCACTCTTCGTATTCCTTTTTGATTGGGTTGCTCGGCTGATGTTGACCCCTAATGCCTCCCCTCTCATGCTCCACCGCACAAGTGTGGGAGTTATAGACGTTATTTTGTCCACAAAATCTGCCAGAGGACCATCAGAGGAGGATCCAGCACTGAGGACGTAATTGAATTTGAGGGTTTCAGCTAATGATTTTTTCCAACGGTGAGATGTTTTCCCCCTCTCTCCTCCTGGGCTTGAAGTGTCATGCATGGCCTCATACGTTGTGTCACACGGCAGGCTTTAAATCACCCAGCAATGGCTGTGGAGATGTTAAGTATACCTCTTATTTTTCAACAGGTGTCATTTTATAGCACTTCTTCATCCATACAGAAGCAGAGTTGTCCCATTATGTGTGGAGTCTTAAATGCTTTGCTGAACAGATGTTTCATAGAGTCACTGCCTTCAGACAAGAGCTTCATCATTAAGAAACTATCTTAGGCTAATAAATCCAAATTAGCCCAGTTTACAGTATTAAAACACATTAGGTTAGCTCATTACAGCTGTCTAATTTAGACTTTTGTTGCTTTTACAATAAAGGGAATTTATCCAACTGTCAGAAAGCTCCAATGATTGCTCCATCTGTGTTTTTTGTTGAGAACCTGTTGAATTAGAAGTGTGAAGCTCCCTGTGACTGGAGCAATGAACTGCATGTTTGATCTCCCTCATTTTAATTAATCCATCCCCTCAAATGTCAGATGTTGACACCTCAGCCTCGGGTTATACAGTAACTTTCTGTAATTAGCTTTAACATCTAAGAGAAAGGACGGTCAAAAAAAGTAGCTCTTAAAAAGAGTCATATTATAAACTCTGGTAGACCTCTTGCTCTCGCTTGCCCCGGACAGATTGACAACTTTGAAGCTGCAGTTAAATTTGAAACCTGGCATCTTCAAGGCTGATTGGTTTCCATTTGTAGTTCTGTCAGGAACAGAGACTTCTCCCCTTGGACCCCTTGTCTCCTCAATTCCTTTGTTATATTCTTTTTTTTAAATGTTGCTCCACATAATCTCCTTCTCACTCTCTGTCTTTTCTCTCAGCTAATCTTACTCCAGCATCTACCCTCCATTAAGACACTTAATATATTTATTTCTCTTTCTTCAGCTTGGAAGCAGCTCTTATCACAAAATGAGTGGGTATCATAATTGCTCCTTTTATCCCACTTGCCTCGGCCCACACACACATGCACACACACACATTTGTAGTCCCTGTTGCAGTGCTGTAACCCATTTAGGTGCAACATCTTGTCAATGCCCTTCAGCTGCACAGACTCAGCTAATGGCCACCAGGTTTTTCTCATTAGTTAATTATGTTTGTGACAAAGTCTACTGCTTTCTGTTAGCTGGGTGGCTTTTAGACTAATGGTAACTGATCACCTTTGTACACACAGCAAAATTGCCCTTTCTGTTTTGCACTTGTTGCTCTGTCATGTGCATCTAATGTGCCAGACATTATTCTCCATTCAATCTGACGGACAAGCTGGTGTTTGAACTCCCATGTAGCATCTTATTACACTATGCTTGAGGTCAGATTTCTTTCAAAAAAGCCCTTACTAGAGATAATGTTAGCATCCACTGGTCCACACGTAATCATACTCTCCCCAGTGGCTATTTGATATGATTTTCCTCTTAGCGTGTCGGGCAGTTTTCCAGTTATGGATCCTGGATTTGTCTGTCCAGAGGGGACACCTGCAGCAACGTCACACTGTCACATACAAAAAGAGACAACTTGATCTGCTGAGATCTTGTCGTTCAGTGCCATTGCATTTTCTTCTTTTCTTTTATTTTGTACTGTCAAAGCAAATTTCTTTGTTCGCTTTGGAATGACTCTGACATGACTCACAATTTGTGCATTGTTGATTTTGTGGATGCACAAAAGCGCTGGTTTTCCAGAAAAATAAGAAGCTCTAGCGATGACAAAGGGTGTCAAATGATTCATGCCTCCATCGGCTACTCTCCCCACTCTTTCAAGATTCAGATGGTGCCTAACTTTATACGCAGTTGATATTGGATTCAGTAGCAAACAGATGTTGTTGTTGGATTATCCACCAGAGAAATCTTCCTTGATTTTGTGTTTTTTTTTTCCCTGAGTACACCATGTTTTCAGCACATTGAGCTATCTGCTGTTCTTTTTGTTTACAGCACAGTGACGCATGACCTTGTGGTGTTAAAACAATTTTTAAAACAACACAGTCCAATTCAAACCTCATGGGTCCATCTGCTGTTTGTTCCAAAATGGAGTGAATGCTTAACTAGAATAGGCTCAAATCTACAGTGCTGTACTTATACTTCATCATACAAAACCAGTCATGGATGCACCGACAGTACCATATTAATGCAAAAAAAAAGAAAACACTGAGCCATAAATACTCCCTATCTGCTCATTTTTCATCCCTCCTGAAGTTTGTGGCCAGTATCCTGCTGGCAAAAGTGAGATTATGGAAATATTTGAGATTTATATGCTTATTTCTGAAAAGAGGGCTGAGTTTGTGAAATTCACACAGTGATCTCAGTGTCGCTCTGCACTGTATCACTCAAAAAGAGTCAGAAAAGAAAAATAGATTTTCTTGTAACATAGCTTTTTATGGATCGTTCGTTTACACTCCTCCACACTGGTAATGTGTGGATGCTAATGTCACATGTGTTGCTCCATAAGCTAGACGTAATGCATGAGGTATGCTGATGACATTGATAAAATGGTAAGTTTTTGTTTGTTTTTATTTTATAGGAAAACAAAACATTATTATTAGAAAAATCTTCTTGAGGAAAGTCTAAACTCTATAATGCCAAACAAACCATGTGTGATACATGAGTTTCAGAGATCTTTATATCAATATGTTTTCTTAAAAGTCCCTTTAAAATAGTGCTATCAATATTAAGAAAAGTATATCCCATCTCCTTGAGAATTATCATTTGGCTTTAGGCAGCTGAAGTTGTATTTTGTCCCTTTTCAAAATGGCTGCTTTCATAAAATCATCCACACACTCTTTTTAAGGAAATCATTGCTAATTTTAAAGATGCGAGAAGAGACACATATAAATTGTAATCTATTTTTCAAAGTAAGTATTTTCTGCATTGAGCACATGCACATTTACTGAACTTAACCAAAAAATTGCCAAAATCGCCCAATTTATCATAAATCGAACAAAAACTATATCATTAACAAAAGATATGGTGCACAATTTATCATGGATTTTGTTAAAAGGGTTAACAAACATCTCAGTTCCAAAAACTCAGATTTTTTTGGTTATGTTTTTGATGGGTCAGGCTTTACAGGATTAAATTTTGACATCTATTTTTTTTTCCTGTTCTTAATTGTTTGCTGCTGAGGCACAGTGTCCCCGGTAAAAAACAACAACAACAACAACAACAACAGAGGCAACAGGGGTAGTCACTGTGTTAGATAAGAGAATGTCAGGTCAAGAGTGCAATGTTGGCATAAGAGAAAGGTCAGGGTAGACCAGCAGGTCATCCAAATGTCAGATTGATGATGTTAATTTGCTGCTACCTACAGAAGTTCAGGTCAGGGCTCTGATGGTGATTATGTTGTTTGTGAATAAAAATGTCAAAGTTAGTTCATTTGTTACTTTTGAGACATTTTCAGTAATTTTAAGACCTAAATTAATACGTAATTGAAGGGAGTCAGGTGCTGCAGTTTGTCATCTTGATTCATCTTAACTCTTAAATGTTACAAAGAAGCTTTTCCATGACCAGAACTTCAGTTTACAGCCTTAAATCCATTTTACTCTCACTCCTGAACAAGACCCAGAAATATTTAGTCTTTGGGACCAGTAAATCTCAAGCAGAGGGTGATAAAAATAAGAAACAAAAAACTACAAAAAAAAGAAATCAAACAAACAGATAATTAGACTGGAGTTGGGTTTTGCTGCAGTGCTATCTAACAGCTCTCAGGGCGCAAGTAAACAACGTCTCCTGCCAGTTTTCAAATCAGATGAATTAAAATATGCCGCTAAATTTCAATCTGACAGTCACAACAATTTTGTGTTTACTCTGTGAGTTGAAGACCTTGTTTCCAAAGACACATTGAAAGATGAAAACCTGAGATGTGACATTGTTTGGTGTTTTTTTTTTAAATTCTTTGTGGAAACCCCACATGTTTCTTTATTTACTGTAAGTGGGTGAAAGTAGGAAGTGGTTTCAGTCAAACATGCACCTTGAGCCATTGCATAACTGAGGAGTTACATAATCGCCCATATAGCAGAACTCTTCACCACAGGTTAAACTACAAAATAATTCAGTGCTTTGATTCCACCTTAAAAACATCACACACATGAAACCCTGAGATCCACTTTAGTAATGGAGCAATCTGGTGAAACAACAAGCAATCTGAGGGGTCCGAGCCCTTTCCCTCACAGCGTAAAGACAGCTCAGAGATTCATCCGACCTCAAAAGCTGCACTTTTAGTGCTTTTTAGTGCTTTTACTACTAAAGTGTTGCATCAGAGTGAAAAATGGCTCAGGTAGATGTGTTCAGCTCCTCTCTGCCATGATATGAGGAGAGCAGTGGGAGGACATGTAGAAATGCATAGCAACAGACTCTTTCTCCTCTTCTCTCTCTCTCTCCCTCTCTCTCTCTGCCTCTCACACGAAATCATGCGAGCACATTAACACAAATGCACAGACAAATAAATGCATGCCTGCACGGATATAGCGAAAATGACACTCTCTCTCTCTCTCACACACAAACACACACACAAGGCTCTGTGGAGTTATAAAGCTCCCATATTAAAGATCACACCCTCAGGCAAATGATGTAAAAGGCATCGCGCAACAGGAATCAGGCTCAGTTTGTGAATCACATGGGGTCATAGGCTTAGTCTGTAAACTGAATCCAGTGTGTTTACGTGTGTGTATGTTCCCATTTCAGACCTAGTCACCCTGAAGACAGCCTATTGCTCCTCTGACCACCATGTCATCACACCCAATCACACCTGTCCGTCTGGTAATTTTCACAAAACCTAAACCAACATTGAAAACACTACAAACACACATACTCATACACACATACACACACACACTTACACACACTTACACACACGCACGCACACACACACACACACACACACACGCACACACACACACACACACACACACACACACACACACAAACGCAGTATCCATTTCCCTCTGTGAGACGCAGGATGGAGCCTGTGCAGTGGTGTGTGGAGTGCGATTCGCCTGTTGAAACCCTGCAATTCTATTTCAGGCCATCCCACACACAGTGGGAGAGAGAGGAGCAGAAATGTGTCACCCTTTAATTACAGCTTTTCAGGTCCTTGTGAAATTTGGTGCATCTGTAGGTAAGAGGGGTCTACTTTGGATTCCAGGAACACACCTCCAGCAATTAGCACATCAGGGGCATGAAAAAGTAGTGTTTAAGTGTGTGTGTGGATTGATTTCAACATTTTATTGTATATGCCGGTACTTTTAGGATCCACATCTCCAATGCATTCAAATTATGTCCTTCCAGCTTTTGATGACAACACCGCATGAGTAATGCAGACGACCAATTTGAGTGTGTGTTATGTTCCCAATTATATCACCGGCACTGTCACCCACTCCTCGCTTTTCTCAGCCTGCTCTGCCAGCTGAATCGTTGAGCTTTATTCCTATAGGGTCAACCCCCTTTCAATTAATTTCTTGTTAGTCCTGATCCAAATAAGCTGCAGTAAGAATTTAATCCTCATAAATGGATTATGAGCTGATTGGCGCTGAGAGAGGGAGCTGTTTGTTGCTGGAATTAAGGCTTACATAATTCTGGATTTGATAGTGTGTTGACAGCCAATTTGGTCCAAAAAGTTTGTTCTGCTTTTAAATGTAATAATAAGAATGATTCCCGACATCTAAGATAAAACCTGACTGTGTGTTTGCTGTTTTCGTGTGAGTGTCCTTGATCATAATTTTCCAGGCTGAATCGGAAAGCAGATGAGCAGAAACACTCACACACACCACCCTGTCTGTGTGCTGTGAGATTAAAAAACAAGATGGAGGAAAAATGGACTAGTTGGCTCACAGCGTACAATCTTCCTCCACATATTTGAAACTGCATCATCAAATCACCTCGAATATAAACTAACACATCCAAACGCACGCACACACTAACTATTCATTACTCTCCTAAATCTGTGTTCTCATATTTTCTTTTGACCCTTTTGCTTGGTTGCTATGCTTTTATTGAGCTTATTACTTTTATTTTAAAGCTATAAGAATGTGAGGGGAGGGTCACTGTATGTACCTAAGCCGGCTGAATCCATGGTGACCAGTGCCTGAGCCATTATCCTTTATGAAAGGCTGTTGGTGCTCTGGCACACCGTTTTCCTGCTGCGCAATATAATTCCCCTTACGTCAAGGGAGAGGTTATAGAGGCAGGAAGTCTGTGGATTTCAAGGTGTGTGTGGGTGTGTGGGTGTGTGTGTGTGTGTGTGTGTGTGTGTGTGTGTGCGTGTAACCCTCTATTTGAATCAGGAGTAACGTCAGCAGGGGAGGGAAAAGGAGCCAAAGGTTGATATAATGATGAGATGATGGGGCTGTTGTAAGTCCAGTCGGGAGGCTCATGCAGGTTACTGAACATGTAGGTTAGTGTTTCATTCCTGCCCACAATGCTTTGTTTTGATGCTGCCAATGTGTGAAAACGCATTTGATTATTTGTGAGAGGACATCACCGTGGCAGGTTTTTCAACAGGAATATCATCTTTCCTTTTTTTTTTCAATTATTGGCTTGCCACCAAGCGACAATATTCTGTTTAGAAAAGTAAAGCCTGCGCTGAAGGGCGAAAAGTTGCTTTTCATCGCGTATTCCCTTGAGGCTGGCAGTAGAAATACCAGAAACCACATATACACAAAGCCAAAAAATGGACTTGCACGGCATTAAAAAACCCATTTACAACCTGGTTTGAAAACAGCTTGGGTCTGAATCTCTAATTTCCTTTTCAGCACTTTACAGGGGGTGAATAGTTTTGCAGCTTAGAATATACTGAGATCATGAGTTTGTCCAATCAGAGCGGCAGCTTGACCAATGTGACTGACGGGCACCTATAGCTGTTAATCAGGAGGCTCAAAGTACATGACGTTTTCAATATGGCCCCTGCCACTGATCATCTTCATGACTTCATCTTCTTTACAAAACATGGACCTAAAATTTTCCTCTGTAAGTGCTTTCAGTAAGGACAAACTAATTCACTGGCGGACTGATATATTTGGCAGATTTTTGCATTTTTCACTTGTATTGGTATTGGTCCATTCACGGGTGGGTTTGCAGATATAATTTTGCCAGGCATGATTTACAGACAGGCATCCACAGGCAGCTCTGTGTTGCTAGGATACACAACAATCCATGTGCAGACCATGCCTTGCTCCTACCCTGCTTGCAGACTGCAGAGTGAAGTAACTTCAAAACTATATCAAAATACGTTTGATACAGCTGAACAAAGTTTGATCTGTTTCTACTGTTTCCAACATGTTCTGCCTCTCTTTTCCATCTTGTTTTAGTAATAAATATAGCTCAATAAATATAATATAGTTCCTAATTTTAAAATTGAGACCGGTAACATTTGTTAACATTTTGTTGTTTTTATGATGTAAGTTGAGGGAGCAAAAGCAGTATCGACTCCAAATATTGGCTCATGATAATCGGTAGCCTGTGTTGGTCATCAGCTAGAGTGATGAAAAACAAATTGGTACCTTGGTCCGAAAAAAATCTGTACCAGTCTATCCCTAATTTTCCGTGGCCTTGAAGTACCCAAGTCTCCAGAGGCATTTTGAAGCCCACTAAAGGTGTTCCCCATATTTAGAATGCTGTCTTTGACCACCAGTCACGTAAATAAGCCACACTTCAAGAAGTGTCAATCATTATTAGCTTTTAGCCTCAGTCTTATAATAATGAAATAAAAGATTACAGTTGGTACAGTTGTCTCCAAGAAGTATTTTCAAGAGGCTAAAATAGTTTTCGTACCAGGCAGGTTTAAAGATTTTCAGTGTGCAGCAAAAATTAGCACGTTGATAAGGTGTTAAAACAGATTTGCCCTTTGAACAATCCTCTAGTGAACATTTGAGGAATTGCAGTGTTTTGCTATTTTGCACGAACTTTCCAAATCAGTGGTTGCAGCTAGAGAGAGCTCCATTGCTTCTGTGATGTCACCTTGACTCTGGACTTCCTGCCTCATTGCTGCTGAGTTAATGTTGGTGTTTGCTTGTGCTGCTTGCTGACTTGGCCTCCGTCCTTCTTTGTGCTGCTGCTGCTGCTGCTCCCATCATTGGCTGCCACTCTTTTTTCATCCTCAGATTAACAGGCAGTAGTTTTTCATCTGCTGTCATATCCATTTGTACCAAAGGAAAGTCTATTAAAAGTTAAAGAGTGCAGGTAATAAAACTCAAATCCTATCAAGCAAATGGCAATTTTTGGAGCTTCATGAGGCCTGGTCATCACTGAGACCACATCTCTAGTTCATACAGCGGAGAGAATTAGGGTAGGAAATAAATGACATGATCAAAATTTATGCCACTTCAGCTTATAACCATGCAACAAAATCAAAAACTCATCTACCAAACCCAAGACAAATTACACTTTAGCTGCGTCACACCTTCATCTGCTTTGTCATGCTCAGCCGAGAGCACTGTTCAGCCACTCATCCATTTGCATCAGGAAACTGTAGGAAGTGGAGAGGATGATGCTGGATTTGATCCCTCTGCTCTCCTGTAAAATTAATCAGATCAGTTGATTATGTGAGCGAGTGCTGAGATAAGCGAACAAATTAGACTAGTGGTGTGACGGTAGGCAGCATGTTGGCTCCCATCATCATTTGATAAAACTGGAGTCTGTAAGAGGATATTTAAGCCTGTCAGCCTGTTTTGTTTTATAAAACCATCACTAATCAGGTACATTTCCAAAATCCTTTAAAAAGCATGGTTTCATGGAAACTTTAGAAAGCACTTGACATAGAAATGCTCAAAGAACGTTTGGAAGAATGTTCACCCATTCATTCATTTTTTGCTGCTTATCCTGTTCAGGGTTGTGGTTAGCTGGAGCCTATGCAAGGTCCTGTTCACACATAGCCGAGTATTTTCTAAATCAAATATTCCCCCCCATTCATTTTCAAATATCCTTTCATTCACATCTGATGGTTTAGGAAACAATAACTGTTCACACATAACCAATCCATCTACTAAATCCATCAAAAAGTGAGGCTCTAAGCATGCCAGACCCATAGGTGGCAGTGTTTTCCAGAAAAAAAACCCGTAGCAGCCAATCAGAATGATTCCCTGTCATTCCATCTATTCTGCCAGAGATTTAAACATGGGATCTTGTGTTCAGATTGGTAAAGAGGTTTGCTTCCCAACATAAAAATTAGATGCACTCGAAGAAATAAGCAAGCAAGAAACAAATGCATCAGTGTTAAAATGATATAGTTAAAATAGGCTCTTGTGTCGAAAGAGCTAAAGTGATGTCATTTGTCCGCACGGATCCACACCGACGTATCCAGTATAAACTGCGGTTTTGTGTGGATGACAGGCCCAAACGTATAAAAGATATATGTAGTTTCACAGACACCTGACTGTGTGTGGACATGGCCTAAGGGCAAGATACAGGTACATCCTGGACTGGTCGCCGCTCAAACGCAAGTCTTAGAAGAAATTCAGATGCCAGAAGAAGCCATTTTTGATTGCTTTCTTTTTCAAAGTTCTGTGAGGAAAAAGAAATTAGCTGTTTAGTTGATGGAGCAAATGAACAAAAGATATCAGAAAGGCTGAATTTAGTATTTTTTTTAAGTATTAATTGGTATCACTTGTTCATTGCACCGTCTTTCTGCAGAACACAGGATGTAAAGGACACTTCATGGCATGACATTAAAAGAGCCCTCTCTGTCTTTTTAATTCTCCACCTGAGGGATGCTGAAGCTTTCAGCAGACTCAGGGAATTAGCATTTCAAATTTCCAATGATTGACCTTCATGGACTCTGTCGCACAATGTGTATGATTCATACAATGCCCCTGTCCCCTGAGGGATATTTTACAGGAGTGCAAGTTTTGCAGAGGGGCCTCAACGTGGGCTACACACAGCTACAAGCTACACAACGAAACACACACACATGCACACACAAGCCTGCACAAAAAAACCTTCAAAGCCCTCCCACTGTACTCTAGTTTTAATATTTCATTGGATGTGCTGATTCTTGGAGGATGTGCAGCTGTTGAGAGAAGTGAAGTGCAGCCATTATTCTCCGGAAACATGGGCTAACATTATCTGGAGTTACACCTGAGTGGAGCTGTTCGCCACGAGTTAACAGTGAAACAGCATTCAGAGATCCTGATCAGTTGTTTGTCAGAGTGCTGCAGTCGAGTCCACAAGAGGCAGCAGATGATTAATGACTGCATGTAGGAATAATAATTCCATGCGGTGTTTGTTTACCATGAAATAATTGCCTACATACAGCAGTGAGATTAGCTGACAACCAACCTGTGGAGACGATTAGTAGACTCTTTTGTTTGGCTTTCCAGAGCAGCACATTTCAAAATGTGTTTCAGTGCTGCACAATGACAGCGCATGAGGATGTTTTTGCTGTCATGCAGGGTTGGTTTTGGTTGGTTTTGTTGGGTATTACTCTCCCTATGAAGAGTTAATGGAGCCTTGGTCAGCCTCTGTGCTTCAGCCGAGCACCTCCTCTCATGTCAGCTTTTACATAAATAAGAGCTTTTTCTCTCCATCACTCCTGCTCCTTCTCTTTCTCTCATGCACACCCACACAGAGCCTGTCAGAGGCACATGAGGATGGGAGGAGGAAGGAGGGAGGTGGGTGAAGCATGACACGTGAAAAAGGAAAAAAGCGTTGCTCTTAACACTGCATCTACTGCCTTCTATCTATTGTTTCTCCATTTTTTCTGTCTTTTTTTCTAGGTACTGTGTCTATAAAGGAGTATTTCCTCTCCCTGAAAGCGGGTCTGCTGTGATTTCATACGCAAAGCATCCTTTCTTTGTTCTCAGAATTACCCAATTACACAAGATCTTCTCTCCTCAGGCACAGAGATGTTGATTAATCTCAGCTAATTTATGTGTAAATTAAGACACTGCTAATTGGATCTAACGGAAGAAGCGATTTATAGAAAAGAGCTCAATTCAGATTCACTGATGATTTATGGTGTGTAAAACATGGTAGCCCAAAGCATGCATGTAACTGTTACATAACTGTGCTTCATGATTAAGAAAAAGAACTCTTGAAGATGGATGATTCCTGAAGGAAACAATATTTAAAAGTAAAACTCACAACAGAGCTCTATGTTCCTCTTCTTCTTTAGTGTAACATTGAAAATCATACATTTCTTCAGACTCTCATCAAGTGTTGTTCAAGGCTTTGCACACCAATCGGTTGCCAGGGCAACTTGCAGAGTTTTTCTATGTGACCTAGAGTTGGCTGACTGCTGCCTCACTGAGGTGCAGCCTGGATGAGTTGTCTTTTTCTCGATACATCCTGGTCTCTGCAAGTGGTTAAAATAGAAATCATGATGTCAAATAGTTAGATGTAACAGTGTTTATTTCAATGTGTCCCCATTTTGTGGCTGTGATTAATACTGAGCTGTAAGACAGGCGTGAATTTATGAGCTGATTTGACCTCAGACTGAGGTAACCTGAAAGCAGCAGGTGACCTATTATTAATACAGGGACCATGAGACAGGAAATCCTCTGCTGGAAGTTTATTTCGCGAGTTCAAATAAGGTTTCTTTATGACACCCACACAGATACAAAATATCAAACATGAATGTCAGACTCAGAAGTATATTTCTCCCACTTACATGAGATCTACTTCAGTTCTCAACCACTCTGATTTATAATCATATTCACATTAATATGTGGTCAAGGAGGTCCAGCTGATTGAAAATAGGTCTGTATCTACTCTTAGGTCCATTATCTATGTAATAGGAGATCACTGGCTCGTCTCTAGTCTTCTCTAATACATTATAATATTCAATTTGTAAGTGATTCCCCCATTTAGAATCGTAAATGAAAAGATAAATCAGACAGTATTTTGTAAGGCTTGTCAGGGTCAGATATGTAACAATTACCCAAAATGTAATTTAACAAAATGTTGCAAAACCTGCAATGGAATATCTTGTTAGAATGTAACAAAGGTGTTGAGCCTAGAAGGTATTCAAAGAAATGTATTAAAACCCAAAATGTGAGAACAAGTCAACAATGTAATAGATGGTGAGTCTAGAACATAGTAACTTTTTGCAATTAATTACATTCTTTATTACATTTGGGGCTCATTACTTTAGTTGCATTATGAACAAGTTATTAAATTTTGGATTTGTATTACATTTCCCATTACATTTTAGGTCGTTGTTACATTTCAGGTCAATGCTACAAATTGGGCTCTAATATGGCTACTTGTAATTTTTAGGTTTCAACAAAGACATCCTTTAGGAAGTTATACTTACTCATAATCCCTTCAAAGCAGTCCATCTAGTTCTTCACTTCTGGCACTAAAAGGCAAAAGAAAAGGGTTATTTCAAAGGCTAAAATGCCAAACCCAAAGCCGCTATCTTAGTCCACAAATGGACTGATGATGTCATTTACCTTTCTTTTCTACAGTCCATAGAAAAGTCCAACCCTGATGAGTCATTAACATTTAAAAACCTGAGAAAGATGAAGATTAAAGCATACTTTATTAATCCCTGAGGGGAAATTAATTTTTTCCACTCTGTTCTTGAACAGCTATGCTCACACATCAGCCAGAAACACACAAAAAGAGGATTCTGTGGATGTGAATCCTGAGCAGTTGAGGGTTCAGTGTCTTTTGCTGACAGGCTCCTATTTAGCAGCTAACTTCCAGACTTTAGTCTGTAGCAGGACTTGAACGAGTCAAAAGTTCAAGCCAAAAGATGAAAAGGCAACTTAATTACCAGACGTGAGCCATGATTTTATCAATCGTCAAGTCAACAGTGTGAAAAAAATTAAATTCTTTTACTCAGTATAGGGAGAAAATTCTGACTACCTGTTTAAATAGCGTTTTTCAAAGTGTGGAGTTCATATGACAGGCATTATTAATAATTTACCTTAGAGATAAATTATGATGCAATTATTCATGTCCTACCCTGCAGAGAGGTTATTATTATTTTTTACTAGAATGTCAAAACAACTTTCTCAAATTAGAAAATAATTATATTACATGCAAGATTTTTATTCTCCGAGGGGAAATGTCATTTTTTGCATCCTGTTCACACAGAGGCCAAACAAAGGTATTATAAAATCAGCCGTGATTTTACTGCTGCTCATTAACATTTGGTCGTAGTTCAAAGGTCAAATATTGAATAAAAATGGCGAAAATGCAGAGACAGACGTTTTTCATGATTACTGATGAAGTGTTTGGCAGAGGCAAAGGAGTCAAGGCTTTTTATTTTGTCTGTTCACTCGTCCAGGTGATTTCACTGATTAGTTCCTCCTATCAGGGTGAAAGAGTATTGATTTGTCTGAAACACTCCTTTCATTACCCTGCTCCACAGCTCCACAACACCAAGCACATTCCTGAAGAAACCTTCAGTGACTGACTCATTCACTTTTCACTTTACAAACCAGTAGGAACATATTCGAAGCATCACATTATATACGTTTGTGTATTTATCTCTTCTTGTACTTTCTCAATTGATTGGATAATTTTGAAGTAGGACTAAGCATTTAAAAGGGAACTGACTGTCCTCATGCTTTGCAACATTCAGTCATCAGGGTACAGCTCTTCAGACGTAGGAGTGTTTACCAAAGCAAATTTATGTGGCTGGAACACACAAGTGTTTACTGCCAGGAACCAAACAAAATTACAAAAATGTAGATAATTACAACACAGAAACAACTGAAATATCTTTTTTCCCTGCTAATACATGTTTGGAGCGTGAATTTCCCAAAGTATGCCTCCTCCAGGGAACAGAAGTTCACAACTTGTCTCTCCTCATGTTGCTGGGGAAGAACAGAGGAGCGTGTTATGACTAACCATGTCGGCCTGGCAAGTGTGTATTACGTCAAAAAGTCACACACTCATCAGCAGCCTTCTGTACCAGCTCAGTGTGCATTCAGTCAGAAGTTTGGCTGAACAAACTACTCATTACGTTGGAACAGTTTGACACCAGAGCTGCATCTTTGTTTAACAATGCACAGTAGAGACTTACAGTACATCTTAACAAGCAGGGTGTGAAGGGACCATTAATCGAAGCGCTCGTGCACAAAGCAGCGCTGTCATTCCCTCCTTCTAACAGCTTGTGTGAAAAATGAATGTCACATGCTTCACAGTCGTTCTAATGCCGACAAAAGTAAGATTAGTCTCACTTGTTTTCAAACAAAACAACAAATTGGCTGCTTGATCATTTCTATTTCTAGTTTCTCTACCTTGCTTTTCTTCACATCTCACACACACACATACACACACACACACATGCACAGGCAACACTAACAAGAGAGGTGTGTATGTTGGCGTAGAATTAGCATTCACAATGTGAAGGCTCAGGTCTCACCCAAAAAAAAAGAGCTTATTAAAGTGTAGCCATCTTTAAACTTGACTTATTGAAGGTAATATTATTACAAAAAAGAGATGAAAAATTAAAAATGAATAAAGTCAGAAAGATTGAACTCAACAAGCTTTTCAGTAGTTTTCAGTAGACCTGAAATTTTCCTCTTCTCTTCCCGCAAATTTAAAACCAATAGGGCCGCCAATTCTGCAGCGTCTGCTTGACCAAACAAACCTTAAATTCTGATTGTAACTGATAACTGGTTGAAAGGTAGAAAACACAGGATATAGTCAAAACTGAGCGAACTTAATCAAACAAGGTTGACGGCTTTTAATAGTTTTGTTAGCTTAAGTCACGCACCCTTTTAAAAAACAGTTAATCTAGACATGTTTATTTTAGCTTCTTATGGTGTATAAATTATCCACAAGGTCATCTGCACTCCGCCATTGCTGGTTATGTGACTCATGCCTTGTCATGGCATGTAAACAAAATAACCGTGTAAACAAAATGAACTAACAACAGTCTGAAAATTGTAATACATGGTAAGTCCAGGCAAGTTTGCAGTTGCAACCTTAGCTAGGCTAGGCTAACTGACTTCTGTCCAAAGCTTTATCCTGCACACAAAGGCGCAAGTGTGGGACCACCAATCAATTCCTACCTTTCGGCCCGATGACAAATAAACAATATTATTTGATGTCAAAGTGTTTCTACTGCTAAATGGACCAAGAAATATCCCATCCCTGATAGAGATTCTCAGCTAACTCACAGACAGGGAGCAGATTTGCCAGAAATATTTGCTGAATAAAAACAGTGGATCGTCAACACCAAAACAAAAAGCAGGTAATGAAAACAAATTTCATCTGTGCCAAAGCTTCCTTTCACACCCAATCTGAATTGTTATAGCCACCGAATGCCACTTTTTAGCTGGTGGCTAACTGGTGCAACAGGCTGCAGTCTTTCCCAGAAGGCCTCCTCTCACTCACCCTCCAAAAACTAATGAAGAGCAGCCTCAGGCCAGGCTGGAGGCTCAAGGTTACGTACCTGTGATCCATCCACAGAAAGAAATCAGCAGCACCCATCTTAGAGAGATAAACAGTACTCAGCTCTGCTGGATGGAGGCTGACTCACTGGCTCAGTCTGTGGAAATGTCTGCTGTTCCTTGGCCGCAGCTTAAGCTCTGTTTTTCTGATTTCTAATCTGCTGTAGAGATGGTGTTACTGTCGGAAAATGCCTGAAAAGACCTGTTTCGTAGTTCGAGGAGAAATCATTTGGAGTCAGAAATGTCAGAGTCTGTTCGCACTTTCTCACCGTGCGCACTTTCCACATCGTGCGGTGTTGTTCTTGTCAGTCGACTGAAGTGACCTTGATTCATGACCTACAGATGGAGGAAAAAACATCCCATCTGATGTCTCTGTTTTTGTGCTGGACTGACAGCTCCATTTTAAATTGTACACTCTGATTACTTCCCAACAACACAAGGAGCTCAACAACCAATAAAAAATCTTCACATTTATATGAGCTCCTGACAATTTAATAATCAACGTTCATTTCCTTTACACCAATTAACTCTCTTATCTCTCCACTCATCAGCTCCCGAAATAATGACCCAAGACAGGTAAACTCATTCTTGCTCCTGTTGCTGGCTCACTGGATATCACAGTTGCCTGTAAAATGAGTTGCATTTCATTTTCATGCATAAGTGGTAGAGGCAATACCAAGTGCTGTTAATTATTAATGTGTCAGTAATGTGCACAGCTGGTTCCTTCTCAGACAGATAGAGGGAGGAGAAGACTGAATTGATCTCCTCTCAGACATTCAAGTGAAACCATGAATGCAGATAAGAGTTGTCTGCTGATAACAGTGTCTATGGATTGTACTGACGGTGTGATACTGTCTGAAGAGGCCAGGGTTAATCAGGAACTTATCACTTTAAGTTACAAGTGACATCAACATGCATGGTAAAATCTACTGGAACTCTGTCAGTCCTGCTGCAATTGAAAGGGTCACAACAATTCAAGTCCAGGAGAAGGTTTAATTTAAACACAGTATACTCAAGTAATTTGCCCTTACTCAGGTTTTCTCTAATCCAAGGTCTGAATCCTTCTTCTTTTCAAGTAAACAGCTTCAGAGGAGATGCTCCTCGAATAACTCAGGCTCTTTTTAGTGATCCAAATCATTAACAAATCTCAACATGTGCTACCAAGTGGCTCTTTGTAGAACTGACATGCAGTTCACATACAAGACTTGGTTTTCAGAGCCGAGTCACTGGAAGTTGACACATCACCGGGTTCCTCACCTAAGTGCGGATGTCTAACACCACAGAAGCCAGTGAAGCCAAGAGCGACAACGCTCAAGAAGATTGAAATCATGGGAAGTTAATCATTTCAGTACCCTCTTTTTCAGTTGAATAAAAGAAGCACTGATAACTAAGTGCACAATGTATTGATAGACGTAGACCCAGCTCCGGATATTGTTAGAACGTATACTTTGCCATTTTTTCTGTAGCCTGAGGGATGTTCACTGCTTCGATCCAGACTGGAAAATGTTAACAACTGCTGGATTGATCATTATACATTTCTGTATAGGCATTCACTGTCCCTAGCAGATGAGCCTCATTAGCTCTGTTTATTCCCTGACCCATGAGATATGCAATTTTTTTGTTCATTGTGACTTCAGATTTACACTGCACCATCTGTTCTGACTGCTTATAAAGTACAGAGTGTAACATGTTGTCAAATTTTTCCCTCTTTTTTTTAGTGAAGGTGTTTCCAACATATGTACATGTATTTAACAATTACTTTTGTAATTTATTATATGATAAGCCCTATTTAAATTCAAGTAAAACTCTTTTTTGAGTAGGAGAAAACACAGTATTTTTGATTTTTTTTTTCCCCCAGTGGTTACTGCCAAATGTACATACATTGATCTTTTATCACAGACAGGTATATGTCAAAGTGTAAGTGACAAGATATATATTTTTCAAATCATTTCAGTTCTTTACGAGCAGAAAGATGCAATAAAATTTTATAAAACACATAATTTAACAAAATGAGTCATAACTAATTTTACTTGCAAATGGCATATTATGGAACCATGCATGTCATTTTCAAGCAACTGCATGAAAGAAAACCAAAGTAATGACAAAATACCTTTTGAAATCGGGTCAAATTGACCCAAAGACAACAGAGGGTAAAGTTAATGTCTAAATAGCATTTGGGTGGGCTGCAGTTTTTTCTTTTCTTCTTAAAAGTATTCATAGTGCATTGAGGATGAACCCTGACTGAAAAAATTGACTATTTTTGTGGCATTACCACAGGTCAGTTATTTGGTTGTCTTATAGGGTGTTCAAAAGTAAGTGTTTTTATTTATTCCAATTTTTCAACGGACATTAATGGTCCCCATGAGATGAATCTCAGTGATTTTGTTGACATTTCTTTTCCCTCTGGTTGCATCAAAAAGTCGTTTCACTGATGTAATTAAAGTTACAGAACTTGGGGCACACATTTATGTCCACCTGCACTTTATTCAGTTCTGGTGTGAAGCTGAAACATAAATTTGGTTCTTTTGACCAGCTTGATTTTGTATCTAACATCATAAGTGCTTATTCATGTCTGTTAACATTGGGCTCAAAACCCAGCAGCCTTCATGACCTGAATCTGGGTCCTGCATGAATGTGCCTCGATAGCATTTTATCAGATCTGCACCAGTCGCTGTTTTTAATGTGAATGTATTAAAGTAAGACATTATAGGTTGTTAAACTCGTTTTTTTCTGCTATGTTCTACCTGATGTTCAGTGCTGGGGAAAGGAAACCTTACAGCTTATCTCAAGCTCCAAATCCTAATGGAAAATGTTGCCACTTGTCTCTTTCCCAGGAACACCTGTGTCCACTGAAGGGGTCTGTGCAGTGGAGCATGTTGTGACAGCCATGTCTCTGGAGATGGAGAAGACCATCACCAAGCTGATGTACGACTTCCAGAGGAACTCCACCTCTGATGATGATTCTGGATGTGCCCTGGAGGAGTATGTCTGGGTGCCTCCAGGCCTCAGTCCTGAGCAGGTAAACAAGCTCCACCGTCAACCCTATAAAGATGCAAAGTTACCCCGTCACTCCTCATTGATTCATTAGTAATGCTCTTTTTTATAGCTTCGCCAGACCATATCAAATTGAAGTGAATTGGACTTAGGAATAAAATTATTTAGTATCTGTGACATTATCCTAATGATTCTAAGATTGAAAATTAACTAAATTAAAAACAAGACAAGAGATCATTATTATTGTTAGATCCCCTTCATGGTTGGTTAGTCATTCTGAGGCAGAGAGTGAGGAAGGGATGACAAACAGGGCATTTAGACATACTTGTCTGGTGTGGAAGAAGAATAAAAAGGAGCCACAAATTGATTTACAATTATATTCAATCACATTAATGTTGTCTGAAGCCCTCTATCATCTTTAACGTATTCATTTAAATGCAGAAGTCCCATCTCTTGTGACAAACAAGCAATTTTCTTCAAGCACACAATCTAAACATTCCTTTTAGTTATGTAATAAACTGAAGGGAAAGGGTCACTTAAGGACTATGAATGTGTCGTAGTTTGTCTTAGAATGTTTTGTTTTTGCAGGCCCTTGGTTTCCTCTGCATGTCGGTTTACACTTAAAAATGCAGAACCAAAAGACTGAAAGTAATTTGAGTCAGTGAAGCTAAATTGGAAATGGGTTTTTACTTCCAGGTTTCCAAATTGCCTGTCTGGTCTCATTTGCAGTTAAAATGCTTTTAATCGCAAGCATGACCAAATTAATGTAATTAATTATGCACATCCAGAGGAAGATACATCCTCATCATTTCTTTATTTTTTATCTGTTCTCTGTTGTTTTTGCTCTCCCACCATAAGATAAACACAGTTCTCTTCGACAATATTGTGGATGAACAAAAGAGCTGTCTTTATTTAGTAAGGGCAGCTTTCTAATACAACAGGCCTCCCAAGGCTCTGTTAACAGATGACAGGCCCGGCTGATAACAGTCATTTTCTCCAGTCAGCCATCTTGACAGTATGCTGAAAGAGGCTGCGGTGTCTCTAATCTTACAGGGGGGTGAAGGCAATTGGAGATGCCTGTTGCTTTTTCAATATACTTGATGTGCTGATTTTTAGAGCTACCATTTTGGGCTTCGCTCTGTACAGTGCCATTAATGTGACTTGCATCGACAACACTTCCAGTAGCATCACTCATGGAGCATCAGTTCTAAAAAACAATGGCAAATGTTGACTTTATTTAAGTGGCAAAGAGTTGATCAGAGTTGGAAGCTGCTAGTTGACCCATTTCCCCCAATATTCCTGACTACAAATTTTCCTCTCTGTGCCACTTCTCACTGATGTGTTAACTCTGGACCACCTCTGACCGTCTGTTTTCTGGCAGAAATCTCTCTAATCTCTGTTTTACTCTTTCTTCTACCCCATTGTGAAGCAAAACAACCCTCAAGTGTTCACTCAAATTCTTTTCAGGGCTGGGAAAGACAGTTTTGGTTTCTCTGATTGTGATTATGATGTATGAGTATAAAGCTCTTTTCAGCCGTGCAACCTCCCAACACCCCAGTTCCTCCTTTTATGCTGTGTCTTATTCCATCATTGTCATATGAATCATCACTGATGGCTGCTCCTCCCTGCTCACCTGGATGGAGCTTCGGTATCATCAATCAAACAATACTGATACCTTCACTTTGATACTGGTTCCTTAATGGTACTTTTTGTGATACCAATTAATACCATAACACCATTTTATTGATTCTAACAAAAAGAAAATTATACGGCACAACAGTATGAAACACTGTTCTGACCACTATCAGGTCTCAGTCACATGATTAACTCTTTGGGTACCGAAACTTGGCACCAAAAAATAAGCTATATTTTTATATTTCTGGCTACTACAGAACATTTTGGTCAGAGTCATAAAAGATCCAAAGTTTGGTATCCCCTGGAGTCTTTGCTCTTGCTCTCTCTGCCCTGGCATTCGATATATGCACTGAAAATATGCTCAGTGCAGAGTTTCTCTAAATGTACTGTGCTTCCATGCATGTAGAGCTAACCCCAGCTTGCAGGTTAATGTAGATAGTGACATTATGGAATTTTCTTTTGGCTTTTTTTTCAACCAAAACTCTTTCAAACTGCACCTTACCTCAAAACCAGTAACTCAACCATGCCAATCATATTGTAAGACTTGAAGTTTAAATTGAAATGAACAGTCAACAGAGACTTTGAGAAATGTTTTCCAACAGGACAGAAACCACTGATTGATTACCAAATGAAATACGATGAAAAGTGAAGGACATTGGAAACAAGGGTTTGATGCAAATCAACATTAATTTTCCATCTTTGTGCTCAAAACACTTCAGAAAGGGTTAGAGTTTAACCGTTTTCTCAGTGAAATTGAAAAAAGAATGAAACCATACGAATATTTACTCACTTTAAGGCTCTTTATATCCTCAAATAAATGGCTCCTTTGGTTTAAAAGTCCGGTGACAAGTTCATCACCTAAAACAACCCTCTCAAAGAAAGTGGCATAAGGCTTGGTGTTGCCCCTCGCGCTGTAGATTTAATCAAGTGTGTGGGTTTAAGAGAATGTGAGACAACACGCACGGAGGCACATTTCCTCTTCCTTTCACTCTACAGCCCAATGATTATGGAGATTGGACCATAACAACCCGAACAGAATAGATCTTTACACCGCACTGCAAACAAGAACACTTTGTGTCAAAGGCTATTTTGCCGAAAATCACAAATGAGTGACAAGATTGCTTTCTGCTGTTTAAGTGTTTACCAATCAAGGTTTTCCTCCTTTTCCCTCGCGAACATGCAAATACAAATAGAAATTCAGACCTTGCTACGAAGTGTTGCTGCTGCATCATGAATTTTAATGTTGATACAAGAATGGGTAACTAAGATTTCCTCTAAGTGCTGAGAATATTAGGTGTTGAAGTTCACATCATCTGATGCTGTTCAAGGATGTGACTGCAGCAGCAGCAGCAGCAGCAGCAGCACAGAGCTCATTGTAAATCCAAGACACTAATTTTCCAAGGGCAGGGATATTGGAGGGTTGAGCAAAACAATTTGTATCTGCGTCCGGCCCATTTAGGTCCAACCACTGAATAATGAGTGGACAACGCAATGTCACAACGTCACCCGTCTGTTTCTGAGACCCAGTTTTGAGGCTAAATGACTGGTGCTGCCATATTGGAAATGGGTGACCAGTGTCCATACTAACAGCTGCAGGGAACCTATCAGTAACGTGAGCTGAGCTGAGCTGTGCCTCTGTTCGGGTAAGACTTGAGGAAGAGCAGATTTCAACACTTCTGTATTGTCTAGTATTTTGGGTTTAACCGATTCAAAAGTAACTTCAATCCATTCACATGGGCATGTCATCATGAATTAAGGAATTATGGTGGTCAAAACACTCTCCAAAGTTCTCCAGCCTTATACCTCAATGGGTATATCGAGCTCCAGTTTCCGTTGAGAGTTGACAAGAAATGGTTCAATCCATTTATGTCATTAGCCTTTATTCTTAGCAATCCCCTTAATGATTCTTTACATTGCACCAGGGTGCAACTCCGGCCAGACCTCCCCTCCACTATTCCGACAAATAACAGTTTCCCATGAAAACTCTGATTCAGGATTTTTTTGCTTGCCTTTCTTAGCTCTTAACATTGTATCTGTTGTATCAAGTGCAATATAACCATACCATGCCCCCAATGTTATGAAGTCACAGGATACAATGAATTTTTTTTTTGTTTGTTTGCCCTTTCTAATTTTTAGCTGTTTGTTTTGATTCTCCATCCACAGCTGTTGGCTAGAACCAAACATGACATCAACTTAATCTTCAACTTTAAATCTGATGTTGGTTTCAGGTGCATCAGTATTACAACTCCCTTCCTGAAGAGAAAGTCCCCTACATAAACAGCCCTGGAGAGAAATATCGCATCAAACAGCTGCTGAACCAGTTACCGCCACATGACAATGAGGTAAACCGCCAAAGCAAGTTTCATGTTTATTCATGTACTGTTTTTCTTTGTGGGTTCTGTGGGATCGAGAAGTGAAACAAATGCCGATGAACTCTGATGGCTTTTTTAAAATCTCAATGGCGGAGCACTTTGTGATGTCTGCCTTTTCATGAAAGTACCTGATAATGCGTCATGTCGTTCAGGTGCGTTATTGTAACGCGCTGGATGAAGAAGAGAAGCGAGAGCTGAAACTCTTCAGCAACCAACGGAAGAAGGACAACTTAGGAAGAGGCAACGTCCGTCCGTTTCCTCTCACCATCAATGGGGCTATTTGTGACAAGGTAAAATTAGAAACCATCCCTCCATCCTCTTATGTGCTTTTATCCTCCATTTCACTCGTAGGAGATATCAATGATCCTTTTCAGAACTTTAAAGGCTTTTTCCCCTGGAATTTCATTTTCTGTTCCGCCTGTATAAATCAGCTCATTTATTTTAATACTCTGCTTTGCTGCATGGGATCTTTTGATGTTTCATGAGCGAGATGAAACTAAGATAAATAAGAAAACATTTTAATCTTGGAAAGAAAATATTTACTCCGAGTACCTCCTCCTCTTTTTTTCACTTCTTACAGTTTGTTTTCATCTTTTTCTCAGCTTATTTCCTCCTTCCCTACATTATCCCTTTCCCTACTGGACTTTTTTTCCCCCCTTGTATTTCTACGACTTTGATCTAATCTCATCACTTTACTTTTTCTCATAACCAGATACCCCTTTTCTCTCTTTTTTTCAATCCTTACTTTGGCTTAAATTTTTCTGCTTTGTATTTCTGGAATGTTCAGCTAATCTTTACTTTCAATCCTTTCTCTTACTTTCCCTTCCTTTCCTTTCTGTTCCTTTCCTTGTCTCCTCTCTCCCTATCTCCCTTCCCTTTCCTTCCCCTGCTTTATCTCCTTTCTTTTCCCTCCTCTCCTCTCCTTCCTTTCTTCTCCCACAGTGTGGTGGTCAAATAAACGGAGGAGACATAGTGGTATTCGCTGCGCGGGCAGGTCATGGACAGTGCTGGCACCCTCACTGCTTTGTTTGCGGCATGTGTGAGGAGCTGTTGGTAGATCTCATCTACTTCTATCAGGATGGAAAGGTCTACTGTGGTCGGCACCATGCCGAGAGGCTGAAGCCCCGCTGCTGTGCCTGTGATGAGGTGCGCCTGTCTGGGCCTGGAGCCCTTCAGGGTTGGAAATGGCTGAATGGTTCATAGCTCAGAGAGTTGGACTTGGTTTAAACTAGTCTGAAGAGAAAATATGTTTCAGTTTTCATGCAGTGCCTCAGAAAGTCTGCTTGTTATGTAATTATAATGTGAGACAAGCACGCTGAGATGGTAATTTTTCTCTAGCCACTGTGTTTTGCACTGCATGAAGTCTAGTAAGGTTTGATTATTTTTAAATAGAATGTGACGCTAAATTCTAATAACCTGCGAGGTCCTGCACTTTGAAATAAAGTGTCTGTATATATAACTAATTAAATGATAGAATAGTTTCTGCCTGCTGGTGGTAAGGGATGCAGAGATAGAGGACTTTCGGAAAACTGTTTATTTGAACAAGATGCAGTTTAGGAGTTATCTAATATATGTAGGAGAGATGTCCAGTGCCTGTATGCATTTCCAGTCATTACACAAACAGGACCCTTTCCCCAAATTCACATATACAGCGTGCGGGCCGTCGAACATCAGTGCTGTTTCAGTGCTGCAGAAACACGTCAATTCCTGCAGAGTAGGCCGTGAAAACAGACACACAGACACATAAAACATTCAGAGTATCATTTTAAAATGAAGCACCATGTTCTGGCTCCCGATCTTAAATCTCATGCTCATGTAAATCAAAAGTACATCACTTCAGTGGCACGGGGCCAAAAGTCATCTGCAGGTCAGAGAGACCCAGAGGTAATCCAACACCCTGGACTAGGAAAAGACCATTTTGAAGGTGGAAATCTTAAGTTAACTTATAGAGACATAGAATTCTAAATGACAAAACACTGTTTCTGCAAGGTCACCAACAGAAAGAAGGAGGTATCAAATGAAATGGCTGAAGTTTGGGGAGTGCCAATACAAATCCCTCAGGAACATGTGGTTTATGATCACGTATCCAGCTGCTATGGAGTACACTCCAGAGACGGATCCAGTGTGAATTGGCAAGCGCCCAAAACAGCAGCACTGAATCTGGGTGAGGCTTAACCTAGAGTTATGGATAGGTCCATTTAGGGGTAGTGTTAGCTGCTTGCAGGACTGCACATAGCTTGCCAATTAACTAATTGCTCCACAAAGGTGAGATAGGTGCAAAACGTCATATGGCAGGACAGCCTCTTGGGGAACCCTTTTCCAATAAATATGAATTGCGCGTTTCCACTTTGCACAAACAGGTATAAACATGGCGAGCAGTTACAGTGTGACTAAGAGAAGATCAAGAGAGAACATTTTTTTTAGCAGGAGAAATGCACATTTTATAACAAAAATACAGGATGAACCAACAGCTGTTATCAGCAAGTCTATCATCGACAATAAACAAAGAGAAAGGGAAAGTTTGGCCAAAAATGTTGAACAAAGTAGATGCCTGTGATGTTTCCAAGTGCACAGTGGAAGACCTGAAAAATAAAATAAGCGATACAAAGGGTACGTCAAGGAACAGACCCTGCAGCAATGCCCCCGTAACACGATAAACAACTCTACAAGCAGTTGTTTGATGAACTCCACGTTTCACCACACATCTTGGAAGAACCAAAATTACATAAAAGCAAAGAGCGAAAAAAAATCAGTGTCTCCTGAATCTAAATTTGCTATTTATCTAAATATCACCATACTTCTCTGAAAGATTTGTCCAAGCCCTTAATGTCTGTCCTCTTTGCACATTTTGTCTTGGATGGTAACACACTAACAGGGTTAGCTGAATGGGCGTAGTAATCCTGTCATTGGTGCGTGTAATGGTGGGGTCTACTACCATTGAATTTTTATGCTCTTCTGGGTTGTTAACTTGGCTCGTGCAAACTGCTAATCAACTTTTTTTTCACCATTTGTTCAAGCGGTTAGTTTTAATCACTAATGGCTGGACTTGCATACGGGCCCAGATCAGCATTTTTACTAGGTTAATCGAGACCAACAATAGAGGTCAGTAATACGAAAAATTAGGTCCTAATCTTCAGTCCTATGAAACTCCTTGTTTATCTCTTAGGATAATTGAATAAGTAGTGAAGAGATGTGGTTAAAATGCTAACCACTTGCCATACATGTAGTGTCGTCTGTGGATAATTCTTGTCGCTGGGTTAAAAGGGTAAGAAGTGTCCCAGGGAACCATGAAAATATAATGAACCAATAACGATCCAACGATAAGGCGATGAGGCTCCCCAAACGTCACCACTCATTTAACATTAACTCATGACCTCATTTCAACTCCACTGAATCTCTGAGTATCCTTGTTGATTAATTCAATGTCTGGGTCACGCAGATAATCTTCGCTGATGAATGCACCGAAGCAGAGGGCAGGCACTGGCACATGAAGCACTTCTGTTGCTATGAGTGTGAGACCACCCTTGGCGGCCAGCGCTACATCATGAAGGACGGACGGCCACACTGCTGCAACTGCTTTGAGTCTCTTTATGCGGAGTACTGTGACGCGTGTGGGGAGCACATAGGTACGGCTGATTCCCTCCCCAGAAGGTCGTCCAGCATACTTAACTGATACCAAAATACACTGATATGTTAACAGTCGTGTATTGTAAGTGTGGGTGTTGTCTGTTCTGGTTGCCACAGCTGTGCAGAGGTGGAGTCAGTGCTGAGAGATGTGCATGGTTATTATCACCAAGAGCTCCAATATAAGAGTGAAAGAAGAGTGTGTTTCAGTGGATGCTCCCATGTTGTATCCAGATGGGGGTTGTGAAAGATGATTACTTCCCCTAGCTGGGGAGAGGGGCGAGTGAAATGTATTCACACTAGCTTGTAAATTGAGTGATCATGCAAGGGCTTGTGATCACACAAGGAGAGAAGGAGCTCTGTTTGTGCATTCAACATTTCAGCATTATAGGTGTATCTCACCAGAATGAGCTTAACCTTCTCTCTAATGGCTTAAATCTATACCTGACTACTAATTAGAATCATTTTACTTCACTGTTGAAGAAAGCAACCATCACATTATCATAATTAGGCTGTTAAAGTTGGACCCCTTGTGTATTTTAATGATTATCTTGTTTCTGGTACCTTAGAAATTAATTTTCCAGGGCACCAGTTTGGCTCAGCAGAGTTCCTCATGTTTTCTCTTTTATCTGGTTGTTTTTTCCAAATCTTACCAAAGGCATCGACCAAGGCCAGATGACATATGATGGTCAGCACTGGCACGCAACTGAGGAATGTTTTTGCTGTGCTCATTGCAAGCGCTCCCTGTTGGGCCGCCCTTTCCTGCCAAAGCAGGGGCAAATCTTCTGCTCACGATCCTGCAGTGCCGGGCAGGTGGGTTATGATACACACAACAGTATTAATCTTATACCTGACTAACCAGGACTTAAACTACAGCACTAATCTGTTTTATTTGAACTCTTCAGGATCCAGATGAGTCTGACTCCTCCGACTCTGCCTTCCAAAGCGCCCGTTCCCGTGAGTCCCGCCACAGCACCAAGATTGGGAAAAAGGAGCGCAGAAATGCTGAGCAGGAGCGGAGGAGTGGAGAGGTACGCCAGTCAGCTCCACCACCGATGCCTGATCGTCTGTCGGCTGAAAGTGATCCTCTGTCTGGACAGATGGACCGTTTAAGCCTCTCATCCAGCCAGACCCCGAGCAGGACACCAAACCGCACACCGAGTCGCACTCCGAGCCGTGCCCCGAGCCTTAACCAAGTCTGGATGAGCCGGGATGACCCTTATGTCCCTGCTGCCTATGAGGGTCCCCAGGTGGCGCCTTCCCCCACACCAGCTCCCATACATCTGCTGGGTCAGTGTAACCTCAGGCAGGGCTACAATCCCAACGCAAATGCTCATCCTCCTGCTCAGAATCCTGCCAACCAAGTGAAGAGGCCAGATTCCTGGGGGAAGGAACAAGGCAACACCAAGAGGACCCCTATGGCTGCTCTGAGGGGCCATTCCTTCAATGAGAACTGGACTCACCTCAGCCAGGATGAGTTCAGGCCCAATAAGCTACGCACCCAGATGAGCTTCAATGAGATGTCTAGCCAAAATCAGGGCTTCTCTGACAAGAGAAGCATCAGCCTGCATGGATTCCAGAGAGATAGCAGACCTCCACTGACTAGGAGGAACCCAATTAATGCTATGAGCTTCAACGAGCCCCTCACTCCTCTAGAGCAGACGCCTCGTGGATCCATGGACTCCCTCACTATGTCCAATGCTACAGGTAAAGTGATCTTAATGAGACAGGATAGTACACTACCTGGCCAAAATAGTAACCAAATGAGTAACTTCTCGTTTCTTCAACAACTATGGCGAAACTCACATTCTGTGGTCATGAAAAAAGATGTTAGTCTGTTTGAGAAGGGTCAAATCATTGGCATGCATCAAGCAGAGAGAGCATCTAAAGGGCTTGCAGAAACTACTAAAATTGGGTTAAGAACTGTCCTACACATTATTGAAAACTGAAAAGGGTAAGAAGAGAGGTAGGTGAAGTGATGCACCTATCATTACTTGTGCCTGCTGTACAAGCCCGTGGGGCCCGAGGCTATGATCTGGGGTTGCTGGGGTTGCTGCAGTTGTGGTGACTTTTTTGGGCCAGGCAGTGTATAACATGAGGTATTACCAAATTAGATGGAAATCTAACAGTTTTTTTTTTTTGTTTGCTTTTTAGCGGGGAACTCCCTGGATGGTGGCAGCAAGAGGCAGGAGCACCTGTCTCGGTTCTCCATGCCTGACCTGAGCAAAGACTCCGGTGTGAATGTATCAGAGAAAAGCAACATGGGCACCCTCAGCTCCTCAGTCCAGTTCCACAGCACAGAATCCCTGTCCTCCACTCGCCCCTACAACAATAACATGTACACTCCACTGAGAGTGGGCTACCCACTGCAGTACTGGGACGGCCAACAGCCTCTGGGTTTCGATGACAAAGGTCGTGTTGGGGTGATGGGCAGCAGTGGAAACCTGCGGATGGCTCCCATGAGTGACAGGATGCCCCGCAGACGCATCACAACACAAGAATCCTTCTCACAGCAACAGCAACCGCAACCAAGACGCCGCAAACACCACCGTGGGAACCACGGTAATGGGCAGCACCGCAGTGGCCGCCACCACAAACGCTCTCGTCGTTCCCGATCTGACAATGCCTTGCACCTTGTGGCAGACCGACCTACTCAAATGGTAGAGCTGCCCTATCGCCGCGTCCAGGAGGATTATGATCGCTTCCCCTCTGGTAATGCCGCTCGGGAGTTTCTTGGTCTGGAGCTGGGAGGGCACAGGCAGCCGCCTCACCGGCCTTGCCCTCGCACCACCTCTGATCTCACTCTGCAGAATGCTGGCTGGCAGCCTGTGGGGCTTGGCGGGCCGTGCTGGGGTGACGGCTACATGGAGGCTGCTGACCCCTGGTGCTCCAGCTGCTCCTCTTCTTCCGAGTCAGAGGGAGATGAGGGTTATTTCCTGGGTGAACCGATCCCTCGTCCTGTGCAGCTTTGCTACATCAACAATGAGGAGCTGCGCCATCGCTACAGCCCCTCTGGGATAGCAGGTCATCACGGACCTCTGCACGGACCGATTCATGGCCAGATGCACAACCGCCAGAGAAGGAAGAGCAAAAACTGCATTATTTCCTAGATTTAGGAAAAAGAGATGGTTAGAGATATGCAGGGGAGTGACAGGGATATGAGAAAAAGAGAGGAAGAGGGAGAGGGAAAGGGAGGGAGGGGAAGACAGTTCGGGCAACGGAGTGGTGGAACAGAGGGAGTGGGAAGGTGAGGGTGAGACAGTTGACAGTGAGAGTGAAAAAAGAGTGTTTGTGTGTGTGTTTGTGTGTCACTGTGTGTCAGTGTGTGTTGGGGTCGAAGAGAAAAGGCCTATTTATGTGCTTGTGAGCTTACACAACTCTACATCAGGTAGTGTTTGTGTACACCTACACGGAATGATCTAATCATAAGAGGAAGCTCAGCTGGCTTACACAACAGGAATGTTTACAATGGTAGAAATCAACTCCTCCGACAGAACCAGGAAGCACTGATGATACTGACCACCGGGTACACAGTGGTCGAGGAAAATAACAAGATGTCCGTGCTTGTCTTTGCGTGTTTTCATGTCACAGAGAGATTGAACAATTCCTGTTCAGTTTGAAAGAGGAAACCAAACTGATCAAACTGCAGCGATCGGACTGTTCATGTCACGGCTCAGTGATCCAAGCCCTGGGCAGTGAAACTTATTCTATGTGGACAAACCAGAAATTGTGTTGGGATAGTGAAAGTTACGTGCTAGATTCCAAGCTATGTCATTGTTTACCTCAGTGGAATCCAAATGCTGCTGGAATATAGTGTCGGCTTGCTAGCCCTGTTATCACCTTGTACAAATAGTCTGTTGAACTTTGTGCTCTACATAGCCAGCTCTCTCCATGCTTTACCAAGGACAGAGAGCCAGACAGCCTCTGCTCCTTGACCATTCAGGCACAGTAACGTCAGGTATGGTCCCGTTTTCTCTTCTGCAACATGCTTTGTATTTTGAGAGTTACCTATAGATGATTAAGTATAATAAAATAATAGTGCAAACAATAATAATAATAAAATTGCAAATAAGAATTATTAAAGTATTAAAAAACAATACCTGTTAAATGTATATATAATAATAAACTTAATAAAATAATGGTTGTAGTAATGTAAATGTTTTGTACATACTGTCTTAAAT
The DNA here is from genome assembly GCA_008086565.1 of Thalassoma bifasciatum. Lineage (NCBI taxonomy): Eukaryota > Metazoa > Chordata > Actinopteri > Labriformes > Labridae > Thalassoma > Thalassoma bifasciatum. The sequence goes on along the minus strand of RPOG01000421.1, from coordinate 51,782 downwards.
ATTTATATATTTTGTAACTAAAGAATCATTATTTGTATAACATAATGTAGAGATAGGGAGACTTGCATGTTGATTTGTTGTCGTTGTCTCATACTGAAAATAAAGTGTACTTCATTGAACAGCCATCAAGTTTTCTCTAAAGATTGAATCAGGATCTATTCAAGGCAATCTGTGAGTGAGTGACACGACCTGTGCCCAAGCTCCTGAGCACTGCTGTGTATGCACAGGGAGAACACTTCAAAAGGTACAATTAAAAAAAGGTTTCCATTATTTTTCTCATAATACAACTCTCTTTTCAGATCAAAATTTTGACATATCATTGCAGGTGAAGCAAGCGGAGAGAATGTCGCAGCTTGGGCCATTAATTGAGCCATGCCAGGGAGCCTGTGCTATGTCAGGTCTGTGGAGCTGGAAATGGACTGCAGTTATTTTTAATCTTATCAATTAAACTTGCAATTTTCCTGCAATGACATGTCAGATTTGTCCTCTATGGTAACAAGGTCTTTCATCCAACAATTCATCCAACAATTCAATCCACAAGGAAATGGTGTCGCTGCCTACAGGAGAGAATCATGAACCACGGACAGCATCAGAGTCAAAATGGGAGTAAAGTGATTTTGCTGGTATTTGGTCAAAAATTAAACAATGAGCTAATGGTGTTTAATATTATCACTAACCAAAGTTCAAACAATAGGGCCTCTTAGATGTATCCCTGGAGCAGAAAATCAACATAAATGTACACAATTGCCTCCTTGCAGGGTATTATGCTTCCCCATGTTTTAAACATAAATATAAAGTAACTATTCTGGATGTCAAGACCAAACTAGGCGTGCAGATTTTCAAATACATTCATATAATCCCTGAATCTGCTCAAAATTGGATTTTCATTAAACCTGCTGAAATGATTAGGTCATCGAATAAGGACCCCCTACTTAGTTTATGACACGATGCAGGGGCCTCAAACACCAAGGTCTGCCCACAGCTCTACCCCCAACAGGAGTCCAGAAAGCTGAGGGGTTTGTGAAGTGAGGAGCGTTGAAGAGACAGCAGCTAGAACAAAATGTATGTAACAGAGGTTAAAATAAGGATTCTCTAACACACCAGTTGGTACGTTTACATGCAGCTTAAGAAATCAGACTATGAGCTTAGTCGAGATCTATTCAAATGCATGTTAACAGCTTCATCATATTGAAATTGGTCAAGGCTTAGCTTGATTGACACATCTAGATAATGCAATTGCTATTGTACTATGGTGGGATTTGGTATAACTCAACATGTCTTGGTGAGCGCAACCATACTTCAACTGATAGAGGAAATAGATGACCATGATGAATAGGGTCACTGTACTGCAGTACAACAAATAAACACCATGGCACATACATACATGAAAACATTGAGAGTTATGGCTGCATCCATCTCGGCCATTGACGTGACAGTGATGTTTCTTCTTTGGGTGAACAAAACAAGTTTGACACGCATTCTGCTTTGCTCATCAAAAAAGGAGACAGCACCACCTTTGGAACTAGAGTGAGATGTTCTCAGCAAAAACTCCCATTCTCTTTTCTTTATGTTTCAGGGAAACTAGACTAGACCAGATCCCCCACTGTTAACAATCAAACTATGATCTTTATCGGACCACTGAATGCACATAATCATACTGACTGTGAGGAAAATGGGATTTGAGCTGTAATGTGGGTACCAGAGGGACAGTATTAAGTTCAAATCCAAAACCTTAATCCAACTTGATGTTAAAATATTTTGTAAGTTAAACTTCAAGCATGAAAATGGAACTGCAAACTAACTTATGACATGTGCTTAAACCAACAAAAACCGTCCGAACTGTAAGATATTTAATGGCTGATGTATTTTTCTGGTCCCTTTAATCTTTCTTGTCCCTGTAGCTTGAAATGAAACAAACATTTGTTACCAAAGTACGTTTAATTTGTTGTTGTTCACAGAAATTAGGCAGCAAGTAATCATAGTTCAAGTGGAACAGTCAGATGAAAACAAATCAGCCTTAACATCATGACTACTGACAGGTAAAGTCAATAACTCTAATGACATCTTTACAATTTCCTCTTCAAACTAGATGTGTTGGTCGCAGACAAGTATAAAGATGTCAGCGATTGATTTGGTAAAAAAAAGGGGCCTACAAAGTGTGAGGCGCATGGTCATGATGTTAAGGCCAATCGATAGATATTTTTCTCTGACGCCTTCATAAGAACACAAACAACCAGTGTATTGAATTATTTTCATCACATTCTCAAAATTAGAACAGAAACACAATCAAATGTCACAATCACAATGTTTCCCTTTCATCTTGGAAGTGTTTTTCAAGCTCAGCAAAAAGCAGCAACAAAGAAAGCAGAGGTTTAAGACATCTGCTGGAAAACATAACAGTCAGCATCTATCAGGTGAAATAAAATATGTTAACTGTTAGAAGTTATCAAAGGATGATAAAGGGCATTATTGTAAATGTGTCTGATCAGTGAGAAAGCTCCCTGGAGTCATAGTCCGCTATAAATCTCTCCATGGCGTCCACACAGCGCTTCCCGATGTCCCTTAAGTTCTCCTGCAGCGACGACTGGATGGGACCCTCCAGGGACTGATCCTTTGCTATTAGCATCTTTGCCACGAGGCCAAACATTTCACATTCCTGATAGTACACCTGTAAGACACGCAACTGTGGTTTTAGACACAAATTCTTGAAACAGAGCAGGAAAATAGACAATCAGGAAACAAAGTGGGGGCGTTGGTGACAAAGGCGTTACAATGAGCTGAGTGAGAAGTCTTGTCATGTGTTTCGCATTATCACTGACTGGATTAACAGACCACTGATAATGAAAATTTTCCTCAGAATTTTCTGTGCCTGTATTCAGAGTTTTCTGGACATTTTCTTTTTTTTTTGCTTCAGCTACCTGTTGCCAAACTGCCTCTCTCAGAACACTTCTCTAATCCTGAAACCATGGAGATATGAAAAGTAAGAGGCCATCTTTTCTGTCTGGTGGGTGGAAACGCACAGACACGAACACACACACACACACACACACACACACACACACACACACACAAACATACAGTGCACTCTCTCACAAACAGGCAGGCGATGAGCAGAGCTCCTCATGTGCTGTCTGTCACATTGAAGGCAGCATTAAAGCACGTGTTGGAGCCTCTTGTGATACAGGTGAGCCAGGATAAACAGCCTCACTTTGCATTTTTGCTCAGTTACATGACGGGAAATTTAACACCATCAGTCATGACAAAGAGGGAGTAAGACCTCATTTTTCAAGAACTACAAAGCGAACACAATAATGACGGTACACTCGCCCCAGGCTCAGCATTTCAAAATAAATGTTGCATCTACAGAAAAAAAAAACATCTTTTTTCCTATTCCATATCCTCCAGCACTTTCTTAAACATACCCCTGTCATTCCTTCTCCAATCCTCCTTTATCTCTCTTTCTTCTCTATATGTTTATTACTCACCTTCCTTCTATAACATGAGTGCGTCTGTGTAGTGACACTGTACCTCATCTATTTCTTTCCTCTTTTGCTGGATGGCTCTGTCTCGTGCCTTAGTCTGGCTTGCAGTTAAAGGGGGATCCCTGTCTCTGCTCCACTCTCTTTCTCTGCTCTTGCTGCCTCTGTGATCTCTTTCCCCGCTTTGGTTCCTGTCGCTGTGGTAAACCTGCAAGGGAAAACCAGACACAAGTTGGAAGGGATTAATCAGACAGTTGGCCAAAAAGCATGGGTGCAAACACTGATGATGACTGAGCTGCTAATGACTAAAGTGAAGCCCCACATGTCTACTTGTAACACTGAGGCAAGGGAATAACAAATTCAGAATGTGTCCTGGCTGCATATGTATTCAAGCATCAAACATGAAAAATAAAAGGGTGTAAATGAGTGCTCAGTAATTAAACTGTATCTCCTCTTAAACTGCTTCAGTTTTTAAAGGTTGTATATTAAAGGGAACAAACTTTGTTAATTTTTTACACTCGCAGAATTAATTGATGATAAGATGGGGAATAACTGATAGCTAAATGTTCCAGATTTCAGTTTATAACCCAAAATTTAATTGAAAACAGTGTACGGCAACATACAGAAGGTTGATGCTGAAAGTAACATTTGACAATCCAGGTTTTCTGAGATTTCCCTTTAGTTCACTGTTCTTCAGAAGTGAAGAGTTTCAAAATGATTATACGTTTTTATCCACATTTGAGTCAGAAATTTATGAAAAATAACAAACAACCACTAAAACACTTTTTCTGTTCAGGAACACAAGTGAAAAACTGTCATTTGTCAACCAAAAATAATCATGTATTTTTTTTGCTTCTTTGTAAAACAGTACATTTGAGAATTCATGGATAACAATGATAATCTGATATTAGATGCATTATTTGGATGAAAGACTCTGCACATCCAAGTGGATTAAATATTTCATTAACATAAAAAGTGTTTTGGTAGTCAACTATATACTGTTAATTAGGGATGCACAATATTAGAATTTAGGCCAATATTTTACAATTCATTTAGCTGATTACCAATATTTTTGCTCCATGGCAGAGATCATCAACTTTCTTCTATATGAAAATTTGCTTAGAGTAATATGCTGCATTATTATGACATCTGTTGTATAGCGCTCATTTTCTGTACAAAGTGATAAAAATACTTAAAGAGTTAATCATAATAATATCCTCAACCAGGGCAAATTTGGCCAATTTCACAATTGGCAGTGTGAGGAAATAGTCTCTGTTCATCAGGAACACATTGCGCTGTGCATGTCTTCTTCACACCAGGCACATGGCGCCGAGGTCAGGCATTTAATCAAGTAAGCAGTACCCCATTATATTATCAGCGGATATCAGCGTGTTAGCCAATATTGGTCTATACCGATGAGGAGCCAAAAGTACCCTGCATCTCTACTGTTAATTTGGGGTTGTGGTGGGAAACAGCTTACATTGGGTGGTAGTCTTATACACGATTTGCAAACCATGGAGTTCTGTATTTACCGACATGTGAAACATCGGCCCAACTCTTGTTGGCCTCAGGTTGCATTTGCCCCCATACTCACAGTTCTCAAAACGATTTCCCCCAGTGTTATCAACTGAGTTGAATCATTGAAATTTCCCTGGTTATTCAGATTACTGCTAGTTATCAGTAATTTAGCATTAACATTGGATCATGTGTCCTTCTAATCTGAGAGCAATAACTTTTTGTATCAACTCCAAAAGAATGATTAACCAAAAATACTTCCTTGTAGCCATTTATCTGATATTAGTGTCTTTCAGCTCATTGTTTTCACTTTATGGATTTAGTTGACTCTCACCACGTAAGTGTTCAGTGCTGTGTTAAAACTTCAAAATTGTTTTAATAACAAAAACTGTTAACTGTGTTAGCTTCTTGTTTAATTCAGACAGCCCCAGCCAACCGCTAATATAGTGGAGTGTTTGGCAGTGGAGAAAAACATCTCTCAAGAGTTGGTATAAAATGAACAAGGAACAAAATACACACTGTGGTTGCATTGATATGGATACAAACATGACTGCAAGTAGCATTTTCTTTGAATGCGTCAGTGAAGTGTGATTTCACATTTTATAGCAAGCTTCTTAGGAGGTAGTTGACTGAGTTATTTTGGTCACTCAACAGGAGCTTAAGCAAACAAATAAGTACTGAGTAGTCCACATGAAGCATTTGTCCTGCTGTACAACATGTTTGTGAAAAATAATAATTGCTTTTTACCTTATGAGCAATTATATTAAAACTCAGTGCTAGCCACTATATCAGTTCATCACCCACAAAATGTCCTTTAAGAAAATAGCACCAAAAATGAAATTACTCCATGAGAGAATTACTTATCCTGATTATATTTTAGGTAATTTGCATAATCTTAATTGTGAAAGTATTTTAATCAAGCAAGTTGATTATAAAAACATAACTCTTAAGCAGTAATTTTTTAAAGCGATGAATAATACTGAAAAGTTACTTCAGTCAATGTTTCCACTGTGCTGACAGACATAACTGAAGAACGTCATCAGGAAACATTTGTAACAAACATACTTAGATCATTAACTTGATGTCTGGTTGTAATTCTTGTCTCAATAAATCTGAATAAATGATTTAAAACCATATCTTATCCACAGCTTCTGGCTCAACAGAACAGTGATAAGAATACTGAAAATCTGATGGGAGGAAATCTTTCTTTTATATTTTCTTCCTGGTTCCTCTTTAACTCCACTGCAGCAGTGAGCAGCTGTGATTCATCATGTGCTGCTCTGCTCCGTGTTCTGTTCAGGTCAGCCAAGAAATGTGTGTGATCATCTGATTTCAGTGTTTCTCCAGCACCTGGGCTGTTTGCGTTAAAGCTTAGTCTGTGCTGTTGGGTAATGAACAAACAAGAACAGCGTCTGCAGTGCTGGAAATAATCAAAAAATTAATTGCAAAATAACTGATAGCTGCAGCTGTCATTTGATGTGGTTGTATTTGTGTAAACCATTAAAAAAGGCATCAAGATAAATATCACTGTCATGTTCAATCTTCTATATGATAATCAGAATGAAGTTCTCAAAAAAGCAAACATCTCCCTGTAAATATATCCTTTTTTGGAATAAATAATGCAGCATTATTTGGTTTTAGATGAACTAGTGTGACAAAAACGTACATTTCACACATCTAAAATCAAAACAGGAAAGCCGGAAGAGGCAAGCAGAGCGTTTTTTTAGGCCTGTGAACTTACACTGAACTGTGTGTCCTTGTCTCTGCTGGAGGTGGTCCTTGGTAAGAAAGGTCTGCTCGCTGAAAAACAAACAAACCCCACAGTCAACACAACACAAAAACAGGATTCTGTGTGCAACCTGCAGCTATTTATACACGTTTTGGGGCTCTCTTACTCGTCTACATTTCCTCTAGGACCTCTGTACATACAGTTTAACAAATATATCAGACTACCTGTCACAAAAATGAAAAACCCAACCAGCATCATAAAAAGCTTTAAATCTGACTCTGATGTCAGGATTTTCCCTTTGCAACACTGTTTTTACAGGAGTGGAGGGTTTCAAAATGATTTTTGTTTTTATACCAAAATTTGAGCCAGTCAACTAGAATTCTCAGTGAAGTTTGAAATTTGTGAAAAAATAAAACCCATTTTCTGTTCAGGGGTACAAGACAAAAAACTGTAATTTATCAACTAAGAAATTATAACATGCTTTATTTTTTCTGTTTTTTTATAAAACAGTACATTAGAGAATTCATGGATAATAACAATAATCCTATTTTGACATTGAATATATTATTTGTACTAAATAGCTTGCACATACAGGTGGGTTAAACATTTCAGAAACATAAAAAGTTTTTGGTTGTAAACTACTTGCTGTAAATTTAGTGCAGTGATAGAAAATAAAACATCTACTACATTTCTTAAGCCCTGTGTATCTCCTTTGTATCATTTTCCATCTTCAGTAACCAGTTAAGAAAATATTTCAGAGCAAAAAATCAATACATTTCAGAAGTGAACCTCCTCATCTTTTCAGTTTGGCATCACTAAGCCGGTCTACATGATCCTATGTGAAGCAAGACTTGTGTTATAGATCATTATATACTGCTGGCTAGTCCCTCTCTCTCCTTTTTTCTCTCTTTCTCTCACTCTTATACACACAAATCAGCGATGAGTCACCATCATCGCACCATCACTCAGGCACACACAAAAAACCTGTTCCACACTCACACATACACAAACACACACCTCCACAGTGCTGCAGTGTGCACACACATACAGTGCCTGAGTGCAGGAGATAAAAACATACAGTACCAACAGCTCAGTCGTTAAAAACAACACAACACAACACTTCATAACCAGGAAAAGAACAACAAAAACAGGGACTTCACAGCTAGTTGACAACCAAGGCAACATAATTGTAACAGATATTAAATCCTTCTTGTTTACTCTAATCTTCCTTTCACTAACAAATGATGTGATAATTCTTAGTTATCTTCTTGTTTCTATATTACACATTGTTCATGCAGCATACTGTGGGCAAAGCCTGAGCTACTACCAGTTCTTTGTGTGAGCATTGACATAATCCTTCTGTTGAGCCCAAAAAAAGCTACTCGGTAATGAATGTTACATAACACTGATTTGGTTGCTACCAGAGAGTGACTATCTATCAACCAGCAGATACCAACATGAGCAAAAACCCTCAAAATATATTTGTAATGCTCAGTGTGCATGGAAATGTGTAGTCTGTCTCTACTTGCATGTACTGCCACCCAATGGTCATTTGATGAAGTACAACAAGATGCTGAATAATGATGCTCGTACATGATACAACAAAAAAACTGAATCTTTCATTACACTTAAATAGTCAACATTCAAACGTTTGGATGGTATTATAGATTTTACTTTACTCTCCACAACAGTCAGTGTAATGGCAGCAGCAACTGAGCTCACAAGTGCTTGTATCCATGTGACATTCTTCTGTTTTAACATGCAGGATACATGTGGGGGCTATGCATGCGAAAATAAAAATTAAGAAATTCTCACACAAAATAATAATAACTATGTTTGCACTATAGACTGAGGAAAAAACATAGACGCAATCTCTGCAAAGTCAATATTTAGTTTCTTAGGTTTTAAAGCCCTGTGACAATGTGCATTGTATCCAGATTACTGTGTCAACCTGACTTTTGGCCAACCTAAACCTAAACCTAAGGGTAGCTATTAGCCTCTTTGTTAACACCTACTGTCAACTCACTTGTGCTCCTTGTTGTGAAAGTTTATGTGTAATTCTAAAACCTTGGTAAAAATCAAAGGTGCACGAAAATGTAAAGTGTGCACAAATAAACGAATGAGCTACATATCAAAACAAAAGTCTTGTTTTGTTTTTGACCAATCTGCAAACATGCTTGGTTTGCTGTAAAAATGGGAATTTTAACAGGAAATCCTACAGGAAATTAGAAGTATTAGTCCAGCATCATAATAAATTCATGTCATCACTGAGAATAACAATTGAGATAACAATATTGATACTACTTTCATGAAATAAACAAATCTTATAATTAGATAGATTTATTTTGTATTTTTGTGCAACCTAGAACTATCTATTTCTCTACAGCTATCAGCTTTGGGTATCAGTCTTGAACTAATATCTCAATAATATGTGATAAAGTCTGTCACTTCACACATGACAACAACATGATTGGAACAGACGACATCAAAACAATGCCAAACACTTCAGCACATCTTAAAAAAGTATTTAATGATCTACAACCATTTGAGAAACATCCAACTGAAAGTCATCAATCAATACGCTTGTTTTTAAGCTGAAACAGGTTGATTTCTGCCATCCTCATACTAAAGGCAAGGGTGCAGTAAACTGTTTTGCCAGTCAAAGCTGTGTAGGGCTTTTAGAAACAGCCTCGACCAGTGACGGCTTTTCCTCTCGCGCTTGTCTCCGTTTCAGTGTTAACAAATTCATCTGCAGTGAAATGAAGCAGCATCATAACTATCAAAGTTTAATATCCTTAATGCTAACGGGCTTAAATGCAGCTCTAAACAGAAGGATGGTGGCTTGTCGATCACTTTCTGTATCATTTCAACTGAAAGGTCTTACCACCCTCCACTAGTCCACTGGTGATGTTTTGCAATTACCTATATTCTTTTCTTCAAAAATAATTAACATAATCTATTGGGGTCTAAACGCAGATTAACAATGAGCTACAGGAGCAATTTGGTCCAGGGTAATGTTCTAACAAGAACTAAAAGTTCCTGGTTCCTTCGAAGAAATCAGCTCTAGTGTGCTTCGCTGTTTATAGATAGGAAATACATCTTCAATAATATCAAACAGAAAATAGCCTCACACACACTTTTGTTTGACATGTATCTGTGTTGCAATATCAAAGAGCATCATTCCATATGTTGCCAGCGCAATGATTTTTTTTTTTTTTGTAATTGTTTATAAATACATAATAATAGTGCTGAGCATCATAACTGTTCATATACTTGTTTCCACTGCTTCTGCCAACATTAACTTACTGCTGCTTTGTTGTGGAGGTGAACTCCCTTCAGCACTCTCTCTTGGCTCGTACCACTCCTCCTTTTCTCGCTCCCGCTCCCTCGGTGCAGAGTGGTGGAGTTTAGGCTTAAAATAATCTCTCCGGGGGAAGTGACCTCGGTGGGCGGAGTGGTGGTACCTCTGATAGCTAAAGCTAGGTTTGTAGAAGGAGTGGTGATCCCTGCATCATTTGATTCAAGAGGGAAAAACTGTTTTCAAAGAGCCAGAATCACTTTTAATCCACTCAACAGGTGATTGAATTACTATGAACAATAGGAAGTGAATAAACATTGTGAAAGCTGCTTTCTACTTTTTAATCTTACCGAGGTTTGTGGGACTGCCCTTTAAACTTTGGTTTGTAAGAATTGGACAGCCATGCTCTTGGTCTGGATGGGCTTCTTACTCTTCTGATGACCCTTTTCTCATCCTAAATCGAGGGGAAACAACTTGATTACAACCACTGAATATAACAAAGGGCAGTGTCTTCAATAATAAATAAATAAATAAACTGACTAGTAAACAAGCAAACAAACAAACAAGCAAAGGTACCTGAGAGGGAGGCACAGAGTTGTCGGTGGGCCTCATGTCAACAGCCTCCTCACTGTGCTCCCTGTGCCGTGACATGGAGCCCTGAGGAGAAACACTGCAATGTTAATCTTGGTGATTTGGGTGCTAAAAAACATGAAAATATCAGAGCTGAAGGAATGATTTCATAGGAAAAGGAAACAGAAAAAAAATGTCTGGTGAGAAATCTTTCTCCTCAGTATCTTTCTTTGAATTGTATTCTTCCAGCTGCTCTTTTCTGTTCAGTCTGGCTTTTATGTAGGGTTTTTTTTTAATTTATGATTTTAATGCTTATTACTTCATGTAATCTTTTATTGTCTCATTTCTTTTATTTATTGTACTGTCTTATCAACTGAGTAATTAAGTGCTGTTTGTAATCTAAATATTCAATATACCTATTGTATTTTGCTTATTTTTTTAACTATTTACAATCCTATTCCCATTTAATATCTTAGCTTTTCATTATTTTTAACTATTTACAATCCTATTTTCATTTAATACCTTAGCTTTTCACTATTTTTAACTCTTAGACTCCGTTAATAGATATATTTTAGTGGTGCGCATTGGTTTGTACTGTAAAATCTTTCCTTCAAATATGTTTTTGCCCTTATTTCTATCACATATCTCATTCTGTTTCGTATGATTTTTATGAATTTTTGTTCAATCACTGTAAAGCAATTTGAACTGTATTTAATTTTTATGAAAAGTGCTTTATAAAAAAAGTTGATGGATTGATAACCAGTCATGTAGCATGCCAATTTAAAATGTTTAGGTAAAATAATTAATATTGTATTGTTTTACACTCTCAGAATGAAAAAATACATAAAATGAAATGAAATATAATGAGGATGTTTTTCTGTTTTTTAATGTCATATTGATTCAAAGCAAGAGGCAAAGATTTGTCCAGTTGACATACATTTCTACTTATTACTTCCCCCCAAGTTCAGAGCTGAAAAGGATTTACTGTCGTCTCTTTATGGTGTTTAAACTGCGCATTTAAATAAAACCTTCTGGATGTCATCTTGCGCTTTGACCTTTGTAACATACTTATTATGGGATATGTTATTGCTGTCCTGTCTTGACTTTTTGTTAATGATTCATCCGCAATAATAAAAAGTCCATGAGTCTGGTCATATGAATGGGCGGGTCATCCGACTGTCAGTCATTGTGCACTTAGTTTCGAAACAACTGTCAGCCCTTTAAATCTTATAAAATATTGTACCTTGCTTGGATGTGTGTCCTGGGGAGATGCATGATCCATTTCTGTGTGTCCGCTGCGTCCTTCTCTCTCTTTTGATGGCACGCGGACTTTGTTTCTGTCTTCAGTCCAGCAGACCAGGAAGCGCGTGCAACCTCACAAATTACTCTCGAAAGCACATCTGGAAAGAGATACATTTGCATTTTTACCCCTCGAGCACTTTCCTTTTCGACAGACAGTCGATAGAAGCGTCATAAATTTACCTTGTAGGTGAATATAACACGTTGTTGAGTAAAACGTTGTTCTCTCGCTGATTCACGCAGGAAAATAAGGCAACATAGTTTCACTTCCTCTTTCCAGTCCCCCAATCAGACGAGGCTTCAGTCATAAAAACTTATCAAAAACCAAAACAGTAGAGCTGCCCTCCTGCAGCAGCGCAGGCGCAGTTCATCACACATTCTACCACCTGTTTACACCTGGAGTTCAACCTGTTACTGTACAGGTAACATAAGTGTGTGTAAGTGTGTGTGTTTGACCAAATGGTGGCGCAATTTAATGACAGTTTGACTACAGAGACGAGAAATAAGATTTTTAGGGACTTTCTCAAATTATTTAAAATTAAAATTAAACTTCACTACGAAAACATCTTAAAAATCACTGAGTTACAAAATATCTGCGAATTTTAAGGAAAGGAGCTCAAACCTTTTGTGTAAATTATTTAAATGCAAATTCAAGTCTAAAAAATATAATTAAAAAAATATTTTTTTCTAATAAGGAGTCAACCAATCTCTCAACTTTAATGTATATAGCACCTTTATTTCAAAACTTTGTTTAAGAGATGAAAAGTCATAAATACAATTTTTCACTAAAATGGGTGTAATGTTGTGATATCACCAAAAATTCTACCAGTGTCCTTTGGTTATGAGTTCAAAATTTTAAAAATGAAGTATAATGGGTCTGAGAGGCAGAAACATGATGTCCACAAATGTGGATACTGGGTTTTAGGAGGTCAATTTGTCTTTGTCATGAATCTTCTCAAGAGATCCCTTAAAAATGTAACCCAAGAAAAAGTATGTTACTTTGATGTGTTACTCTCTACATTTGTAAAGAAACAGGGGGATACAAAATCAGTATGAATCCTAAAAGTAAGTGGTTTAAGTGAATAATATCAGACAGAAAGGATAAATAACTGATTGATTTATCTGTACATGTGCGCCTCAGTGTCCCAGTATGGCCACCCTAGTCAAAAAGCTTTGGCTCCACCCCTTGTCTTTAGTCAACATTTATTCCAGAGTAAGAATACAAACATATCTAATTAAAAACGTGACCATTGTTGGATAAACCTGCGGTTGAGAAAGTGAGAGACAAACTGACTAACATGGTGTGTACAAAGAAAAGGTGAGGCCTTCAAGTCCTTACATCCCTTCAAGGGCTTTGGTGTTCTCTCCACCCACAGTCCCCACCCATTTCCCATCCTCCTCTTTGGAAAGAAAGAAAGAAAGAGAGAGAGAGGGGAAAAAAAGAAGGGGAGCGCAATTATAACCAGATAACTCCAAATGACTTGGAGCACTGGCTTTTTTCTCTTCAACTTTTCAACCTTCTTTAACCAGCAGGACCGCAGTTTGGGATAGTAAAGGTAAGAGTACTCAAGCATTTTAGCTGTGTTGACTTCCTAGTTTGTGTTTGTGGTTTAAAAAAACCTGTTGGAGCAGGTTTTTCATTCTTGTGTCAGTGTTTCTAATTATGCTGTGTGAGTGTGAGCCTGTTTTGGTTCAGCAAGACTTTTCTACAATCAGGACACAACACATGAGTTTTTGTGGAACATTTGCTTTGATAAAGAAAACAACTTTTTTTTGCTTTAGGGCATAAAAATCTGAGGCTAAAATCTGTGCTACACAGTCGCTTTTACCTCATATAACTCATGGGTTTTACTCTTTTTTCCTGGAATCACACATCTGTGCTGAAGAAGAGACTCGTCAGCAGATTAAAACACCTATTCCACTTAACAGTTTTTCTAATGTTTTTCCCTCCAGCATCAACACTGAAAACAGCATAATGACACACCTCTACATCCAGTTTAATTTGTACTAAAGGAAAAGATTGACTTCAAGACTAAACATGAGGTAAGTACAAAACAGCAAGAGCCATCCTGAAAATATTTAAATTTCATTCAAGCATGTTTGCATTTTCTTAAAACATATTGCAAACTATTTGTTTAAAAACTGAATCACGTTTGGGTCTATTATTTATGATGGTGTTTTATTGTTTGGCAAATGTATTATCTGTATTTGATAACCTGGATCTCAGTGGGGTGAAAAACACCACAAACTAAGTCCTCAAAAATTATCCTAAGGTTCAATTGACACCTCATGTATGGATATCTATAATTTTATCAATGTCATCAAAATTGTAAAAGTGCGTTACTTTCAGCTTGCAAGCCAAGTGAACCACAGAGGTTCAATAGCAGCAAAGTTAAGGAAGTGGGATCAACTCTAAATATTTAGAGTTGACCTGTATTCACTGTAAATGAGGGATATGTAAGCCGGTGCAATCCAGCGTTATGCCCCAGTAATGTCAGAAAACAGTTTCTGGAATCTGTGTCACAAAATGTAAGTTTTTCAAGGTCTTAAATCTACCCACACCCCAGCTCCTCTTTTATTCTGTGCCTGATTTTCCCTGAGGAATATCAATCAGTCAATCAATCAATCTTTATCTGTATAAACATTGATATGATTTTGATTACAATCATAAAAAAATATTATGATTATAATCATTACAGACATTCTCTGAAAACACTTTCCAAAACATTGAGAGGTCTGGACCTGCTAACTTTAAAAATATATATATATTTATTAAAAGAGATCCAACATCAAGACAAAATAAGAAGTCTTATCTCATCTTAACCCACCATGAGTAGGGCACTTTGCAGCATTTAGAAAGCTACAATGACAAAGAAAAACTTCCCTTTAATGGGCAGAAACCTCGGACAGAACCAGACTCATGTTAGACAGACAACTGCCTCGACTGTGTTGGGGTTGGAGAGAGAGACACAGACACAGAGGGATATAGACGCAGAGGGATACAGAGGCTGAGAGACAGAGAGAAGTTACTGAGTTACAATTACTGAGTTTTCCTTGTTGACAGTACAGAAACAGAGACAGATATTTCATGTTATGCTTATTTTTCACAGGGTGCAAACTTTCTCAAGAGCACAAATTCTGCAGGACTTTCAATACCGGTGCCAGGCTCTTGCAGCCAATGACAACCGAGGCTTTAAGCAAGAGTTTGAGGTAACATTTTTACTTATTTCATGAATTTGGATCAAGATGTGTGATTCTTAAAGGGTTAATTGTGTGTGCTTTGGTTTTGCAAAGGAGCTGAATGATGTTGGTAAAGAGCTCCCAAACAGAACAGGAGACCTGGAGGCCAACAAAGAGAAGAATAGATACCCCTACATATTACCATGTAATTCCAAAACACATTAGAGAAAAGCAGATTACAGTCAGTATGTTTGGGAATTTTTGATGCATTAAGTTTTTCTTATTGGTTAAGATGACCACTGTCGAGTCCGGCTGTCTGTTCAAAACTCTGATCCTCACTCCGACTACATCAACGCTAGTTTTGTGCCCGTAAGAGCTCATTCAATTCCTCAAACAAATTTGTTGAATCACACTCGGCTACTGTCTGCAGCTGTTCATGATGTGTGTTTGCACTCAGGGTGGAGGATCAGAGCGAGACTTCATCTGTACTCAGGGTCCTTTACACAACACTATGGCAGACTTCTGGAGGATGGTGTGGGAGCAAAACGTCAGGATAATCGTCATGGTGACTGCTCTAAAACACAAGGATACGGTGAGAGAGACGCATTCAATCTGTGTGTGTGTGTGTGTGTGTGTGTGAAACTTGTTGTTGTGTGCCTCTTGCATGCTGATATATCTTTATACAGAATCTTGTGCTTTTAGTGACATATTTTTTTACTTATTCCATCTCTGTGAATATTTCTGTCATTCAACCATTCAGATGTTTTATTGAAATTGAAACTAAGGTTATTTTATTTCTGAACTGGATAGTCCACAGAGAGAGGAGATCTGATTGTCGGGCCAAAAAATTTGGACACAGCTCAGTTCTTACTTATGATATCATGTTCATTTAGTATGGGAGCCCAAAGTGGGCATGCATGACATAGTTTTATCTCACTCATACCACAAAAAGAAATAACTCCCTGTTAGTTTCTTAATATCTTGACTTAATTTGCTTACTTCTGGATTTAAAAAACTTTTTTTCTTGTCATGTTGGGATAATGTGATAATGATGGGAAAAAATGTCTCTAGATTAGTTGCTGTGATTGGCCAAAGCATATCATACGCTGTCCTTGGTCATATAGAACCAGCCCAAATCTGTTTGCTCTGTGAAACTGGTAATGTGAGCTTTGATAAGTTTAAGTCAGGTTAAGTCCAGAGCCTGAGAAAATGGGATCAGCCAATCCCTGGAAAATCGTGTAAATAAAATGGATATGTTTGCTAAAGGTTCACATCTTGTTCAACAATGTTCACGTTCTCACGTCAGAGGAGCTGGGACTTTTATTTTGTTTCCTTCAGAGGGAGCCAGTTTGTTGCTACCCTTTTATGGTTTTAGTCATTATGTTGGTAAAAGAAAACTGATGGTGGTTACTTCGTGTTGACTTTACAAAACTAGGACACTAACGATCTTCTCAACAAACATAAGAGCATAAGAGAACAATACTGTATTTATCCAGTTGTTGTTTAAATGTATGAATTCATTCAACAACAAATGGACCTCATCCCTCTTTTTGTGTGTAGGTGCTGTGCGGCAAGTATTGGCCTCTGGATCGAGGAACAGTTTATCATGGCCTGATTCAAGTGACAACTATGGCCCGTAAACAAGGTCCAGATTATTTCATCACCACCATTAACCTTCGACAGGTGAGCTAGATGCAGCCATCTTTCTTTTGGTGTTTCTACTACTGTTCATGAATTCTAGCAGAGGTGTTTGTGGTGGATTAAATATAAGGGTTTGCATTACAGAGAGACTGCCCCACTGACAGGATAATCACTCACTACTACTACCCCACCTGGCCTGACCGGGGCGTTCCTAAAGAACCGTCCTCCCTCTGTGCCTTCACTGACCATGTGCGGCAGCATTTACAGGCCATCCCACGTCTGGGCCCTGCGGTGGTGCATTGCAGGTGTGACCTCTGAACCTCACCCTCCTTCAGAAATCCATTTGTTCATGTTGAAATGTCACTTTTACAACCCCATGAAGCTCTCAGAGGTCCATCCATTAGATGGTGCATCTTTGTGTTTCAGTGCAGGTGTCGGGCGCTCAGGAACGTTTGTGACACTGTTGTGGCTGATGCAGTTGTGTGCGAGGGGCATCCAGCCCGACATCAGAGCTGCTGTGGAAGATTTACGGCTACATCGAATGTGGATGGTCCAGAACCTGGTAACAAGACATAATCATGAAGAGTAGGGCTGGGCAATTAATGCCAAATTAGACTGAATCACAATAACGCCTGTTGAAACATTCTAATCACAAACAGTGCAATATTTTTTTAACCTCAATTGTGTCAGAATACCAGATATATTTTTTTTGCAGGAGATGTTTTATGCTCCACACCAATGTCACTTAACACTTCTTAACCAAATAAAAAGGTTGAGGTCGCAAAGATGGTCAAAAAGCAGCAAAAATTTGTGAAAAGGGTTGAAAATTGGGAGACAACTTGGAAAGGGGAACCTAAGAATAATGGCAAAACAAATCGCAACTTCAATATATGGAAGAATAATCACGTTTAGATTACTTTTACAAATTGTTCATCCCTAATGTAGAGATAGGGTGTTGAAAGTATTAAACTGGTTATGAAACACCAAAAATTACACTGATACCTGAATATGACCTACAAAGGCAAACCCATAAATTTAGTTTTGAGAACTCCATCACTGGGTCACATTTCAACAATGTTCAAATTAGGTTACAGCAACAATTCCAGAAGTGTCACAGTGGATGGCATGTTAGTTTGTTAAAATGAATCAGACAGGCATTTTTAATGAGGGAGTTAACTAACACATGCAGGACAAAATTAAAAAAGCAGAGAGCCAATAAAAAGTTAGTTGTCATTTAGCTTAACTTAAATGAATGAATCAATCTATCAGTTGATCATTTTTCTGGTCTGAACTATCAAATGTATTCATCAGTGTTTGCATTTTCTCAAAGCAACAAAAGTAAAAACATTCAACTTAGAAAACTCATATTATTTAACCCATCATCCCTGGTGCTGACTGAGCTCAAAATAATAAAATCTACTTAATATTCAGTTGCTAAATTCTTGCTCTGGTTTTATTTAGAGTCAAGTGTGGACACAAAGCTGAAATTCACTGACCCATATTTTATTGCTTACCGTTTCACAAATCTGTCATCTACCCACATATCAGCTCAGTGTGCCAACAACTCCTATTCAAGGTGCCGCATCTTCATTATCTGTTCATCTTTTTGTGTGCACACAGGAGCAGTACATATTTGTCCATCAGTGTCTACTATACTGGATCAGTGGAGGAACCTCAGCAAGGTGAGAATACAGAAATATCCTCCCATAAGTAGTGACACACAGGACATCCAGCATGTGTTGTCTCGGTTTTTAATGGTTGTATGTTTTTTTCTTCTTAGCCTACAAACTCAGGGAGGGGGTTCGTTAACCCACCACAGTCAGGAACGTCCCCACAGCTCCTCAGGACGAGGAGGGGAGCGATCAGGGAGGAGGAGACATCATCATCATCGTCAGTCGCTCCCATCAAACCAGCCCCAAAATACAATGCAGCAGATTTTAAACCCTGGGAACCTACTGAGGAGGATACTGCCTTCATCATCAACGTTTCATCCTGGCTCACACAACTACTGAACTCGTGAACTGGGTAAAAATAACACTAAAATGTGTTCTCGTATTTGCACCTGAGAAGAAAGGACAGGAGCTGCAGAAATAAAGCAACGTGCTGTGACAACAGGCCCTGCAGGGACAAAACTGGCCTGGCAACATGCAAATACATGCAGGACAAAAAAACAGACACAGCACTTCCTATTGTTACCAGGGGGAGAGATGAGGGCAATAACCTGTCAGTCAGGTCAGACCTGTTCTTCTGCTGTGAATCGCTTACCCTGAAATTCATGGGAACAAGGCTGCCACCTGTACATAGCTGCCGTCACAACATGCAGTCAAGACCTCTTACATGTTTTCAAATGTCCATATGTACAGATAAAAGCCATAAGTTTGAATATTGTTGACTTTTTGGCCTCCACTACTGATGAAGTGATGAGATGACTTTTATTCAGGTTTTCTGAAAAACTCATTGTGCATCATTTTTAATCACAATGCAGGCTATTGCTACGCAATGACGTTAGTGCAGAGATGCTAGAAAGGCAGACACATGGTATAGTGGCTGTACAAAAAAGGTCATGTTTCAAAAACACACAGGCACTGCCATTCTCCTTTGTCGACTGAAACCTATTACAGTACATGAAGGAGCTATGAGTATTACACATTATAGAACAATAAGGGCTATCCCACTTTTAAGAGTCTTTCTCCTGTTGTGTAATAAACATGTATGATACAATAGATCCCTCAGGGAGGTTTAGGTTGGTGATGGTCAGAAGATGGTCAGTGAGCATCCCCCATCCTTCCTCTACCATGTCTCCACCATGTGGTAAGTGATAGTGGCTGCACCACACTGTATTGCAACAAAGTCCATGTCCTGATGTGGTTTAATGCTGCTGAGCTTGTCCAACAGGGAGCAGCATTCACAAACAAAGCCAGTCATCCTCAGAATTCACTGTGATTTCTGCTCAAGACAGATGAGAGTGATGTACAAAGAAAAAAAGGGAGAAACTCAAAGGTGGAAAATAAGCTTATAGCCTAATTCTGGCTATAAGATGCAGTCCTAATACCAGTCAGGTATTTACTTTGAGACTTAACTTAAGAAAAGGCAGATGTGGGAAAGAAGAGCAGTCTAGGAAAAGCAGCATAGCATAGGCCAACCCCAGTGAAAATATACAAGAAATATATTACAGACTGAAAGAAAACAAGTCAGAAAATTAACATTTGCTGCAGACTATTGGTGAAGAGAACCAACAGTTAAAATAACATTTAAATTAGAGTTCAGGTCCATTAAAAAAAACACATTAGACACTACATCCTTTGGCCAAATAAAAAGAAGAAAAACATAACTGTGCTAGCGTTTGACAGATTGCCTCAAAAAGACAAACTAATGTTTGTATTGGTCGTGTGCGTATTTACAGTCCATGTGTAAGATATGCTGACACATAATGAATATAAACATATACATGCCACCCTTAAAGACCATAGGAGGGTGAGAGAGAATAGAAAACTACTGATAATGAGCAATCAAAGGCTGGGTGAAGAGAAAGAAGAGAAAGAGTCAGTTTATTGTTCTCCTCCAGTCAGACTAGTGTACGCCCTCCGACATGTTCATGGCTTCCTGGATTTCACGGACGACGAGGATGCGGGCAAGCATCTGTTCCAGCTGTTCCTTTGGGATGGGTTGAGTGGAGTACCAGATGGGGCTGTTTGGAGCCACCACAGGCTCAGGAGTCAGGTAGAAGGTGTCATTGCGGCCTTTCGCGCTCTGCGGACTAAAAGAGGAACAGAAGAGTGAGCGCGTTAACAGGCTGCATTTATTCACAAGGTTATTCATGGAATATAACAAAACATTTTTGTGAGTGAAGAGGTCACCACTAAACCAACTGCCTTCCAAACAAAAATAATGTCATCTTTATATCAGGTAAAGATTTAAGAGAGCTTTCAAATCAAAAGCTTATCCACGGATATTTGCTTGTTAGTAGCAGGTACAAGTGGCATCCATCTCAGTGTGTTTCTGTTTACATTTAATGATCATGCTCAGTCTTTGATGTTTCCGCTGCTCTTAAATTTCAATGTTGATTTTTCAAAAAAAGGAAAAGAAAGTGATGAAGCTGTATTTTTCTGTTGAATCTAATGTCCTGAACTAAATTTGTTTTTGTGCACAAGTTTTAAAACAAAGAGAAGCAGAATAACTGCATAATGAACAAGTGGGTGTAAGTGATTAGCTGTCTTTTAGCTTGAAAAACAACTGATAGATTTATAGAAAACACGTAACGTACGCCGCTGTTTTCAAAGAGCTGTAATCGTGAAGGACGCTGACAGCAAGGGCCAAATAAATCACATGCCTTTATTCTTGGGCAAATTGCTATGTTGTAAAAAACAAAGGTATTCACGGCTTTCTTGAGGAAAAGTGAGGAGAGTTATTATACAGAATCCATGTTTCTGTCAGTTGCCTAGCAACAATGTTCTCACAAGTTTAAACCCACTTGAGTGCTGAGTGCAGCCTGTATTTCAGAGCCAATGTCAATAACAGGAACACAAGAGTTTTATTAAAAAAGGAGGAAGCAGAGGCAGTGGTACTCTTTACCCTTGCCTTAAATGAAAGAGCTGGCTATCATGAGAAAAAAAAATCTGTGGTTGTAAAAGGACCTGCTCTAAAAATCAGCATTTTGTAGTGTTTAAAAATTTTATCAACGTTTCCTTATTTATGAAGGCAGACAAGCTAAGGTCACTACAAACACATTTTACATCAGAATCCTTCATAAGCTTTTTTCACTGCAGTCCTTAAAATGTCTAATTACAGCTTTATATTTACCATTTGAAGAGGTAGAAATCATAGAGTTTGATTGGGCACCGCAGAGGGTTCTCTGGGTCCTCCAGCTGCTCCAAGTACATGTCATCAGTGACTGAACAAAGTGAGAAAAAAAAACACAGCAATTAAGAACCGTTTGTAAAATTTTGGATTTGTTCTTATGGCACACATCTAATCTACGTGACCTCTAACCTTTCTGTCCTATAAACCGCTCTGTTGACTTCAGGTATCTGATGCTGGTGCTCTTGTCTTTGGGGTTGTTAGGACTCTTCCTGGTGTGTCTCAACACCTTTGAAAAGGCCACTTTTAGATGCTGGTCCACTGTCCTCAACTGAAAATACCTGTTGAAATAAAATACAATAAATATTAACAGTTCAGGATTGGAAAAAGTCTTTCTAAGAACCTAAATACTAGTTTTGTGGCAATGACAGGTAGCAGAAGAGTGAAATCATTGATGAATTGGTGAAACTTACTTAGTGTTAAAAAACATTAAAGTTGTAAGTAATGTAGAGGGAGAGTGGGCCCCCAGCTGTTTACATTCCCAAAGCATCTCCTCTGTCACGTGGCTAGGAATTATGTAACCTGGTAAAAGAGGTAAAGAAAAGACTGTGAAAACCTCAGTTTACACAATATGAGTTCCACACATAAGCAAAAAGAAAAAGCTTTGAAATGAGATTAATAAGATCTTTGTAATTGAGAAAGATGCAATCATGCGGCCACAACATGAAAGTTAACCTATTCAAAAGATGGCAGATGATTTAGAAGAGCTTCATAAATGCTCAGAAAAATATTTTCTTTGCCTTTTCCCAAGAAAGAATCATGCTACATTAGACATAATCAAAACCAGTGCATGAAGGATACGTTTCTATATTATCTGCTTAAGATGTGGCAGAAGGTCAACTCTGATTTGATCACGGAAAAATGTGTGATACAGTCCATTCTGAGTTTGATAAAACTGCTTTTTTTCCTCACCTAATGGGTGAACAGATGGTCTCCATGGATCAAGGATCTGGTGAAGACTGTGAGCAAAGCGTGTGTAGTACTGATCCGAGAAAACATCGTCCACTCGACCATTATCAAACAAATACTGCAGAGGAAGACACAAGATCAACCTTTCAAAAAGTGTTTTCACTCTGAAATCATGTACCAACAGAGCTTAACAGCTGTGAACACAGCGCACATGCTTGAACGTACTTTTTGTATGCACAGAAAGACATAGTAAAGGACGTCAGCCTCATACGATTCCCCTTCAAGCCCCCGAGCTTCTGTGGTCATCAAAGAAAGACCCATACAGAGCTCAGCTACGGCACAGGATACCAGGTCCTCCTGGAAACGCAATGCCTGACGTCCTAAGACACACATACACAATCAATATAATACATTAGCAGATAAAACAATGCACAAAAATTGACAGTACACACAGGTGCATGAACAATGAAATGGGGTTCTACTGTGAAAAATATTTTGACTTTAACTTACGGCCAATTGGGGCCAATTTATGTCTGTCAGATTTATCCATCTCTTCATTTTTCCTCTGGGCCCAAAGTCTCCACACGTCCAGTCCCTCTTCCGGCTTCAGAGTAGCAGGAAGCAGCAGCTCCTGAACCTGTACTTGCTGCTGCCCATGACCATCAACCTCTGTTACAACTGTCTGACCCTGCCAAACAGACACAAACCATTATCTCAAGCAAACAAGACAAGGTAAATCATATGTGCTATAAACAGGGCCACAATAAAAGGTTACACCTGTGTTACTACCTGCAGCTGTTGCCCATCCTGCCCTGTCAGCCCCTGTGTGTGCAGCACCTGCTGCTGTGGATCCCAGATAAGAGACTGTGTGGCATTAGAATAGCCCTGTACTGCCACAGGGATGTGGATGTTTCCATTCATCAGCTGAGCAGGGAAAAGTGTGTTTGCAGCCAACGTGTGCACCACTTCCTCCTGTCCTCCCATTCCCCCGGAGCTCGTTATGCTGGACACAGCCTGAGCTGTTTGACTCTGGCTGGCGGGGATTTTCAACTTGTCATTTTCAATGGTGACTTGTGTTGGCATTGTGGTCATTGTTGTAGTGTTTGCCCCAGTAACCTGCACTGTGCCATAGGCCTCCTGGGGAATAGCAATATGCGTGACCTGCTCGCGGCCTCCGGAACCAGCAGGAGCAGAGTACACAGGAATTGTCCAGGTTTCCCCTGTGGGGCTGGTGATGGTGCCTGTAGCACTGTAAAGGTGGGAGCTGTCCACAGTCAGGAGGTCTGGCCGTAGGGACACGTAACTTTGCTGCTGACCCTGACCCTGTGGGATGGCCAGGACTGTAGCCACCTGCTGACCAGGCAGAGCGTAGGATACAGTGATGGGCATGTCAACCTTACGCTTTTTGGCTGGCTGAAGGACACCCGCCCCCTGTGATGTGGCAACAGTTCCCAGTATTCTCCTCTCAGTATTGTCCTGCTGCTGGGTAGGGGAGAGAGCACCCACTGTCTGGATTTGGATCTGCTGTCCTCCCGCAACAGCTGCCACCAACTGGGCTTGCAGCTACAACACAATGGAAGGAGATAAAAACTATTATGTCAATTCAAACCCTGTCTGGCATCAGAGTTGGACATCTGCCATGATTTTGTGCAGGTGTGCACCTGTTGCTGCTGTTCCTCTGTGAGTTCCCCAGGCTGAATAAGCTGTGCTGTCGTCACACCCTGAAGCTGTTGATGGGAGCCAGAGGGCACTTGGAGGACCTGACCCAGCATCTGACCCTGCTGCTGGCCCTGGATCTGCACCTTAACATTGGGATTAAAGTAAGAATGATAGTTCAGCATCAAAAATGCTTGAGTCTCAATGTCATTCTTTTCAATATTTTGTTAACAATAGCCACCAATCTTTCTCAAAGGTAGGGTCTGCAGGATTTTGTCACAATCTTAGATCATAGCTGTAGCTATGTGAACACACTCCCCAGCCCAGTGAGCACCTGCAGCATCACATTTCTATGTGAGAGAGACTCAAGAGCCATACACCTGTCTTCCAGCAGGTATAAATGAGGTATCCTACAAGTAGTTTCATTCCTTTTTCGTGTTAAAACCACTGTCATAGCCACTTGGGATACCTCTTGCTAAGGTCTGTGTTTGCCTCGGGGGTCACCACGCCTACTTCCTGCCAAGAACCCTGAGACAACCAAAACGTCAACATATAAGCAGAGGAGGGGGTTGAGGCAGACGCATACACTGACACATGTACAGAAGCCCATAGATGATGAATGGGCAGTGTTAATCTGTTTTCTTAAAAAGGTTGACATTTTATTTTTTGGGAAAAATCTTGCAAACCCTACCTTGAAAAGTTTAAAATACTGAAATAAAATCTACATAAATTGATTAAACACACAATGCACTAGAACAATAAAGTAATAACCTGCACAATCTGTTGCTCTGTAGCTTGTTGTACGGACTGCTGCTGAGATGTCTCCTGAATCTGTTGCTGCTGTGGCTGGACTTGCACCTGAACCTGTGTCAGAAAACAACATCCATTTCAGAACTTTATATTGTGGGGGGCAATTATATTAAACAAAAAAAATTGAGTACATTGACTCACCGGACAGGCCAGTTCCAACAGTGACCCTGCTACCTCAGTGCTGTCAGTGTATATGCAGTTTGCCTCTTGCTGATAGACCATTGTTGTGGTGGTAGTTGTGGTATCCCCACTTTGCTGGCTGAACTCTTGCAGGGCATCGGGACCTTTGCTGGCCAAGGACTCAAGAAACTCTTTCATGCGGTGCTGGGGGATGCTGCGAGCTTTCTGCCTCACAAGCTCCTCGTAGGAGCCTGTACCATCCAGGGAGTTATTCATTACTGACGACAGTGCTGTCTTCTTTAAAAAGAGATCTGAGTCAGAGGAGAATAGTATTTGTAAGAAATCAGTCACTGTCTTTAACAGTCTGCAGAAACAATAACAAATGGCTGAGAACCGCATGTCAAAAGCGCTATCTCATTTACTAACTAAAAAATGATTCTGATGATCAGGTGAAGGCTTGCTACAAATCCCCAAAGTCATGTCAAAGTCCGGAGAGGGTGCTTATAGTTACTGTGGCCCTTCTCTCTGGAACAAATTACCTGCTGAACTGAGGTCCATGACTCCTCTCTCTACTTTCAAAGCTAAACTCATAACTATTTGCCCAAGCATACAGATAAATATCAGTTTTTGATGTTATGGCTTTGTGTAAGGGTTTTTGTTTATTTATTTCTTTTTTTTTTTCTCTGTCTGTGTTAATTTTGTCTTTAAATCCTCAATATAAAGCACATTGAGTTTCCCTGTAATTAAATGTGCTCTATAAATAAAGCTCTATTCTGTTCTATGAGGCAAGAGGGGATAAAATGATACACAGATGTTTATGAAAACGTTTGTTTTGAATATACTGACTCACATACTGCTGTCCAGTCTCAAACAGAGAGATGCTAATAGGAAAGGGTTAATTCTATCTGAGTACGAGCAGGGACAAAAGCGCGGCTTCTTTCCAAATCCGAAGCTGAACTGAAAGCTGCGAAAAAGACTGATGCAGACTAAAATTAATCAAGTTTTCCACAGTTGCCAAGTTGTGATTATGTGCGTGGTGCAATCGCACTATTAAAGCGGATCTTTCAGCTGATTACACAACGAGCTAGGTTAGCCAGGTACACGGCTAGCTCACTAGCCGCGTGTTGTTTGCAAATAAGACTCAGATAGATTTTCTTAACATGAAGGAGTGCGATTCAGGGTTGGTAATACAAAGTCAAAGATGTGGTTTGTGCATAATCAGAGAGCAAATACAAGCTGGTTGACATCCCTGCTGGTGAAAAGCACTGACATGCATCATTTTGTTATTTTAAAGGTTAGCTCGCGCGTTAGCTTTCTCTCTTCCTCAACGGCCCAAAGCTCGAGCAACACACGAGTGTTTTTCTGCCTTAGATAAAGCGTTTGTCTATCAACGAGCAGTAATTTAAAAGCTACTAACCGTTCTGTGAGGCTGGTTTATTCTATCTTTTGCGTTGTTTTTTCTAATTGCCAAGCTAATAGTTTTTCTTTTTCTTAACCACTCATATTTCGCTAGGCGCCATCTTACAACAGAACCTACAGACCAATGAGCGAACGGTTTGTAACTCTTTCATCTTCTCGCGATATTTCCTTAAAGTAACATCGCGATATCTAGAGCTGGTTCGGTAGTTCTTTAAAGGCGTCACATGCAGGCCGAATAAACGATAAGTAGAGATAGATGTCAGTCCACCTTAAAACACAGTTTTGCCCAGCAGACGCTCCTAGTGGTTCACTGGCTTCTGAATCTTTTAAGGTGGTCCTGTGGAGATGCTCTGAGAGTTCAATTAGCGCCCTAGAGTTTATGGGCTGTTAAGGGTTAATTCCCACGCACAATATTTGATCGTGGTCTGCATGTCTTTCACTGTTTTCTGTGTGGACCAGTAATGTGCTGCATTAGTCACTTTGACCTCATTTTTATGGCGTGAAATTAAGGAAGAATGCTTTATCTCCGGTCTTCCTCTTTATTTGATTTTTGGCCCATATGTTCAGTCAAAATTTGAGACAAAAACTCAGAATCTTGAGATAAAAAAGTAAAAAATTCAGCATTACAAGTCAAATTGTAAGCTGAAAAGTGAAAGGAATGGCATGAAAAGTCAAATTTTGAGCTATAAGTCAACATTATGATCATGATTATCAACATTATTATTGAGCTACAAAGGCAGAACTATGAATCTAATCAAATTTTGCCTTTTAATTTTTTTTTTAACACTTTATGATCACACAAAAAATAAATCTCATCCCTTCAATTTTTAACTTTGGGAAATAGGCTCCCATTCATTATTTATGTTTACCTTATCTTTCAACTTCAAAACAGAAGGTGTTTTAATAGGTGTATGGGTTATAAGGCTACTTTATTTTCTTTGCGTGTATTTGGATATTCTCCAAAAGAGATACTGTATGGGGTCCTCTATTGGGAATTTTGGAGTACAGCTAGCGTATCTACACATTGTTTTCTCTTCTTGCTGCATTTCAAATGCATTATTTTTCTCTCTATTTCTGCATTGATAAGTTTAATAAGTAACCAGTCAACATGTAAAAGCATTTAATTTAGTAAAAAATCTTTAACCATCAAAATTGACTAAGTTTTAAGCGAGTTGCAATACTGGTCATAAAGTATAATAGTCTAACCAAACACTGGCAAGAAAACATGTACATTATAAACCGATGCATTGTTGGTTTTATTTCATTTCTTATCTCCTGTCAAAAGGACAGATGATTACTTCTCAGGTGGTTTGGCAGTGACACACCACCTTTATAAGAAAGTCATGAATGGCATTTGAAAGCATCTCCTCTGTGTAACATCAGCCAAGAGTCTACTAAATTAACATACAGGAGATCCTTGTCAAACAAAAAAATTCAAAATTTCATACATTCAACAGAGAAGAAATACTGTAGGTTAATGTAGTTATAGCAGTAATGTAATAAAAGAATAAAGACTCTTACACTGACTGACCAACCCTGAGATTGAGAAAGTGATACTTACAAAAAGAAAAAAATGACATCTTTATTCTTCTTTTTTCAGTAAGACCAATCCATACAAAATGTTTTCATCTCAGTATCTAATCCAACTCAATCTCAAATTTAGTAGTCCAGCTGCTTGCTGAAATTACACATTCAGTGTTGTTAACAATTTGGACATGTATCTGTGGGCTCATGGGAAGCAGAGGTGTGGCTTGATCTCATTTAATTAGATCTTCCCAGGGTCCTCTTTGAGGGTGACCGTTCTGTTGAAGATGAGCTGAGGAGAAAAGGATTTAGATGACACTTAATGCTCATATTACAAAAATGAACATTTTTTTAAGAAGTGGCTAAACAAGCTCCAAGGAGATGAAATAATTTAAATACAATCCATAGTAAAATAGAAAGTTCTCTTTGATTGTGCTCTACCTTCTGTGAAGTGCTGTCGGGGTCCAGGGAGAAGTATCCAACTCTTTCAAACTGGAATTTGTCAAAAACTTTTGCTCCTTTAACTGAGGTATCCACTAAGGCACTGCTGATGGACTGCAGGGAATTCTGAATGACAAAAACAACACCTCACGTAAGAAAACATGTTAGTTAATCTAAACAACTTTTATCCGTGCTGCAGCATTACTCACAGGATTTATGTCACTCAGGTAACCATTGGGCACTTCAGAGGGATCCTCCGGGTTTTTGTGCAGGAATCTACAAAAGCAGGAAGAAGATTTTGTTGAGCCCCCTTTTTACACTGATGAAAGATGTGGAGGAGCTGAGTAAATTCTGTAACTTACAGTCTGTCATAGAGACGCACTTCACACACCAGTGGCTGACTGACCCAGTGGATGAATGCCTTTGGTTTCTCTGCAGCCTCTGAGCTGCTGCATGTCACCTCGAGTTCCACTACTTTACCCTGAGCATCCTGTGAGACAGCGGACATCAGCAGGATACGTTTCAAGGAACCAGCTGGGGTTTAAAATAATGCTTCTTCTCAAAAGCTTTAACAACATCATAAACATTAAAAGAAACAAGAGAAAACATCTTTGAAGGTGTGGTGGTTTGGAATGCTGCTTTAGCTGCTTATTACACCTGTGGTATTAAATGCCCTGCCCAATCTTGGGCAGCAACAAGCAAGTAAATGTCAAACTAAATGTGGTAAGAGCGCACCTTGAAACATCTTGGGTCTTACCTTGATGACTTTCTGGACAGAGATGACGTATCCAGCATGTCTCAGACCTACTGGCTGATCTGGGGTCAGACGCTTGTAGCCCTTCTCCATCACCTGCACAATCAACAGCATGTGTCCATAAACAGTTTCTATACATAGTAGCTTTTTTTTCTTGTGTTTGTCTGTTTGTTTTTGCTTTCTTACTTCTCTGAAGTCACTCTGTTCGATGAATATCGTCTTGGAGAATGAAACTGTGTGACAGCCTTTTGTCTCATCCGCAGGGAAGTCTGGTACCCGTACAACTGACTGTGACGAAGCAGGAAGATAAATGGAAGTTTCAGCATCAGTGACATTCAATATGATGAAGAAGACAGCATAAATACTACCTGACAAATCCAAATCAATTTGATAGTTCAAGCAAACCTTTGAGTTTTCTGGAAGGTTGGTTATGGTGACTTTCAGAGGTTCCAGCACGGCCATGGCTCTTGGTGCCGTTTCGTTCAACACATCCCTCACACATGCTTCCAGGAGATGGGGCTCTGTCGTTGTTTGGGACACAGTAACTCCAACCTAGCACAAAATTTAACTTATAAGAAAGCAGAATCAAATTTTTATCTGTGATTATCCTTTCATTCTTTGTGCATACCCGCGCACAAAAGTTGTTGATGGCCTCTGGTGGGAAACCTCTTCTCCTGAGTGCAGTTAAGGTGAAGAGTCGAGGGTCATCCCAGTCTCTGTTAATACAACAAAATTCATTTGCTGTTATGAGATAGGTCTTTTGTGTTGTTGAAGCACTCTGTAGTAAAAGCTCTGAGTGGTTTTAGAAAGTATAAAAAGAAAAGTTGCCACAGTGACAATCTTCATAAATGACAAACATTAAAAGGCAGAAATGCTTCTTTACCTGACAACACCAGTCTCTACCAGTTTGATTATTTTCCTCTTGGACACAACAGTGTAGGTGAGGTTCAGACGCCCATATTCCCACTGAACAGGGCAGTACACATCCAAAGCGTTACACAGCCAGAAATATGATGACCGCCTGATAGAGAAAAGAAACCCAGTTAAGGAGGCCTATGCTACATGAGTTATTGTTCTAAATGTGACTTTAAAAAGATTTATGAATACCTGGCCTGGAACTCTTTGGTACAGAGTGAGTGTGTGATGTTTTCAATGGAGTCACACAGACAGTGGGTGTAGTCATATGTTGGGTAGATGCACCTGAAAAGGACAAGTCCAGTCAATTATTTTTGCAAGGAATTAATGATTCAAATGACACCAGCGAGTTAAAGATAAAGTAAAACAGTCCAGGTATCTGTACCATTCATCTCCTGTCCTATGATGAGGCGTGTATTTGATTCTATACGCCACGGGGTCCATTTTCCCATCCTCCATCACCATCTTCATCCTGAGCGTCACCTCTCCCTCAGCAAACATGCCCTTCTTCATCCTCTCAAACAACACCAGAGACTCCTCAACAGGCCTGTCCCTCCATGGTGATGGAGGAACGTTGTGTCCCTTCAGCTCCTCGCCTCTCTGGTGACACACATACGCATGACCCCTGATAGATGACAAAGCAACATGAACAAATATGAGCACAACTGCTTCTACACACTAACAAAAGTGTAGCGTTGCCTACTTACCTGCGAATCAGATCCACAGCTAGATCGTAGAGTTGCTGGAAGTTGTCTGATGCATGCGTGACAGAGTACGGTTCGTAGCCTAGGTAAAACATTAACATTCTTGAGAGACTGTCTGCATTAATTGCCTCAGGTGAACTCATGAAAGTGAAACTTACCGAGCCATTCAACCATGTCTTTGATAGCAGTAAAGTACTTTTCTTCCTCTTTCTCTGGATTTGTGTCATCATACCTCAAGAAACAAATTCCATTGTTTGCCTGCAGATAGTGGCAAAGTTTGTAAAACCAATAGCCAGACAAAAAAAAGGAATAATAAAAGGAAAAAAAAAGAACTGTACCTTAGCGTAACCAAAATTGAAGTTGATGGCTTTTGCATGCCCGATGTGAAGGATGCCATTGGGCTCAGGAGGGAAACGAGTTCGGATCTAAAGGAGTTATAAGGGAAAAGAATTAGTTTGCCTTATTTCTGAGCATGTTTTCTACAAAGAAAAACCTTGACAAATAAAATACTTTACCTGTCCACCAGTGATCTCCAGGTGCTTTTTGAGCAAGTTCATTGTATTTGGTGTGACCACATAGCCCTCTGTCTTATAGTTCTCCCCTGCAAGGCAAGGTTACAGAGATCTATGTTAGCTTAACAGCAAGCAGAGATGAGTCTGTGTTGTTTTACTGATGTTTCCTTCTCACCTGGTTTATGGAACTTCAATGACTCGCCTCGAAGCTGTTCCATCAGCGACATCCCCTCCCCTGTCATCGCCTCACCTAAACAGCCATCAAAGAGCAGCAAAGTTAAATAACTAACCACTAGGCACACATGTGAACACAAACAATTAAATATACTTTTTTCAGCTGCTTACCATTCACTGCCACTTCCTCTTTTTTCACCTTTGAGTCGTTCTCTGTAGCTTTAACTTTCTGGGGCTGCAAGATAGTTGAAAATTAATCAGAGGTTTCATCCTGACACGTGTTGGTCAGAAATTAAGGACAGGAAGACATTTTGAAAGTAAAGTTCATGTTTATGAAATGGTTTCCTACTCTCATATCTTTGAAATCTCAAAGCTTAAAAAAAGTCCTATCAAAGCAAAGTGGAAAAGGATGGAAAAACTGTCATGAATCAACTAGTCTATTTCCCTTTTCCTTCAAGACTAGTTCTTGACTGGTTACCACCGGGAAGTAAACAAGTGTATGTGCTGAAAGTTTTATCTCAAATTATGAAAGGTTTCCTACCTTAGGTTTTTTCTCCAGATCTGCCTCCGTCTTGGGTCCTAAGAGGTGTAAGACCTTTGAAAAAGACAAACGTAACATTATGATGCAGAAGTGCCTTAAAATGAGTATCAGGTATAAATACAGAATCACAATGAGGATGATTCTACCTGTAACATTTTTCTCTTTTTAAAAGCATACCTGCATGTCCACCTCATTTTTGATGATCTTTCCATCTGCCCATTTCAGAGCAGCACGTGCCTCTCCTGTAACAGAAACAAAAGCTCGGTGAGACTCTGTTTGGCTTCATTAGGGGCAATGATTTTCCACAAATGAAGGATGACATCATACCCATAAGCAATCCCATGTTGAAGCGGTACCTCTCCTGTAGTAGCTGTTCCTTGTGCTTCTTGATCACTTTCTCCACCTTTGAAAAAAATCAAAACTACTGAGCACACCACTCCGAGTTGAGCTTGCAAAATTCACACATCTTCAAAATGTCAGATAGTGCACTTACTGCATCTTCGATCTGCTCTGGTGTGATGACCACTCCCACTCCACATGCTTCTTCAAACTCTTTTTGGTTGATTGGGTCCTGAGGGTGGCTCTTCACAAACTCCAGCGCAGCTGCAGAAAGACAGTTGTGCTAACTTTGAGAAAATTTAAAGTTGGTACCACTTACGGTGGCGTATTGCATTTACTTGAAAAAACAAAAGAATCCTCCTGTTGTTACGACGTACATGGTGACATAACTATCTCATACGCTCTCCTGCATGCACAAATGTGTAAAAATACCTGCGAGTTGCAACTCAGTGCAGATTTTGGACTGGGCTATACTGTCTGACAGGAAAGCCAGGCGCTTGATGTCTTTCAGTCGAGATGCCATGCTGTACAGTAAAGTGCCCATTGATTTGTCCACTGATGTGCCACAGACATTTTGGGCCTGTTGAAAAAGGCAGAAGTAAAATGGGATTAGTAGTTAATGCATAATAAATAGACACAGTACTACTACCAAGTGAATACAAGCAGTGGGCAGATCAATTTAAAATACTGATATATCAATACCAATGTTGGTATCAGTATTGAGCAATACTTGCTCGATGAGATTGCTAAGTAAGTTTCAGAAACCAGTTAAGTTGAATTAGTCTAAGAGAGTTATTTTACTGGAACTGAAAATATGTAACAAAGATTTAAATGTTGTACATACCCTGCTTAGAATTTTTTTAGACCACCAATTTATGGTGTTTTCAACTTTTGTCTGAAGTTATCAGTATATTGCTGATTTCCTAAATATTTTAGTTTCTGTAATGGTAAACCTACTAGTATGAGCAAGCTTTTTAATTAAAATTATGTATCTAATGCCAAAACATAATGGTTGCCAGTATCCATACATGTGCATTAAAATATCTCTTTTTTTATTGTTAATGGACAGAAACACTGGTTTTAGTGGTTGTGTGGTATTCTTAATTTTGACAAGCTGTTTTTCTACATTAAAGTAACAGTACTGGTATGGGTATTGCTGGCCCTAAATATACTTGGTATTGGACTGATACCAAATTTTGTAGCATCACCACTAGTGAATACCAAAATTAACCCTAATGTATAATCTTGAGAGTTTAAAAACAAAAACAAGCTTGGAAATTTCGAAGAAGCAAGTATAGGAGAACTATCACAACTGCTTCAATGTGAAACATCTAAAGTCAAGCTCTAAGTGTTTCTATCTTTTTGCTGGAAGTGGGGGTGAATACAACAAGTGAGCCTAAAAAGTGAACGTCAGTCATATTTCACAGCTGTCTCCCCCTGAGGCAGCTGAGTTTCCACGCCGGCTCTCACCTGTACAATAGCGTCCTTCAGCGCGGAACTCAGCGCTTCATTTTTCAGAGTTTCTTTTGCTTTCTGCTCACTTAATCCAATAGAAGTAAAAAGTGACAACGTATCTGCCATTTTTCCACCTTATTAACCGGCTAACTCAGAGCCACCCCGACACGCCACCACCAAGCACAACTCAGTTCACGGAGGAAGAGCGGCGAACGATTTCCTGTAAGCGCAAGGAAGTACATTCTAACCAATAAGAAACCTAATATAAAGAGCAAGTCAACCAATCGTGGGTGCGTATGTTCTAAGGTACCGCCTACTGCGAGCGAGAGAGCCAATCATGTGCTGTGTTGACAGCACGGAGGGGTTATCCGGAAATAGGGTAATGTTGCGTCAGATGAACAATCAACTCATGAAACAGTGAAAATTTTTTAAATATTCACTCTTTTTATTTTTTTTTTCCCAAATTCTTTTTTATTCATTTTGGAAAAATCAACAATAAACACATATACACAACACAACATTCATCCATAACATAACACAGTGCCCTTTCACAGAAATGTATGACAAAGACAAAGACAAAGCAACCTATTACATTATTACTCATATCCCACTATTTTGATATATGACATAAAAGGTCCCCAGACATTCTCAAAAATGTTTTGTTTGCCCTTCAACAGATATGTAATCCTTTCCAGTGGGAGGGTGGACAACATCTGTTGCCTCCACTGACTTATCGCAGGTCCATGAATCTTCTTCCAGCATAAGGAAATACATCTCTTTGCATTTAACAAGCTTATATCTATAAATATTCTTTCAGCTTTTGTGTACTTAGGTTTCTCTGGGTATAAACCAAATATGAACAGTCTTCGGTCTGTTGTAAACTTCTTAGACATTATTTTTTCAATTTCCCCTCTTATTCCTTCCCAGAACAATACAATTTTTCTACAATACCACAAACAATGCACCAGTGTTCCTCTATGTTCAGTGCATTTTGGACATACATCAGGAAAATTTCTATCATACCTACTNACATTCTCAAAAATGTTTTGTTTGCCCTTCAACAGATATGTAATCCTTTCCAGTGGGAGGGTGGACAACATCTGTTGCCTCCACTGACTTATCGCAGGTCCATGAATCTTCTTCCAGCATAAGGAAATACATCTCTTTGCATTTAACAAGCTTATATCTATAAATATTCTTTCAGCTTTTGTGTACTTAGGTTTCTCTGGGTATAAACCAAATATGAACAGTCTTCGGTCTGTTGTAAACTTCTTAGACATTATTTTTTCAATTTCCCCTCTTATTCCTTCCCAGAACAATACAATTTTTCTACAATACCACAAACAATGCACCAGTGTTCCTCTATGTTCAGTGCATTTTGGACATACATCAGGAAAATTTCTATCATACCTACTGAGATCAACTGGTGTTACATAGATTCTCATCTTGGTAAACTTGACATAATTAGACTCTGCATACAATTATCTAGACCATACTCGGCTTAATGTACGTAGTGAGGTTAGGAGGAGACAATTGTGGTTACGGTCTAGAAGTAAGGTTCGAAATTCAGATGGCATACTTAGAAGACTGTCAAGTCTGTTGTAACGTAATATTTACACACTATAGTATGGAAAAAAGGCTGATACTTTTGTCATTATTTCTTCTAAAGTTGATTGGGTAGGTTTAGTCAGAACATTATTTTGGTTTTTCTGTATGAAACTCCTGAGCTGAAGATATTTAAAGAAATATTTTTTATCTATATTAAATTTATCTTGCAACTCCTGAAATGACATTGGTGTGTTCGAGTCAGAAATATAGAAATCTTGAATCATTTTTAATCCTTGGCTTCTCCATCTATGAAATACTGCATCAGCTCTCCCAGGTATAAACAATTGATTTCGGGTATACCCTGACTTGACTCTATATACTAAACTCAGAAAATTTATTAAAAATTGCAGAAAGGTTTGAGATTAGTATAAAAATTCATAACCCAAAAAACAGACAAAGTTGTCAAAACAATTTCATAAACTTATGTACATATTCCCCTCGAGATTTACGTCGGGAACCGAAAGGTATAATTGGGTTACTCCGTTTACCAATGTGAAATAAAACATCATAGATCTCAGCTGTGCAGCCCAGTAGTATAATTGAAAATTTGGGCATTTCAAGCCTCCGCGATCATATGGAAGGTATAACAGAGACAAACGGAGTCTTGACCTTCTATTATTCCATATGAACCGTAGGAGCATCTTTTTTATTTGAGAAAACATACCAGGAGGAGGTGGAAGGGGAATATATTGAAACATATAGAGTAATTTTGGTAACATATTCATTTTTAATATATTAATTCTTCCAATCATAGATATTGGCAACGGCATCCATCTTTCAATTGAGTTACTTAGTTCTGTATTTATAAGATTATAATTTGTTTCTACTAATTGTGTTAGATCAGGTAAAATTTGGATCCCCAGAT